>JXCR01140626.1:95042-111630 GCA_002079205.1 Phalaenopsis hybrid cultivar | reverse complement strand
AGTATTTTAAAAAAATCTAATTGACTACAAGGGCACAAAGATTTATAATCAATTAAAATATTGATTAAGAAAATAGAATAAAAATTATTAAATTAGATTCAAATGATGTTTCAATATAAATAATAATTTTTAAATCTTGCTCAAACCCTTATTATTTTATGGCGACATGATTGAGGTTGTTCAAAGGACTCTTTGTTCGTGCACAGCTCGTGTTCGGCTCGTTAAGCAAACGAGCCGAACACGAACACATTTTTTGAGCTCGAAATATAAACTTCGTGTTCGGCTCGTTTACACCCCTAGTCATGAATGTGATTTATAATATCTTTGATTTCTTCGACCATCTAGACTGGAGGATGAAGGAACATTTCGAGCACTCTGAACATTTAGAAGATATCTTGATACGACTGATGAGGAGGATTGTACTGAAAAATTTTCATTCCGACCCTTCTACAACCTCTTCATTCATGTGCAATCAATGAGTGATCTCAGAGGAGAATCTAGTACCGAGTCTGAGGATTAGTAGATTTATATTACTACCTATATGTCTATCTATGTATTTTGATTTGAACTTTGTATTTGCTTTGCTTTAGAATTATGCTTGTAGATCTCTATATAGTTGAGACTAAGCATAAGATGTTTTTGTTTTCAGCGTTTTGAGTGTTGTGGCTTAGATTGCGACGCTGAATTAATGTATTGAGGTTGAGAAAATACCAAACTTAGGTGTGTGATGTAACGTATATTGTACCCCTTGGAATTTATATATAAATGTGATGCTTTAGGTTGTGAAAGTTTATATGTGCTAAGTACATCATTTAGTCACTTAAAATTATGTCTATAATGATTAAACGAATGTTGTTTAGGCTTGGAATTGATCGAAATCACAAAAATTTGGAATTTGGAAAAAATCAACAAAGCCCGCCGACGGCGCTCTCGACGCCGCCGACGGTGAGATTTTCCCGAGACTTAGGATTTTAATTCCAATAGAGCGCACTGACGGTGCCATCGACCCTGCAGATAGCGAGCTCATGAAAAACACCTTTAACCATGATTCTGATCAGTTAACCACTATTCATCATCCCCTTCCTCATAAAAATGTCATTTTCAACCTAGGGCTTGAAAGATCTTGGATTGGGAGGCAATTTTAAGGCTTTTTTACACCGGATTTGATCATCTTTAGGTAAGATCTTCACTCCAAGCTAAAAATATTTGATTTCCACCATAGATTTCTTCCACATTGAGGAGATCCGAAAATTTGGGAAGAAATTCATGGATCTTAGTGTTGAACTCTTAGAATTACTATGGGAAGGCATGATTTGCATATTTGAAGTAATTTTTGGAATTTTTCTATAATTTGATTAGATTGAAATGACTCCACAACAAAAGAGAACAGTTGAGTTCGACGAGTCTCGCTTTGTCATTGCGATTGCTCAAATAAAATTCACTTCCATATTTAAAGAAAAGAAGTGCATACAAGATCAAGTTTTTGAAAGTCCGGGAGGAGAAATCGAACAAGTTATTGCCGAGCGAGGGTGAGAAAACTTTTGTTACACCACCAATAAAGCTGATGCAAATGTTGTGAAGGAGCTCTACCCCAATGTGATTTATTCTGATGACGGAATCGTTCAAGTGCATGGATTTCCTGTTGAGTTTAATGTTGCCTGCATCAACACATTTTACGAAGTCTCAGACTCTTATAGCTGTCACTATGAATCCTTTAGTACAACGAAAGGCCCCCTCAATGATGTGATCAACTTTCTCACTGATTAAAAAGGAACATGGAAGATAAAGCAGTCAGAATGAGAAAATTTTTCTACTTCCATGTTGAATGCCACCTCTAAGGCGTGTCACTATTTCATTTCCTCTACTCGGTTACCGACCTATCACTATAGTGAGGTAACTAGAGATAGAGATATTATGAATTTTTGTATTCAGAATGGTAGAATTATAAATGTAGGGAGAATAATTCTTAAGAATATATTGACTACGACAAAGAATGAGACTAGTGGAGGTCTAGGACATCCTCAACTTATTTATATAATTCACAAACTTTTTGGAGTAGAATTTGGAGTAGGACATCCTGAACTTATTTATACAATTTGTAAACTTTCTGGAGTAGAATTTGGAGATGAATGATGGGCTTATCCCAATTTGTAAACTTTTTGGAGTAGAATTTAAAGATGAAGAATGGGTTTATCCTATGAAATCCCGTAAAGCTAATTTGAAGACTTATGAATCCCATGAGAAATGGAGAACTGGGAGTAGAAGTCAACAACCTTCTACTAGTAGAGATGTCCCCTCTACAAGTGATGACCTTCCACCTTCTAGTTCCCCTACCTTCTCTGATTTGATGAATGAGTTGACCTTGCAGCGGAAGAGCATAGAATTGATAACTGGAAGGATTAGAGATTTAGAACGTTCACGATTATGATAGTGAGTACCTTAAGAGGCATTCAAATTTTGAGGTAGCCTATTATGAAGCTCAGGCCCGACACTACAGAGGTGAGCCTAATGTTACGTTTCCTGAATTCCAGTATCAACCCAATCCGNGGAGGACATTTTGGGATTGATAAAACTGCTTATAAAATTTTACAAGCTAAATTTTATTGGCCTACTATCTTTGGAGATGTTTATAAATACATAAAAACTTATGATTGATGTCAATGAATAGACAATATATCTAGAAGAAATGAAATGCCTCTGAATTTCATGTTAGAAGTTGAGATCTTTGATGTTTGGGGATTAGATTTCATGGGACCATTTATTCCCTCATTTGGGAAATTATACATATTAATTGCAGTGGAGTACGTTTCTAAGTCAATTGAAGCACAAGCTTTACCTCGTTTTGATGCTAAAAGTGATCAAGATTTTTAATGAAAAATATTTTCACTAGATATGGAATGCCGAGAATGATTATCACTGATGGAGGATCTCATTTTAGGAATAAATACATTCAGAGATTGGCAGAAAAATTTAATATTATTCATAGAATCTCTACTGCCTATCATCCTCAAACCAGTGGGTTAGCTGAAGTTTCTAATAGAGAGATTAAACAAATACTTGAGAAGACTGTAAACCCTAGTAGAATAGATTGGTCCACTAGACTGGATACTGCATTATTGGCTTACAAGACTGCTTATAAAACTCCTATTGGAATGACTCCTTATAGACTGATTTTTGGAAAGACTTGCAACGTTATAAAACTCCTATTGGAATGACTCCTTACAGACTAATTTTTGGAAAGACTTGTCACTTACGAAAACTCTTATTGGAATGACTCCTTACAGACTAATTTTTGGAAAGACTTGTCACTTACCAGTGGAAGAAACTCCGATTGGAATGACTCCTTACAGACTGATTTTTAGAAAGACTTGTCACTTACCAGTAAAATACATAAAGATATTGGTGATTAAAGAATTCAATTATAATTTGAAAGATGCTGGTGAGAAGAGATTGTTACAATTGAATGAATTAAGACTGATTTTTTGAAAGACTTGTCACTTACCAGTAGAATTGGAGCATAAAGCATATTGGGCGATTAAAGATATTATAATTTGAAAGATGCTGGTAAGAAGAGATTGTTACAATTAAATGAATTGAAAGAACATTTGAAAGATGCTGGTAAGAAGAGATTGTTACAATTAAATGAATTGGAAGAATTAAGAAATCTGAAAGATGCTGGTAAGAAGAGATTGTTACAATTAAATGAATTGGAAGAATTAAGAAATGAAATTTATGATAACGACAGAATTTATAAGGAGAAGCTAAAGTTATGGCATGATCGGAAGATTAACCAGAAGAATTTTGAACCAGGACAAGAAGTTTTGCTTTACAATTCTAGGCTGAAGTTATTTAATTGAAGTCTTTGGTTAGGACCCTTTACTGTGACTCAAGTTTATACTTACGGAGCTGTTGAAATTGAAGATTTNCTGAAAATTTGAAAATGTGAAGAAAATCTTGGAAGAAATTCATGGATCTTAATGTTGAACTCTTTGAATTATAATTGGAGCTATTATACATATTAGAAGTAATTTTTGGAAATTTTCTTTGATGATTAGATTAAAAATGGCTCCACGTCAAAAGAGAAAAGTTGAGTTCGATGATTCACGCTTCGTCAATGTGATGGCTCAAACTCGATTCACTTCGATACTTGAAGGAAAAAAATGTATTTAAGATCGAGTTTTCGAGAGTCCGGGAGAAGAAATTGAACAGGTTATTGCCGAGCGGAGGTGGAAAAACTTTTGTTACACCACCAATAAAGCCCATGCAAATGCGGTGAAAGAGTTCTACGCGAATGTGATTTATGCGGAAGATGGAATCGTGCAAGTGCGTAGACTTCCTGTGGAATTTACCGCCGCCCGCATTAACACTTTTTATGAAGTCCCAGATTCTTACATCTGCCACTATGAATCGTTTAGTACGATGGAAGAACCCCTCAATGATGTGATTAACTTTCTCACTGATGAGAAAAAAATGTGGAAGATAAAGCAGCGAGAACGGGTAAACTTTTCTACTTCCATGTTAAAGGCCACCTCTAAGGCGTGGCACTATTTCATTTCCTCTTCTCTGTTACCGACTTACCACCATAGTGAAGTAACTAGAGATAGAGCTATTCTGAATTTCTGTATTAAGAATAACAAAATTATAAATGTGGGGAAGATTACTTTCAAGAATATATTGACTACGAAAAGGAGTGAGACTAGTGGAGGCCTAGGATATCCTGAACTTATTTATGCACTTTGCCAACTTTTTGGAGTGGAAGCTGGAGAGGAAGAGTGGGTTCACCCTATGAAACCCATTAGTTAATTAAATTTGAAAACTTATGTATCCCATGAGAAATGGAGAACTGAAAGTAGGAGTCAGGAACCTTCTACTAGTAGAGACGTTCCCTCTACATATTGACCCTCCTCCTTCTAGCTCCCCTACCTTAGCAGATTTGATGAATGAGTTGACCTTGCAGTGGAAGAGAATAGATTTGATAAATGAGAGGATTGAAGGTTTAGAACGCCAGTTGACCTTGCAGAGGAAGAGCATAGATTTAATAAACGAAAGGATTGGAGGGTTAGAACGCCAACATGATTATGATAGTGAGTACCTGCAGGGCATTCTGATTTTGAAATAGCCTATTATGATGCTCAGGCCCGACACTACAGAGGAGAGCTTAATGTTACATTTCCTGAATGCCCCCGATATACTCAGTATCAACCCGATCCATCTGCTGATCAAGGAAATAATGAAATAGTTTGGGATATTGATATTTAGAATGAGATTGATGTACTTTGNCTGATGCAATATCTATGTTAGCTTCACAAATTGCTGCAATATCAAAGAAATTAGATCATTATGGGATGAATTGTTCTTCAACACCTCCTAANGTAGCTAGTATCCATGATTCTGATGCAATATCTATGTTAGCTTCACAAATTGTTGCAATATCAAAGAAATTACATCATTATGGGATTAATTATTCTCCAACACCTCCTATGATGGAAGAGAATTCATCTAGGCAATTTATGGATGTTTAAACCCTTTCATATGAGACCTTAAATGCTATTATAGACCCAACAACCCATATTCGAACTATTATAACCTAGTATGAAACCTTAAATGCTATTAATAGACCCAACAACCCATATTCGAACTATTATAACCCAGGATTCATCCAAATTTTAATTGGAATAACAATTCTTCTACAAATCAACAATGGGCAAACAACCTAGTAAACCTATTAGGAAATTCATCCAACCAAGTAAATGTTAACTATAGACCTTCTTATCCTCTAAGATTTAACAATAATACTCAAATTAAGGAGAAAAAGTTGTTTATGGAAGAGCTGATTTTAAACATGGGTCAACAATTACAAAATCAAGGAAATCAATTACAAAATCAAGGAACTGCTATTAAGAATATTGAAAACCAATTAGGGCTTATCGCTACTGCGCTTAGTACTGTGGAACCAAATCTTAATNACCAATACTCGAACTATTATAACCCAGGTTGGAAGAATCATCCAAATTTTAATTGGAATAACAATTCTTCAAAAAATCAGCAATGGGCAAACAACTCGGTGAACCCATTAGGAAATTCATCCAACCAAGGAAATGTTAGCTATAGACCTTCTTATCCTCAAGGATTTAATAGTAATACTCAAATTAAGAAAGAAGTTATCTATGGAAGAGCTGATATTAAACATGGGTCAACAATTACAGAATCAAGGAAATTGTATCTATGGAAGAGCTGATATTAAACATGGGTCAACAATTATAGAATCAAGGAAATCAATTATAGATTCAAGGAAATCAATTACAACATCAAGGAACTGCTATTAAGAATATTGAGAACCAATTAAGGGGAAGAGCTGATATTAAACATGGGTCAACAATTGCAGAATCAAGGAAATCAATTACAAATTATAGAGCTGATATTAAACATGGGTCAACAATTACAGAATCAAGGAAATCAATTACAAATTCATGATCAATTACAAAATCAAGGAACTGCTATTAAGAATATTGAGAACCAATTAGGGCATATCGCTAATGCACTTAGTAACCGAACAATAGGAACTTTTCCGAGTACCATATTGAAAACCAATTAGGGCATATCGCTACTGTGCTTAGTAACCGAATATTAGGAACTTTTCCGAGTACTGTGGAACCAAATCCTAAAGATCAAGGAAAAGAACAAATCAAGGTGATTCAATTACGAAGTGGAAAAGAATTAGAGACAAGAGTACAAAAAGAAATTGAAACTGAAAAAGAAAAAGTGGATACTGAAAAAGAAAAGGATCACAAATACCCAGATTGAGAGTATCCATTTACACCAATGAAAGTTACCGTGGAAAAACCTCCACCACCGTTTCCTCAAAGATTGAAGCAACATAAACAAAGTAAACAATTTTCAAAATTTATGGAAATTCTTAAGAAGTTAACGGTGAATAGTCCCTTCCAGAGCAAATGCCCAATTATGTGAAGTTTATGAAAGATATTCTGAACAAGAAGAGGAAGTTCTAAGATAATGAAACTGTTGCACTTAGCAAAGAGTGTAGTGCGATTATTCAAAAAAAGCTTCCTAAAAAATTAAAAGATCCACTTAGCGAAGAGTGTAGTGCAATTATTCCGAAAAAGCTTCCTGAAAAATTAAAAGATCCTGACTGTTGCACTTAACGAAGAGTGTAGTGCAATTATTCAAAAAAAGCTTCTTGAAAAATTAAAAGATCCTGGAAATTTCACTATACCGTGTGCTATCGGTGAAAAATTTTATGGAAGAGCTTTATGTGATTTGGGAGCAAGCATTAATCTTATGTGAAAAATTTTATGGAAGAGCTTTATGTGACTTGGGAGCCAACATCACTATACCATGTGCTATCGTTGAAAATTATATAGAATAGCTTTATTTTATTTGGAAGCCAGCATTAACCTTATGCCTCTATCAATTTTCAAAAGACTAGGATTAGGAGAAGTCTCACCTACTCCTGTAACTCTTCAATTAGCAGACCGATTAGTTATATACCTTAAGGGAGTTATAGAAGATGTGTTAGTAAAAGTTGACAAATTTATCTTTCCGGTGGATTTTATTGTGTTAGATATGGAGGAAGATAAAGAAATACCTATTATTTTAGGGAGACCATTTTTTAGCTACTGGAAAAGCTATGATAGATGTTCAAAAAGGTGAATTAACTATGAGAGTAAATCATCAAAAAGTGACTTTTAACATTGCGAAATCTATGAAATACCCTGCTGTTGAAAGAAATAATGACATTTTTCGCATGGAAATTGTTGAAAATCTACTGAATGAACATTTTAAAGAATATTTTCAAGATAAAAAGTATTTTGAAGAACAATTCAAAGAAAATGATGAAATTATTCTGGACAAATTAGAAAATGAAGAATCAGACTATGTTCAGGAAATATTTGAAATGTTGGATATTACAAAAAATGCTGATAAGAATCTATCTTCATCAATTATTAAACCACCTGAACTTGAGTTGAAAACATTACATAACTACTTGAAGTATGTATTTTTGGGAGACTCATCTACATTACCTGTTATTATATCTTCAGGATTAAATGATTTACAAGAACAAAGAATGATAGATACATTGAAAAGATATAAGAGAGCTTTTGGTTTGACCTTAGCAGATATTGAAGGAATCAGTCCTTTGATCTGTATGCACAAAATTATATTAGATGAACACTCTAAACCAAGAGTTGATCCATAAAGGAGATTAAACCCTATAATGAAAGAAGTAGTATAAAAGAAAATTTTGAAATGGTTAGACACTGGAATTATATATCTTATTTCAGATAGTGCGTGGGTAAGTCCTATTCATTGTGATGGTTAGACACTGGAATTATATATTCTATTTCAGATAGTGCATGGGTAAGTCCAATTCATTTTATAATGAAAAAAGGAGGAATGACTGTTGAAACAAAAGAAAATAATGAGTTGATACCTATCAGACAAGTCACCGGGTTGCGCATCTGCATTGATTATAGAAAATTAAACACTGCCACCAGGAAAGATCATTTTCCCCTACCATTTCTAGATCAAATAGTAGATAGACTTGCTGGGCACAAATATTTTTGCTTTTTAGATGGATATACCGGTTACCATCAAATTTCTATTGCTCCTGAGGATCAAGAAAAGACAACATTTACTAGTCCTTTTGGAACTTTTGCGTTTAGAAGAATGCCTTTTGGACTATTTAATGCACCTGCAACATTCCAAAAATGTATGATGTCCATATTTAGTAAGTTAATTGATGATGGACTGAAAGTATTTATGGATGATTTCTCTGTATTTGGAACATCATTTAACACATGCTTAATTTATCTTGAAAAAGTTTTAGAGTTATGCGAAAGAACTAATTTAGTTCTAAATTGGGAGAAATGTCAATTTATGGTTGTAGGAGGAATTGTGTTAGAGCATAAAATTTTGGAAAGTGGTATGGAAACGGANGAACGCATTCGGACCAGAGCTAAACTGTGAAAATTTTGCCTTGGGCGCCGACGACGCCCTTGACGCCACCGTCGGCAGGTTTTTCCCGAGAGTCCAGACAAAATTATTACAAAGGCTTGCCTACGGCGCCATCGACCCCGCCAACGGCGAGACCGGTGAATTGGCAGTTACGTGGGTTCAAATGGCAGTTTTTGGCGGTTTTTGGGCGGGAATTGTCTTTTTAAACTCAAAAATTTGATTTCTACTTCATATTTTCCCTCCAAAAATGAAGTAAAACTCCACCAATTTCATTCCTATGGCGTCCAATTCCCCTGATAATCCCAGAATGCGAGTTTTCAATCGGCGAAAGTTTATTAGTGCGGAAGCGCAGCGAATCTTCAACAAGTTGCTGACGAAGAAAAGATTAATCAAAGAATGAGAATTCGTGAATCACAGATTGAATAATCCCACGACGGATAGTGAAGAAACAATAGTGCGGTGAAGATGGGAAGTGTTGTGCTACAGCTGCCACCGTGGTGGTTCCTGTGGTGAAAGAATTTTATGCAAATTTGCATGGAATCAACCAAAGAGTTATTTATGTGCGAGGAAGATGGATCTCTTTCACTCCTACATGGATGAACAAATTATATATGGTAGAGAATGTTCCTGTATACCACTATTCTAATTTTGTCTCAACGAGAAATCAGATGAATGAGATTTACCAATATTTAACAGATGAAACTGACGACTGGGAAACAAGAAAAAATGGGTATGTTAGTTTTTCTGCAACACTCCTGAATCCCGTTTCAAAACATTGGCACTTTTTCTTTTCTGTCAAATTGTTACCGACAATGAAGATCGGTAAGGTTTCTAAAGAAAGTGCCATTTTGAATTACTGCATCCAAAGGGGACTGCCGATCAACATTGGATCTATAATTGTGAAGTCGGTTTTGGGCCTGATCGTTCATGGATCAACTTATGGGCTTGGACACCCCTCCACAATTTTCTCACTTTGCAGTCAGTTCCAAGTGTTCTATGAAAATTGAGAAAATGTACTGCTACCTTGGATGTCTTTGGATCCAACTGAAAGATTCCCAGTTTTTGAAGATGAAAATGACATGACAATTATAGTAGATCAGGCATCTCAGAATTCACTGCCAGTTCAACCCTTAGTCCCTGATAAGTCTCTTGTGATCCTGTGCCGACTCATGAAAAGGAGGTACAAAATGTCATGAATGCAATTAATAATATCTCCGATTTCTTCGATCATCTAGACTGGAAGATGAAGGAACATTTCGAGCACTCTGGACATTTGGAAGATAGCTTGATACAACTAATGAGGAGGATGAAGTTAATAGAAGAGGATTCTACTAAAGAATTTCCATTCCGACCCTTCTACAACCTCTTCAATCATGTGCAATAAACGAGTGATCTCAGAGAAGAATCGAGTACCGAGTCTGAAGATTAGTAGATTTATACTACTACCTATCTATCTATCTATGTATTTTGAATTGAACGTTGTATTTGCTTTGGTTTAGATTTATGCTTTCAGATCTCTGTATAGTTGAGACTAAGTATCGGATGTTTTGTTTTCAGCATTTTGAGTGTTGTGGCTTGGATTGCGACGTTGAATTAATGTATTGAGGTTGAGAAAATACTAAACTTAGGTGTGTTATGTAACGTAAATTGTATCCCTTGGAATTTATATATAAATGTGATGTTTTGTGTTGTGAAAGTTTATATGTACTAAGTACATCATTTAGTTACTTAAAAGTATGTCTATAATGATTAAAAAGATGTCATTAAGACTTGAAATTGATCAAAATTGCAAAAATCCAGAATTTAGACAAAATCAATAGATCTCGCAGACGGCGCCCTCGACGATGTCGACAGTGAGATTTTCCCGAGACTTAGGATTTTAATTCCAATTGAGCGTGCCGACGACGCCATCAACCCCGTCAACGGCGAGCTCACAAAAAACACCTTTAACCGCAATTTTAACCAGTCAACCGCCACTATTCATCATCCCATTCCTCCTAAAAATGTCATTTTTAACTTTGGGCTTGAAAGATCTTGGATTGAGAGGCGATTTCAAGGCTTTTTGTCGNGGAAGCGCAGCGAATCTTCAACAAGTTGCTGACGAAGAAAAGATTAATCAAGGAACGAGGATTCGTGAATCGCGGATTGAATAATCCCACCACGGATATTGAGGAAATGATAGTGCGACAAAAATGGGAAGTGCTGTGCTACACTACTGCCACTATGGTAGTTATTGTGGTAAAAGAATTTTATGCAAATTTACATGAAATTAACCAAGGAGTTGTTTATGTGCGAGGGAGATGAATTACTTTCACTCCATCAAGAATCAACGAGTTATATATGATAGAGAATGTTCCTGTCTGCCAATATTCCAATTTCATCTTAACGAGAGACCAGATGAATGAAATTTAACAGTATTTGACGGACGAAACTGATGATTGAATCAGATGAATGAAATTTACCAGTATTTGACGGATGAAACTGACGATTGGGAAATGCGAGAGAAACGTGTATGTTAGTTTTTCTTCAACACTTTTGAATCCCGTCTCTAAACACTGGCACTTCTTCATTTCTGCGAAACTGTCACTGACAATGAAGGTTGGTAAGGTTTCTAAAGAAAGTGACATTTTGAATTACTGCATCCAAAGAGGACTGCCGATCGATATTGGATCTATAATTGTGAAGTCAGTCTTAGGCCTGATCATTCACGGATTAACTTATGGGCTTGGACACCCTTCAACAATTTTCTCACTTTGCAGCCAGTCCCAAGCATCCTATGAAAACTGGGAAAAGGTACTGCTACCTTGGAAACCTTTGGATCCAACTGAAAGATTCCCATCATTTGAAGATGAAAATGTCATGGCTATGGTAGTTGATCAATCTTCTCAGAATTCTCTGCCAGTACAACCTTTAGTCCCTGTTAAGTCTTTGGTGATCCTGCGCCGAATCAAGAAATTAGAAAAGGAGGTACAAAATGTGATGAATGCAATTAATAATATCTCTGATTTCTTTGATCATTTAAACTGGAGGATTAAAGAACATTTCGATCATTCGGGACATTTAGAAGATAGCTTGATACGACTGATGAGGAGGATGAAATTAATTGAGGAAGATTTAACTGAAGAATTTCCATTCCGACCTTTCTACAACCTCTTCGTTCATGTACAATCAATGGGTANAGTTATTTTCTCTATCTTTCTCCTTGTCTTGAGATTTGTGAAATGGTGATTTGAATTTGTGAAGCCATGAAAGTGTTTAAGAATATGTGATGATCTTTTCACTTCGATCTTAATTTACATTCAATCTGGCCAATTTTTTGTTTAAAATATGTTGAGTTTTACAACTAAAGTGAGGATTACATCCAAGATTTAGGGAGGTCAAAGATCTTGGAAGTTGGGTGGAAATAAATGGGGCAATAATATTATCGGGTGTAGAATTGGAGATTTTAGAGTGACAGACTAAAATCCCCAATTTGATCCTATCGTTTGGGTGCTGAAGTGTAGATGTTAGCCCTTAGGTGAGGGGAACATGGGAGCTCCGAAGTGAGAGCTGGTATCCTCCCAGCATAGCCACAGATTCAGTAAACAAGCGTAGGATTAGTCAATGTTCTTTATGCCTGGAACAAAGGATAAAGAATAGGTATGATCCTATTTGGCACAATATAAGTTGAACTAATTCACTTTATCCGTTCACTATAATTTCTTGACAAGGAGAAGGATGCTTTCTTATATATTGAATATCACAATTAGACCCTCCTTAGTATCATTAGTTATTTAAGAGTTATTAAATTTACCTATTTATTTCAATTGCCTATTAGTGACAGATAAGCAAATTGAACTTTGTTGTTGTGATTAAAGTAATGCTTTTCTAAAATCTTAGTTTGCAGTTCTAAACCACTCCCTCTGGGATCGATATCTAGGACTCCATTAGAGCCCTATATTACTTGAGCGATACGTATACTTGCGTTGACAAATTAGACTCGCAGTCAAGTTTTTGGCATCGGTACTAGAATTTAAATCTTCTAGTAGCGTCATCAAATTCTTGTAATTGTTGATTTACAAAAAAGGTTGGTCAAGTTGCAAAGCGGAGTTAACTTTGTAAATTTTACAAGACGGAGGGATCAAATTCCTTATTTTGGATGTTTTGGCCAAGGCGGCAATGTTGGAAGAAGAGGGAAGAATCCATGGCATATGAGCATTAGAGAGGGCTTAGGTGAGCATATTTGGACTTGACGTAAGTTCTTGTCACTCGGAGTAGGGTGCCAAGTAAAGGAGTAGGTAGGAATGACTTCCTTCGTCTCGTCTTCCATATTTTATTTTTTATTTTGGTCTTATGTGAAGATGGATTATTTAATGATCTGATGGGTTGGTTTAGCTCATCAATAGCCTATTGGGTTATGGGCTTAAACCAAGGGCTTGGGCCATGGGTTAAAGCCACGGGACTTAGGCTTTGGAGTAGGGTTTTAGGGTTAAACCTAAGCCTAATGGAGTATAAATTCATCCCTTTTAATTAATTAATTAATTAATTAGTCATGATAATAAAAAGTTGACTATAAAATCACAAGTTGATCGTGTTGGTTTAGGGTTGACCATTTCACTCTAGATTGACTATTTGACCAGTGTTGACCATTTAGGCCATAGTTTGACCAATTAAACCATGAGTTGAACAATTGAACCATGGGTTGACCAATTGGACCATGGGTTGACCAATTGAACTATGAGTTGACTATTTTAATTTTTGGATTTATGGTATTTTGGGTGCTGTAATTTTGGATGTTATCAATGTGGTATTGTGGCATTATTAGCATAAAACTGTGGCAGTGTTGTTATTGGAGGTACTATTAGCGTGGTATTATGACATTATTAGCACAGAACCACGACAGTGGTGTTATTAGTGGAGTTATTGGCGTGGTATTGTGGCGTTATTAGCACATAACTGCGACAGTGATGTTATTGGTGGTATTATTGGGAGGATTATCGAAATGTTATTGTCAAATAAACCACGACATTGGTAATATTACGGTAGTATTGCGTAAAACTATGGTGTTATTGGCAAGGAGTTGTGTGATTATTGACGAGGAATTGTGCAAGCAGTGTTATGACAGTAGTATCACTCTGAACCACTGTGTTACTAGGAGGAATTGTGGCGACGGTGTTATTATGGTGATGTTATGGTTGTTTTGTCATAGTACAGTGGCGTTGTTGTGGGATTGTGATGGTGTTACTGCGGCGACGATGTTATTGCGGTAGTATCACGGTTCTGACGTGGTTATATTGGGCATAACCGTGGTGTTATGGTGGTATTATTGGCTTGAGTCGAGTCCAATTTAAGTGCAGACCTAGCCTAAACCCTTTTCCCACGTTGATTCAACTTATACACACATGGCATAGAACAACTAATGGTTTGGTGAATTTTTAGAGATTGTCATGAGGGAATTTAGGATATGAAGTTGGCAAAATTGTGTTTGATTTTGGATTTTGGGTGGATTTGGTAATCATGGTGGATCCTAGGGTTTCCGAGTTGACCAAAATGGCTGAGGGTATGTCTTACCCCTATAAGTCAATTCAAGTACTTACCTAGTCAAAACTCGAAACTCACCCAACCAAAGGGTTAGGGGCTTGAACTTGTATAGGTGGTAAAGATAAGTCTTCACAAAAGTGAGGTCAAGAGACTAATAATTATTATTAATGAGATGAAACATATACTTTTTTGGAAGTTTGCCAAATTGTTCCCAACTCCTCCATCTTCATTTTCACTTATTTATAAGGGTAAAACACCAATTTGATTATTATGAATTAATGACCATTTAATGATCATATAGATATAATTACTATGACCCAAAAAAATATTACCGGAGGCCACCTTTTCCAAATATTTGTCTTATTTTCCGTCTTTCCCTTTAAAGTATTATTTTTTTTATGAAATAAAAAAGTTAATATTACATACAAATTACAGCCTGTAAACCATTACCGCAATGCCTGAGATTATCTCCAGCAAGGTCAGTCCAATAGAATAGCCAAAGGCATCGTAAAACCATCGAGATGATAGTGATTTATGTTTTCTTTTTTAAAATTTATTTTTTACTTTTCTTTTTTATTTTGAAAAAATTATACTATTAATTGTTAAAATATAACTCAATGTTCTTGGAAGAAATTATAATAAAAAATTTGTAATATAATAATATAACTTTTATCTATATTAATATGGGGATATATTATTTTCTTATATCTTCTTTATTTCAGTAGTCCCATGCGAACAGACCCCCTAGAAACTTGCTATTTACACATCTACCATTCTCTTTCTTATGTCAAAATTCAGAGTTGAACCCAATGCATAATTTTCTTTTTTTTTTTTTTTTATCAAAATTTCATTAGTTTGATCATAATAAGTGTAAATACATAAATTCTATAGTTCAAAAAAATCACTTTCATGCTTACTTTATAGATATCAATATTTCAGATGATCTATATGTAATTATCATTTAATTCTAATATTACATGGTATAACTAATATAATAATTTAATTTTATTCTTTAAAAGATTAATTATAAAGATATATAAGACATAATAAGCAAATTAATTATACATGTTAGAAATAAAATTATCATGCCTAAAATGCATAGTAGATTATTAGTTGGAAACTAAAAAAAAATTTAAAGTCCAATTTAAGTGCCCATAAAAAATAGGAAGATTTATATACACATCTTTATTTTTTTGTATTTACAAAACTAGAACCTAAAGTTTAATTTTCATATGTTTTATGAAAAAAAAAGTGGCTTTCACTTTTAAAAATTAAAATTGTGAAAATTTTGATGTGATATGAAAATTTATAAGATAAATATGTAAATAGATAAGAAGGGGGTGGTATACATGCAAATGGGCCTAAAAAATATCAGAAAAATATTCTAACAAGTCTTTTGTTTTATTTTATTTTATTTTATTTTGATAAAATAAGGAAGAGTGCTTCCTTGTTCGGGTCAGGTGCGTGGACTTGAAAAGGGAACCAAGAAAGATTTTTTTAGTTTTTAATTTTTTTTTAGGAAACAACGAAATTGCGTAAATTATAGGAGATGAAATTTCGCCCCACGGTTTTTTTATGCGGAGCCGCCCCATTTTTGTCGTTTCTCTCCGTCTACTCATTTCTGCCCTCCTCCCCTGCTCTCGTCTTCCTCTTTCTCTCTTCTCCTTCCTCCTTCATCTTCTTCATACTCTCTCTCTCTCTCCTCCCTTTGACTGAACACACACACACTCTCTCTCTCTTTCACCTTCCTTCCGCCTTCGCTGTTCTCTTCTTAATCTTCTCCGTTCCACCTTTAGCCTCTCCCAACTTCCTCTTCTTTTCTTCATCTAGTGAACTGAGCGTTCCCATCGCAGAGGCAGAATCTGTGTCAAGAAGAAGCGTTGCAGGGAGCTGGGTTTCATGGATTTTTCCTGGAATCTTACTCTCCGACTCTTGTGATGAGCAAAGGTGGGACCTTTTGTCAGTTTCGAGCCTCATCGTCGTTTCCTTTTATTGCCACCTGTGCTTGAGATCGAGGTCTCGCCATGGCTGGAAGCAACGAAGTTAACGCAAGCGAGTCTAGGGTAAGCAAGCACTGTCTCTCCTTCCCCGG
>JXCR01140626.1:37560-73982 GCA_002079205.1 Phalaenopsis hybrid cultivar | reverse complement strand
GGAGAATAATTCTTAAGAATATATTGACTACGACAAGGAGTGAGACTAGTGGAGGTCTAGGACATCCTGGACTTATTTATACAATTTGCAAACTTTATGGAGTAGAATTTGGAGATGAAGAATGGGTTTATCCTATGAAACCCATTAGTAAAGCTAATTTGAAGACTTATGAATCCCATGAGAAATGGAGAACTAGGAGTAGGAGTAAAAAACCTTCTACTAGTAGAGACAGTCCCTCTATAAGTTATGATCTTCCACCTTCTAGTTCCCCTACCCTCTCTGATTTGATGAATGATTTGAACTTGCAGCGGAAGAGCATAAAATTGATAAATGAAAGGATTGGAGGTTTAGAACGTCGACACGACTATGATAGTGAGTACCTTCAGAGGCATTCAAATTTTGAGGTAGCCTATTATGAAGCTCAGGCCCGACACTAGTGTTACTTTTCCTGAGTGCCCCCGGTATACTCAGTATCATCCCGATCCACATGCTGATCAAGGCGATGAAGATATAGCTTGGGAATTTGATATTGAATGAAATTGATGTACTTATGTTTATATTTTTATTTTTGTAATCTTTTTGTAATAGAAATGGTATTTGGACGTTCATTTTTATTATTAAGTGTACTTGGATAATTTTAATTTTTGTTATAAAGTTAGTGTTATAGTTAAATGTGCATGTGTTGTTTAATAGAAATTGAGTAGAATTGTGGATTGTAATGTGATTTTTATTTCGCATTTTAATTTTAATTGTTTAGTTTTGTGTTTGTGTTAGAAAATGTTGTGCTTATTTAATGTTTTAGTTTTATACTTATTTTAAAACTTCATTACCCGGAAATTCATCTAATGATTTATATGTGTAGAAAACTCCTAATATTACAGACCAGGTGAAGTAAAAATATTGAGAAGGCCTGCAAAAATTTCAGAATGATGAAAATGCTTACAATACTGAGGTATGATTTATATTTATAGTTTTTCTTTCCACCTGTATTATTTCATATTTAAAAATTTAAGTTTGGGGGAGGGAAAAAAAATATATTAACTATTAGATGTCCTCTATTTCAATATTTTCAAAAATTATTTATATGATTTCATGTAGTAAATTTAATTGAGGTATGATTTATATTTATAGTTTTTCTTTCCACATGTATTATTTCATATTTAAAAAATTTAAGTTTGGGAGAGGGAAGAAAAAGATTATGTCCTCTATTTCAATATTTTCAAAAATTATTAATATGATTTTATGTAGTGAATTTAATTCAAAGTATTTTCTTTCCACCTTTATTTCATATTTAAAAATTTAAGTTTGGGGAGGGAAGAAAAATATTAACTATTAGATGATCATTCCATATTGAAAAATTTAAGTTTGGGGGTGGGAAGAAAAAGATTAACTATTAGATGTTCTTTTCATATTTAAAAATTTAAGTTTGGGGGAGGGAAGAAAAAGATTAACTATTAGATGTCCTCCTTTCAATATTTTCAAAAATTATTTATATGATTTTATGTAGTGAATTTAATTCAGGTAACTATTTAGATATTATGGTAGATTTAAAGAAATATTTTTATAATGAAAATTAATTTTTGTAACTTAAGATATTTAGTATAAAAATAAGACTATAAGTTAACTATTTAAAGTAAAATTTTTGTAACTTAAGATATTTTGTATAAGAGAATAAGATTATAGTTAACTATTTAAAGTAAAGAAACTATATTTTGAAGTATTAAGAATCTGGAAATTCATTTGAGAAGAAAAGATTGGGGCTCAACTTGAAGTATTAAGAATCTGGAAATTCATTTGAGAAGAAAAGATTGGGGCTCAATGATGTAAATACTATGAAATATTTATAAGGTAAAGAAATGCTTTGAGTTTCAAATTTAGGGAAAGAAAAGTGGAAGTATTAAGAGTCTGGAAATTCATTTGAGAAGAAAAGATTGGGGCTCAATGATGTAAAAACTTGAAATATTTATAAGGTAAAGGAATGCTTTGAGTTTCAAATTTAGGGAAAGAAAGGTGAAGTTCATTGAAGTATTAAGAATCTGGAAATTCATTTGAGAAGAAAAGATTGCGGCTCAATGATGTAAAGGCTATGTTTAAGAATCTGGGAATTCATTTGAGAAGAAAAGATTGGGGCTCAATGATGTAAAAACTATGAAATGTAAGAATCTGAAAAATCATTTGAGAAGAAAAGATTGGGGCTCAATGATGTAAAAGCTATGAAATATCGGTAAAGAAATGCTTTGAGTTTCAAATTTAGGGAAAGAAAAGTGAAGTTCAAAATCATTAAAAGCTATCTAGATATAATAATCCTCACTTGAAAAAGGAAAAAGAAAGGATTGAAAACAATCCCTGAAATGAATAGAAAATTATATAGGATTGAAAGCAATCCAAATGAAAAGAGAAAAGAGAAAAAAATTATGGAAGTGAGGAGAAGCTTGAGGATATGCATAATAAAGAAAAAAAAAGAAAGAAAAATATAAAAGTGAGGAGAAGCTTGAGGAGATGCCTAATCAAAAATTGACTTCACTGGACCTACCTAAAGGGAAAACTTAAATACATTCTTGAACTTATATTTATGGAATAGGTCTTTTACTAGTAGAGTTCTCATGAAGTTCTTATCTTTTGGATATTCTAAGTGACTTAATATTATTCTCATGAAGTTCTTATCTTTTGGATATTCTAAGTGACTTAATATTGCAACATATAGTCATACTTGAAATAAATAGAAGACTAGAACTCTTAAACTTGATGACTAAATAATCTTGTGGTTATAGGCTTAATTCAATTAAATGAATTGTTTTCTAAAAATCTCACTATGATATTTATTTAAGTCAAACGAATTCAATTGCTTGAACTGTTTTCTAAAAATCTCACTATGATATTTATCCTAAATCAAACTTATGGTTTACTTGAATTTTTTCTGAAAATCTCACTATGGTATTTATCTAAATCAAACTTATAGTATTTCTGAATTGCTTGAATTTTTTCTGAAAATCTCACTATGATATTTATTTAAGTCAAACTTATAGTATTTCTAAATTAAAACTTTACTGCAGTAGATCATAACTTTTGTATAGTAATAAAATTACTTGAGGGCAAGTAATAGTTATGTTTGGGGATTTTGACCAGAGAAAAATATGTTGAGATTTTCATACATATTTTATACTATTTTTAATGATATTGCACTTTAAAGAAATGTATTTTTGATATTTTATTGCAGGAAAGATGAATTAGGGTCATTGGAGCAAAAAGACGCAAAAAGGAGTAAATTTGGAGCGAAAAGGACCAAAATGTGGAGATTTGAACAAGGCCGCCGACGGTGCCCTCGACCCCGCCGACGGTGAGTTTTTCCCAAGGCTACAAGACAAAATTCTCAGAAGTCCGCCGACAACGCCCTTGAGGCCGCCGACGACGAGCTCGACGGTTATGCCTACTTAAGCTTTGGATAATGCAAAATTTTGAAGGGATGCTTAGGCAACTCTTGAAAAAGCTTATCCACAACTTTAAAAGACTATTTTGGCCAAAAATTGGAGAGCCTAGAGAAGGAGAAAAAATCTAGGGAGTAAAGGAAGTGCTAGAGAGAGTTCTTAGAGATTAGAAAGGTTCCAATATTGTCAGGAATTCTTTGAGAAATTGTAAAAGTGGAGGGAAAGTGAAAGATTTCTTCCTCCTTGCTACTTCAAAGAGGAATTCTATGTGCTGTAAAGAAAGGAAGAGATTCAGAGGAACTTCTAGGAGTGTTCTTGGGGAGAAACTAGAGATAAGTTATTTACTTGTTGTAGTTTGTATGACTTTGATTTTATATATGAATTCTGAGTTTTGTTGTGTTTTCCCCATGAGATCTGAGTTATTTTCTCTATCTTTCTCCTTGTCTTGAGATTTGTGAAATGGTGATTTGAATTTGTGAAGCCATGAAAGTGTTTAAGAATATGTGATGATCTTTTCACTTCGATCTTAATTTACATTCAATCTGGCCAATTTATTTGTTAAAATATGTTGAGTTTTACAACTAAAGTGAGGATTACATCCAAGATTTAGGGAGGTCAAAGATCTTGGAAGTTGGGTGGAAATAAATGGGGCAATAATATTATCGGGTGTAGAATTGGAGATTTTAGAGTGACAGACTAAAATCCCCAATTTGATCCTATCGTTTGGGTGCTGAAGTGTAGATGTTAGCCCTTAGGTGAGGGGAACATGGGAGCTCCGAAGTGAGAGCTGGTATCCTCCCAGCATAGCCACAGATTCAGTAAACAAGCGTAGGATTAGTCAATGTTCTTTATGCCTGGAACAAAGGATAAAGAATAGGTATGATCCTATTTGGCACAATATAAGTTGAACTAATTCACTTTATCCGTTCACTATAATTTCTTGACAAGGAGAAGGATGCTTTCTTATATATTGAATATCACAATTAGACCCTCCTTAGTATCATTAGTTATTTAAGAGTTATTAAATTTACCTATTTATTTCAATTGCCTATTAGTGACAGATAAGCAAATTGAACTTTGTTGTTGTGATTAAAGTAATGCTTTTCTAAAATCTTAGTTTGCAGTTCTAAACCACTCCCTCTGGGATTGATATCTAGGACTCCATTAGAGCCCTATATTACTTGAGCGATATGTATACTTGCGTTGACAATATCTAGGACTCTCCATTAGAGCCCTATATTACTTGAGCGATACGTATACTTGCATTGATAAGTGTGACTTTATCATTAGAGCCCTATATTACTTGAGCGATATGTATACTTGCGTTGATAAGTGTGACTTTACCATTATTGAATATTTATTATGTCCATATTTATTTTTTATTTTTAAGCATATACAAAGTTGCGGTCAGTATGTCATTCCATAAGGTATAATATCACTTACAAGAAAGTTCACAATGTCGGCATACCATGGAACATGCCACTCATTAAGTTTGAACAGTTTTACATTTGGAAAATGTTCATTAATTTCTTTTTCAAAATATAGTGATTTTTCTAACTCAAGTCTGGATAAATGATCAGCAATTTGATTTTCAGTTCCCTTCTGATCTACTATTTTAAAATCAAATTCTTGCAAAAGAAGAATTCATCTTATAAGTCTAGGTTTCACATCCCTCTTTTTCATTAGGTACTTAATAACAGAATGATATGTATGCATTACACAATGAGTTCTAATTAAATATGATCTAAATTTATCAAAGGCATATACTATTGCTAATAACTCTTTTTTAGTTGTTGTATAATTAATTTTGGTTTCATTAAGAGTTTTACTAGCACAGTAAATTACTTTGAAAATTTTATAATATCTTTGTCTTAAAACAGCTCCAATAGAATAATCACTAGCATCACACATCAGCTCAAAAGGTTTTCCCCAATCTGGTGAAATTATAATTGGTGCAATGACTAATTTTTCTTTCAATAACTCAAAAACTTTTAGGCACTCTTTATCAAATTTGAAAATTGCATCTTTCTCCAGTAAATTGTATAAAGGCTTAGCAATTTTTAAAAAACTCCTAATTTCCCTTACATCGGTTGGATAAGGTAAATTAGCGATCACTTGAATTTTAGAAGGATCTACTTCCATACCATTTTTTGATATTTTATGTCTTAATACAATTCCTCCTGCTACCATAAATTGGCATTTTTCCTAATTAAGGACTAATTTTTTCTTCAAAGCGCTTAAGAACTTTTGATAAATGTTCTAAACATGAGTCAAATGAAGTTCCACACATTGAAAAATCATCCATAAATACTTCAATTCCTTTTTTAGTTAAATCATAAAAGATTGCCATCATATATCTTTGAAATGTAGCAGGGGCATTGCATAAACCAAAGGGCATTCTTCTAAAAGCAAATGTACTATAAGGATTGGTAAAAGTTGTTTTCTCTTGATTCTCAGGAGTTTTTTGAGTTTGTTGATAAAAAGTATATCCATCCAGAAAACAAAAGTATTTATGCCCAGTTAGTCTATCCAGCATTTGATCTAGAAAGGGTAGTGAAAAGTGATTTCATTGTATTGGATATGGAGGAAGATAAAGAGCAATTTTTAGGCACTAATTCTTCATAGTGGCAAGATTTAATTTTCTATAATCAATGCATGTACGCCACCCTGTGACTTGTCTAGTAGGTGTTAACTCATTATGTTCGTTCACAGTCACAGTTACTCCTCCTTTCTTAGTAGCGCAGTGAATTGGACTAACCCATGCACTATCTGAAATAGGATAGATAATTCCAGCATCTAACCACTTTAAAATTTCTTTCTTCACAAATTCTTTCATAACAAGATTCAATCTCCTTTGGGGATCAGCCCTGGGTTTGCAGTTCGCTTCCATATGAATTCTATTTATACAAATTGAAGGACTGATTCCTTTAATATCAGCTATTATCCATCCAAAGGCTTTCTTAAACTTTTTTAGAATTTCATCAACCTTTCTTCTTCTTTCAAAATTAATTTTGAAAAAATTATAACTGGCAAAGTAGAGGAATCACCTAAAAAGGCATATTTTAAATGATCAGGAAGTAACTTCAACTCAAATTCAAGAGGTTATTCTATTGATGGATAAAATGTTTTATCTATTTATATTGTGTCAAAAATTCCAAAACTTTCTCAAACATAATTTATATCTTCCTTAAAAAGATCTTCACATTGATCTAATTCTTCTTCTTGCTTGTGTTCCAAATCTTTGACTTTAGGTTTCTCTTCATAATTAGTTTTGAAATGATATCCACTCAGATATCTTATAACATCCATTCTATAACATTCATCATCTTTATATTTTGCAGGATATTTCATTGATCTTGAAATGTTAAAAGTAACAGTTTGATCATTGTCGCACAATGTTAATTCCCCTTTCTGCACATCTATCATTTCTCTTCCTGTGGCTAGGAAAAGTCTCCCCAAATTGATAGGCATCTCTTTATCTTCCTCCATATCCAATATAATGAAATCAACAGGAAAGATAAATTGATCCACTTTCATTAGGACACTTCTATAACTCCTTTAGGGTAGGTTTTTGAACAATCTACTAACCACAGAGTTACAGTAGTAGGGGTTATTTCTCCTAATCCCAATCTTTTAAATATTGATAATGGCATAAGGTTAATGCTTGTACCTAAATCACATAAAGCTTTCCCATAAAACCTGTCTCCTATCACACATGGAATTGTAAAGCTACTAGGATCTTTAAGCTGTTCAGGAAGCTTTTTCTGAATTATAACACTGCACTCCTCACTAAGTGCAACAATCTCATTATCTTCAAACTTTCTTTTCCTATTGAGAATATCCTTCATAAACTTTACATAGCTTGACATTTGTTCTAAGGCTCCAGCAAATGAATATTAATTGTAAGCTTCTTAAAAATTTTTAGAAATTTTAAAAATTGCTTATCCAACTTCTGTTGTCGAACTCTCTAAGGAAATGGTGGTGGTGGCTTTTCTATGTTATATTTAAGTGGAGAAATAATTCTTTCAGAATCTTTCAGAGTGTCCTCTTTTCTTCAATTTCTTCTCTATATACTTCAGTTTCTTTTTGAACCTTACCTTCCAACTCTCTTTCGCTTCTAAGTTGAACTGCTTTTACTTGCTCTTTATTTTGGTCTTTTGGATTTGTTTCAACATTACTAGGAAGTGTTCCTTGAGATCTATTACTTAATGAATTTGTTATTTGTCCAAGTTGATTCTCAATATTTCTAATTGTAGCTCCTTAACTTTGTAACTAATTTCTCATTTGTAACACCACTTCTTCTATAAACAACTTCTTCTCCTTAAATTGTGGATTACTGTTGAAACCCAAAGGATAAGTAGATCTATAATTATTATTTCCTTGGTTGTTCTAGTTTCCCAACGAGTTTACTTGATTTTTCCCCCATTACTGATTATTACAACCCGTAGTATTATTCCAATTTGAATATGGGTTATAACAATTTGAATATGGGTTATTCTGCTTGTTATTTATGGCATTCAAAGTTTCTAATGATGATTGAGAATCTACCATTTGTCCTAATTAATTCTCTTTAATCATAGAGATTAGTTTAGAAAAATTCATTCCAAATTGGTCTAACTTCTTTGAAATTACAACAACTTGATTTGCTAACATAGTAAATGCATAAGATTAATTAATATTTGCTACTTTCTTTGGATTTACCCTCTCAGAAGGCCATTAAAAATTATTGGCAGCCATTTCTTCAATTAAAGCATAAGCGTCATGAAATGGTTTTAACATCAATGAACCACCAACAGTGGCATCGATAATAGTTCTAAGAGATCCAGCTAATCCATTATAAAAATTTTGAATTATTAACCAATCTAGTATTACATGGTGTGGAAACTTCTTAAGAGTTCTTTAAATTGTCCCCATGCTTCATAAATAGATTCCCCTTCAAACTGATTAAAAGATGTAAGATCATTTCTAAGCTTCGCAGTTTTTTATGGTGGAAAATACTTAGCAAGGAATTTTTGCGCTAAATCACCCAAAGTTTTAATAGATCTGCGTGCTAACAAATGCAACCACATTTTAGCTTTATCCCCAAGTGAGAAAAAATAACCTAAGTCTTATGACATCATCTGATACACCATCGTATTTAAATGTAGTGCACAATTCCAAATTCAACCACATCTTAGCTTTATCCCTCAATGAGAAAAGAAATAACCTAAGTCTTATGATTGATAAACCATCATATTTAAATGTAGCACACAATTCTAGAAAATTGGCAAGATGTAAATTTGGATCTTCAAATGGTGATCCCCCAAACTGATTATTTGATAAAATTTGGATAATAGCAGGTTTAAGTTCAAATGAATTAGCCACTATAGTAGGTTTTTGAATACTACAATGGAGTTCATCTACCGTAGGGTTAACATAATCTCTTAATGGTCTAAATTCTTGATGAATTTTAGCATTTTGATCATTTTGGTTTGCCATTTATGTAATTTATTTAGATTTTTCAAAATTTTTCATTTTTTTGGTTTTTCTAATTTTCTTAACAGTTCTTTCTAATTCAGAATCGTAGGGCACTAGTCCTTCAGAACTTGAACTATGCATACACTAACATAAAATTAAAATGTAATAAAATAAAACACATAACAATAAAATACTGTAATAAGATATTCTTACAATAACTCTTATAGTTTAACTAAGAATTTCTAAAATTGACATTTACTTTCAATCAATTTTTGAAATCTTCCCCAACAAAGGCGCGAAAAACTTGATCCCGTTACTACTATATGCAACAATATAACAATGTATACGATTGTATTTTTACTTATATTTCTTTACTTTACAACAGTACCAAAAACTTGATTTTAAAGAAAATAAGAGTTTAACTCTTTAATTTATATATATATTGGGATACTACGCAAGTATACGTATCATTATCAAGTAATATAGGACTTTTTAATTAATCCCCAAATATCAATCCCACGGGGAAAATCGGTAATATGCACTTTCAAACAACAAACTTCTATTTCAAAAAGACAATTTCTTAAACTATAGATAATTTGACAGTAATTAAAATTTAAAATCTTTTTGTTATTTATTGATATTTTGATAAAACAGTAACAAATTCTAAATAACTTGAGTTTATGTAAACTAAAAAAGCAGAAAATGAAAATATCTTTCTCCTTTTCATGAAACAGTATTAGGTATAGGAATTGTATTGTGGAAGTATGCAAATTGTGTTGTTCCAAATAGGAGCAATAATATTCTTTACCCTTACTAGAGATACTATAAAGGACATTGGTTAATTTAAAGTTTGAATAGTTCTGAAGAGCGGCTAGGCAGGGAAGATACCAGCTCTCACTCTAGAGTTCCCTCGGTTCCCTCCACCTGGGGGCTAACATCTCGTATTAAAACCTAAAATAATAAACCAAGTTTGGGGCTTTAACCTATCACATTAAAGTCCTCTAACTCTACACCATTTAAAGTTTATTTCTCAATTTATTTGCACTAAATCATATGAATTACATTCTCATTCATACAACCTCATATGATTATTATATTTATTTTCAATCAATCATATGAACTACATTCTCATTCATACAACCTCATGTGATTCTTTCTAATTTATTGACTGAGACAATACCATCCCGGTTCTTACATGTTCTCACAATAAATTTTAACATCTAGATAGGCCAAATCAAGAAGTAAATGAAGTGCATGGAATTAAATCATCACAACTTCTTTCAACATTAAAGATAAATGCTCTCCAAAACTTCCATCCAACACTTAATTACTTATCATTTTAAGGAGAAAGATAAATAAAACTACTCAGAATCCATGGAGAAAACAAAACCATGCTTTAGTTTAAAAGTAGAAATCACTGTCAAACCAACAAGAGGCCTTGATTAAAATCAAAAATAGTTTAAAAACAAAGATAAAAACTTATCTCAAATCCTTCACCAAATTCTTGAAGTTCCTTTGAATCACTTCTCTTTTACAACACTCTATACTCTCAAAATAAATCTAAAAACAAAAAGGAACAAGTAAATTTGTGGTGCCCAAATCTCTCCACAAGATTCTTAGGACACAACACTCTCTCCCTCTTCAAGCACCCATCTCAAATGTCTCAACTTCCTTCTTTTAGAAATTTCCCAAGAGGTGCCTTGGAAATCCTTCAAAATGTGTCAAAATTTGATGAATTCTCTAAGGGATGCCTCCTTTCACATATCTTTTAATAATATTTTCGTTCCTAGTGGTCATAACCACCCTCTTTAGCCAATAGGTGCCTCAAATGTCTCTTCAAAATTTGGCCAAATGAAGAAAACCGCCAATTAACTTCCTTTGGCGCTTAAGCACGAAGCCTATAGTGCTCAGGTGTGGCCTTCTCCGTTTCACTGGCGTGTAACCACCGGATCTGGCACATAGGAGCCAAAACACTTTTGCACAAATTTCACATTTTTGCTCCAAATTTGATTCTTTTTCACTCCTTTTAGCATTTTTCAACTTTTTTACTTGTATTTAAAGAAAACACACACAAATACTTTCTATTAAAGCGCAATATCCAAAAAATAGGTATAAAAATGTGTCTAAAAACACTATATATTTTAGGTGTATCAGCCTCCGTCCTACTCTCATCTCAACACTCGGGATTGTAAACCTTTGTCCTACTCCCTCGGGATTGTTGGCCTCTGTCCTACTCCCATCTTTGCTCTCGGGATTGTAGAACTTTGTTCTACTCTAGTTGGATTGTAGGTCTCCCTCCTACTCCCATCTCCGCACTCAAGATTGTAGACCTTCATTCTACTCCATCGGTGTTGTAAGTCTTTGTCCTATTCCCATCTCCAAATTTGAGATTATAGATCTTTGTTCTATTCCCTCAGGATTGTAGGCCTCCATCCTATTCGAATCTCAGAACTTGGGATGTAGACCTCCGTTCTACTGCCTTGGGATTTTAAGAATTCATCCTACTCCCATCTTAGCACCCGGGATTGAAGATCTTTATTCTATTCCCCCGGGATATAAGGCCTCCATCATACTCCCATCTCAACACTCAGGATCGTAGACCTTGATTCTACTCTCTCAGGATAGTAGGCATTTGTCCTACTCTAATCGCGACTTTTTATATGCTTAAAAATATAAGATAAATATGGACGTAATAAATATTCAATAATTATAAAGCCACACTTATCAACGAAAATACAAGATAAATATGGACTTAATAAATATTCAATAATTGTAAAGTCACACTTATCAACGTATAGATTCGATAAAGATGGATGTATAAAATATTTAATAATTGTAAAGTCACACTTATCAACGCAAGTATACGTATCACTCAAGTAATATAGGGCTCTAATAGAGTGTAAAGTCACACTTAATATGTTTGATTTAATAAAGATGTATATATATATAATATTCAATAATGTTAAAGTCAAATTTGTCAACACAAGTATACGTATCACTCAAGTAATATAGGGCTCTAATGGAGTCCTAGATATCGATCCCACAGGAAGTAATTTTAGAACTACGAACTAAGATTTTAGAAAAGCAATACTTTAATCACAACAACGAAGTTCAATTTGCTTATCTGTCACTAATAGGCAATTGAAATAAATATGTAATTTTAATTACTATTAAATAACTAAATACACTAATGAAGGTACAAGTGTGATATTCAATATATAAGAAAGCATCCATCTCTTTGTCAAGAAATTATAGTGAATGGATAAAGTGAATCAGTTCAAATTATATTGTGCCAAATATGAGCATACTTATTCTTTACCCTTTGGTCCAAGANCCTTTTCAAAGCAGCAAGGAGGAAGAAATCTTTCACTTTCCCTCCACTCTTACATTCTCTCGAAGAATTCCTCACAATTGTTACACACTATTAGAACCTTTCTAACATCTAGGACCTCTCTATACCCTCCTAGACTCTCTAGAATCTCTAGNCAATAAGTAAATAACTTATCTTTAATTTCTCCCCAAGAAAACTCCTCGAAGTTCCTCTGAATCTCTTCCTTTATATACAGCACACAGAAATCATCTTTGAAGTAACAAGGAGGAAGAAATCTCTCACTTTCCCTCCACTCGTACAATCTCTCAAAGAATTCCTCACAATTTTTACACATTGGAACCTTTCTAACCTCCAGGAACTCTCCAGGACTTCTAGGCTCTCTGAATTTTCGGCCAAAATGTTCTTTTAAAGTTGTGGATGAGCTTTCCCAAGAGTTGCCTAAGCATCCCTTTAAAATTTGGCCTTGTCCAAAGCTTGATTGGGCATAACCGTCAAGCTCACCGTAGGCGGCCTCGAGGGCACCATCTGCGGACCTTCTTAATGAATTAATTCTGGAGTCAAGAAAATCTTGCCGTCGGTGGGGTCGATGGCGCCGTCGGCGGGGTCGAGGGCGCCGTCGGCACCTAGTTCAATTCTTCACATGTTGTACATTTTCGCTCCAAATTTGCTTCTTTTTGCATCTTTTTGCTCCAATAATTCATCATTCCTGCAACAAAACATCAAAAATACCTTTCTTTAAAGCGCAATATCATAAAAAATAGTATAAAATAGGTATGAAAATCTCAATATATTTTTCTCTGGTTAAAATCCCTAACTTAACTATTATTTATCCTCGAGTAATTTAGTACTACATAAAAGTTATGATCTATTGTAATAAAGTTTTAATTCAGAAATACTATAAGTATGGNAAATAAACTTATCTCTAATTTCTCCCCAAGAAAACTCCTAGAAGTTCCTCTGAATCTCTTCCTTTCTTTACAACACACAAAATTTCTCTTTGCAGCAGGAGGAAGAAATCTCTCACTTTCCCTCCACTCTTACAATCTTTCGAAGAATTCCTCACAATTTTTACACACTATTGGAACCTTTCTAACCTCCAGGAACTCTCTCCCTCTTCCAGACCTCCTCAATTTTTGGCTAAAATCTTCTATTAAAGTTGTGGATGAGCTTTCCCAAGAGTTGGCTAACCATCCGTTCAAAATTTGGCCTTATCCAAAGCCTGATTGGGCATAACCGCCGAGCTCGCCGTCTGCGGCCTCGAGGGCGCCGTCGGCGGACCTTCTTTTTGAATTAATTCTGGAGTCTCGAGAAAATTTCGTCGTCGGCAGGGTCGATAGCACCGTCAACGCCCTAGTTCAATTCTGCACATTTTGTTCTTTTTCACTCCAAATTTGCTCCTTTTTGCATCTGTTTGCTCTAATGACCCTAATTCATCATTCCTGCAACAAAACATAAAAACAAACCTTTCTTTAAAGTGCAATATCATCAAAAACTGTACAAAATAGGTATGAAAAGCTCAACATATTTTCCTTTGGTCAAAATCTCCCAAACTTAACTATTACTTGTCCTCAAGTAATTTTAGTACTATATAAAAGTTGTGATCTATTGTAGTAAAGTTTTAATTCATAAATACTATAAGATTGATTTAAATAAATATCATAGTGAGATTTTCAGAAAAAAATTCAAGTAATTGAGATATATAAGTCTTATTTAGTAAATACCATAGTGAGATTTTTAGAAAAAATTCAAGTAATTAAATTAACTCTATAGGTACATATCATAGTGAGATTTTCAGAGAAAAAACAAGTAATTGAATTAACTCTGTAGCCACAAGATTATATAGTCATCAAGTTTAAGAGTTCTAGTTTTCTTTTCCTGTAGCCACAAGATTATCTAGTCATCAAGTTTAAGAGTTCTAGTCTTCTATTCATTTCAAGGATGACTATATGTTGCAATATTAAGTTACTTAGAATATTCAAATGATAGGAACATCATGAGAACTCAACTATTAAAAGATCTATTCCATAAATATAAGTTCAGGAATGTACTTAGGTTTTCCCTTTAGGTAGGTCCAGTGAAGCCAATTTTTTATTAGACATATCCTCAAGCTTCTCCTCACTTCCATAATTTTTTTCTTTCTTTTCTCTTTTTCATTGGGATTTCTTTCAATCCTATATATTTTTCTTTTTTTTTTCAGGGATTGTTTTCAATCCTTTCTTTTTTGTTTTCAAGTGAGAATTATTATATCTGGATAGCCTTTAATGATTTTGAACTTCACTTTTCTTTTCGAAATTTGAAACTCAAAGCATTCCTTTACCTTATAAATATTTCATAGTTTTTACATCATTGAGTCCCAATCTTTTCTTCTCAAATGAATTTTCAGATGAAACTCAAAGCATTCCTTTACCTTATAAATATTTCATAGTTTTTACATCATTGAGCACCATAAACTCAAAGCATTCCTTTACCTTATAAATATTTCATAATTTTTACATCATTGAGCCCCAATCTTTTCTCCTCAAATGAATTTTTAGATTTCTTCAAAATATAGTTTCCTTTACTTTAAATAGTTAACTATAATCTTATTATCTTATACTAAATATCTTAAGTTACAAAATTAATTTTTTTTATAAAAATATCTCTTTAAATATACCATCATATTTAAATAGTTACAAAAATATAGTTATCTGAATTAAATTCACTACATAAAATCATATTAATAATTTTTGAAAATAATTAAATAGAGGACATCTAATAGTTAATCTTTTTCTTCCCTCCCCCAAACTTAAATTTTTAAATATGAAATAATACAGGTGGAAAGAAAAACTATAAATATAAATCATACCTCAGTATTTTAGGCATTTTTATCATTCTGAAATTTTTGCAGGCCTTCTCAAAATTTCTACTTCACCTGGTCTATAATATTAGGAGCTTTCTACACATATAAATTGTTAGAGAAATTTCTGGGTAATGAAATTTTGAAATAAGTATAAAACTAAAAAAGTAAACAAGCACCACATTTCCTAAAACTAACCAAAATAATTAAAATTAAAATGCAAAATAAAAATCACATTACATTACAATCCACAAAATACTACTCAACATCTACTATACTAAACATGCAAATTTAAATACTACACTAACTTTAATTAAAATTAAAAATCATTCAAGTACAACATAATAAAAATGAAAGTCCAAATACATATAAACATCCACTTCTATTACAAAAAGATCACAGAAATAAAAGTACAAATATAAGTACATCAATTAATTTCAAATATCAAAATCTCAAGCTATATCTTCATCGCCTTGATGAGCAAGTGGATCGGGCTGATACTAAGTATATCGCGGGCACTCAGGAAAGGTAACATCAGGCTCACCTCTGTAGTGTCGAGCTTGATTCATAATAAGCTATCTCAAAATTTGAATGCCTTTGAAGGTACTCACTATCGTAATCATGTCAAAGTTCTAAACCTCCAATCCTTTCATTTATTAATTCTATACTTTTCCGCTGCAAGGTCAACTCATTCATCAAGTCAGTTAGGGTAGGGGAAATAGAAGGTGGAAGGTCATAACTTGTAGAGGGGACATCTCTCTTAGTAGAAGGTTCTTCACTCCTACTTCCAGTTTTTCATTTCTCATGGGATTCATAATTCTTTAAATTAGCTTTACTAATGGTCTTCATAGGGTAAACCTATTCATCATCTCCAGCTTCCACTCCAGAAAGTTGGCAAAGTGCATAAATAAGGCCAGGATGTCCTAGCCCTCCACTTGTCTCACTCCATGCCGTAGTCAATATATTCTTAAGAATAATTTTCCCCACATTTAGAGTTCTGTTATTTTGAATACAGAAATTTAGAATAGCTCTATCTCTAGTTACCTCACTAGGGTGATAAGTCAGTAACAGAGTAGAGGAAATAAAATAGTGCCACGCCTTAGAGGTAGCATTCAGCATGGAAGCAGAAAAATTCACCCATTCTTGTTGTATCTTCCACGTTCCTTTCCCATCAGTGAGAAAGTTGATCACATCATTCAGAGGGCCTTCCATTGTACTAAAGGATTCATAGTGGCAGCTATAAGAGTCTGGGACTTCGTAAAAGGTGTTGATGCGGGCGGCAGTAAATTCACCAGGAAATCCACGCACTTGAACGATTCCATCTTCAGAATAGATTACATCGGTGTAGAACTCCTTCACCACATTTGCATCAACTTTTTTGGTGGTGTAACAAAAGTTTTCCCACCTCCGCTCGGCAATAACTTGTTCAATTTCTCCACCAGGGCTCTCAAAAACTCGATCTTGTATACACTTCTTTCCTTTAAAGGCTGAACTAAATCTTGTTTAAGCCATCGTATTGACGAAGCGAGACTCGTCAAACTCAACCTGTCTCTCTTATTGTGGAGCCATTTCAATTTAATCAAATTATAGAAAAATTCCAAAATATACTTCAAATATGCAAATAATGGCTTCCAATAGTAATTCTAAGAAGTCAACACTAAGATCCATGAATTTCTTCTCAATTTTTCGTTCACATTCTCAAAATTTTTGGATCTCCTCAATGTGGAAGAAATCCATGGTGAAAATCAAATATTTTAGTTTGGAGTGAAGCTCTTACCTAGAGATGATCAAATTCGGTGTTAAAAAGCCATGAAATTGCCTCCCATAGATCTTTCAAGCCCTAGGTCGAAAATGACATTTTTAGGAGGAAGGGGATGATGAATAGTGGTCAAGCCCTAGGTCAAAAATTGCATTTTTAGGAGGAAGGGGATGATGAATAGTGGTGGTTGACCGGTCAAAATTGTGGTTAAAGGTGTTTTTTCACTAGATCGCCTTTGGTAGGGTCGATGGCACCGTCAGCGTGCTCTATTGGAATAAATCCTAAGTCTCGGGAAAAATTCACCGTCGCCGGCGTCGAGGGCGCTGTCGGCGGGCTCTATTGATTTTGTCCAAATTCTGGATTTTTGCGATTTCGATCAATTCCAAGCCTAAACGACATCCGTTTAAACATTATAGACATAATTTTAAGTGATAAATGGTGTACTTAGCACCAATAAACTTTCACAACATAAAACATCACATTTATATATAAATTCCATGGGGTACAATATACGTTACATAACACACCTAAGTCTGGTATTTTCTAAACCTCAACACATTAATTCAACATTGCAATCCAAACCACAATACTCAAAATGCTGAAAACAAAACATCCTATGCTTAGTCTCAACTATACAAAGATCTAAAAGCATAATTTTAAAGCAAAGCAAATATAAAGTTCAAATCAAAATACATAGATAGACAGATAGGTAGTAATATAAATCTACTATTCATCAGACTCAGTACTAGATTCTCCTCTGAGATCACCCATTGATTACACATGAACGAAGAGGTTATAGAAGGGTCAGAATGAAAATTCTTCAGTGGAATCCTCTTCTATTAATTTCATCCTCCTCATCAGTCGTATCAAACTATCTTCTAAATGTCAAGAATGATCAAAATATTTTTTCATCCTCCAGTCTAGATGATGAAAGAAATCAGAGATATTATTAATTGCATTCATGACATTTTGTACCTCCTTCTCCAATTTCTTGATTCTGCGTAGGATTACCAGAGACTTGTCAGGAATTAAGGGTTGAAATGACAGTGAATTCTGAGATTATTGATCTACTATAACGGCCATGTCATTTTCATCTTCAAAAGCTGGAAATCTCTCAGTTGGGTCCAAAGGCTTCCAAGGTAAAAGTACCTTTTCCTAATTTCTATAGGACACTTAGAACTGACTGCAAAGTGAGAAAATTATGGAAGGGTGCCCAAGCCCATAAGTTGATCCATGAACGCTCAAGCCCAAAACCGATTTCACAATTATTGATCCAATATCGATCTGCAGTCCCCTTTGGATGTAGTAATTCAAAATAGCACTTTCCTTAGAAACTTTACCGATCTTCATTGTCGGTAATAGTTTTGCAGAAATGAAAAAGTGCTAGTGTTTTGAAACGGGATTTAGGAGTGTCGTAGAAAAACTAACATACCCGTTTTCTCTCATTTCCCAGTCGTCAATTTTGTATGTTAAATATTGGTAAATTTCATTCACCTGGTTTCTTGTCGGGACAAAATTGGAATAGTGGTAGATAAGAATGTTCTCTATCATGTATAATTCGTTGATCCGTGCAGGAGTGAAAGTGATCCATCTACCTCGCACATAAACAACTCCTTGGTTGATTCCATGAAAATTTACATAAACTTCCTTTACCGCAGGAACAACCACGGCAGCGGTACTATAGCACAACACTTCCCATCTTTGTCGCACTATCGTTTCTTCGATTGCCATCGTGGGATTATTCAATCCGCGATTTACGAATCCTCATTCCTTGATCAATCTTTTCTTTGTCAGTAACTTGTTGAAGATTCGCTGCGCTTCCGCACAAATAAACTTTCACCGATTGAAAACTCGCATTCTGGGATTATCAGGAGAATTAGACGTCATAGGAATGAAATTGGTGGAGTTTCACTTCATTTTGGGGGGAAAATATGAACTAGGAATCAAATTTCAAAATTTAAAAGGATAACTCCCGCCCAAAAACCGCCAAAAATAGCCATTTGAACCCAAGTAACCGCCATCTCGCCGGTCTCACCGTCAACGAGCCTATGTATTTATTTTTCCCGGACTCTCAGGAAAAACCTGCCGTCAGTGGTGTCGAGGGCGCCGTCGGCGCCCAAGGCAAAAATTACACAGTTTTGCTCTGGTCCAAATGCGTTCCAATTTTTCTCTATGGATCCAAATTTTATGATGATTCAAGGGTAAACAAGAATAGTAGAGCTTAATACTATCACAAACTAATAATCATTTCAAATAAAAACTAATATAATCACAGTCAAAGTAAAGATAACTATGGGTTGCCTCCCATAAAGCGTTTGGTTTAACATCGTCAGCTAGACCTATTCAGGTGTCATTCAGGTTGACCCCATAAAGCACTTGGTTTAACGTCGTCAGCCCGACCTATTCAGGTGTTATTCAGGTTGATTAGGGTTTCCTCCCATAAAGTGCTTGGTTTAACGTCGTCAGCCCAACCTATTCAGATATTATTTCAGTTGACTGATTATAAAACCTCCTTTAAAATTTGGTCTTTTACCCTAAAAATATGGTTTTAATCTGTGTCCATTTACTTTAAATATATTTCCAGTCTTTTGATCTTCAACTCTAATCTGTGTCCATTTACTTTAAATCTATTTCCCGTTTTCTGATCTTCAATTTCAATAGCTCTGTAAGTATAAACTTGAGTCACAGTAAAGGGTCCTAACCAACGAGACTTCAATTTCCCAGGGAAAAATTTCAGCCTAGTGTTGTAAAGAAAAACTTCTTGTCTTGGTTCAAAGTTCTTTTGGTTAATCTTCCGATCATGCCATAACTTTAAAAGAAATTTTATACCTTTGTCTAAGAATAGCTCCAATAGCATAATCACTGACTAGCGTAGTATATCACTTTAAAAATCTTTTCGTACATTTATCCAAGAACCACTCCAATAGCCTATTCACTAGCCTCGACACATCAGTTCAAATGGTTTCTCCCAATTAGGTGAAACTATAATAGGGGCTGTGATTAATTGTTCCTTTAATAACTTAAAGGCATTTAAACAGCTTTCAGTAAATTCAAATTTATTTTCCTTTTCTACAAGTTGTCATAGAGGGTTGGTAATTTTTGAAAAATCTTTAATAAAATGCCTGTAAAAACCAACATGTCCAAGAAAACTCCTAACCTCTCTTACACTAGTAGGAGGTGTTAGTTTAGATATAACTTGAGTTTTTGCAGGGTCTTCTTCCATACCATCTTCCGAAATTTTATGCCCTAACACAATTCCTCCTGCAACCATAAATTCACAATTCTCCCAATTCATAACCAAATTAGTTCTTTCGCATAACTCGAAAACTTTTTCAAGATAATTTAAGTATGCGTCAAATGATGTTCTAAATACAGAGAAATCATCCATAAATACTTCCAATCCATCATCAATTAATTAACTAAATATGGACATCATACATCTCTTGAATGTTGCAGGTGCATTACATAATCCGAAATGCATCCTTCAAAAAGCAAAAGTTCCAAAAGGACTAGTAAATGTGGTCTTTTGATCCTCAGGAGTAATAGGAATTTGATGGTAACCGGTATATCCATATAAAAAATAAAAATATTTGTGTCCAACAAGTCTATCTATTATTTGGTCTAAAAAAAGGTAAAGGGAAGTGATCTTTTCTGGTGACAGTGTTTAATTTTCTATAATCAATGCAAATACGCCACCCGATAACTTGTCTGATAGGTATTAATTCATTATTTTCTTTTGTTTAAACAGTCACTCCTTTCTTAGGAACACAATGAATTGGACTTACCCATGCACTACCTGAAATAGGATATATAATTCCAGTGTCTAACCATTTCAAAATTTCCTTCTTAACTACTTCTTTCATCATTAGATTTAATCTCCTTTGTGGATCAACTCTTAGTTTACATTGTTCATCTAATGTAATTTTGTGCATACAAATCGAAGGGCTGATTCCTTTAATATCAGCTAAGGTCCAACCAAAAGTTTTCTTATATCTTTTCAATGTATCTAACAATCTTTGCTCTTGCAAATCATTTAATGCTGAAGATATAATAACAGGTAATGTAGATGAGTCTCCCAGAAACACATACTTCAAGTGGCTCGGCAATATTTTCAACTCAAGTTCAGGCGGCTTTATAATTGACGGAAATAGATTCTTATCAGCATTTTCTGTAATATCCAGCATCTCAAATCTTTCCTGAACATAATCTAATTCTTCATTTTCTAATTCATCCAGAATATTTTCATCACCTTCTTCAAATTGTTCTTTCTCTTCAAAATATTCTTTGAAATGTTCCGTCAATAGATGTTCACTAATTTCCATGCAAAAATATTCATTATCTCTTTCAATAATAAGGTATTTCATAGATTTTGCAATGTTAAAAGTCACTTCTTGATCGTTAACTCTCTTCGTTAATTATGCTTTTTGAACATCTATCATAGCTTTTCCAGTAGCTAAAAATGGTCTCCCTAAAAAAATAGGTATTTCCTTATCTTCCTCCATATCTTAAATAATGAAATCCACAGGAAAGATAAATTTATCAACTTTTAATAACACATCTTCTATAACTCCCTTAAGATATGTAACTGAACGATCTGCTTACTGAAGAGCTATAGAAGTAGGCGTCTCCTAATCCTAATCTTTTAAAAATTGATAGAGGCATAAGATTAATGCTGGCTCCCAAATCTTTCCATAGAATTTTTCACCGATAGCACACGGTATAGTGAAACTACCAGGATCTTTTAATTTTTCAAGAAGATTTTTCTGAATAATTGCACTACACTCTTCGCTAAGTGTAACCATTTCATTGTTCATGAACTTCCTTTTCTTATTCAGAATATCTTTCATAAATTTCACACAATTGGGCATCTGCTCTAAAGCTTCTACGAAGGGAATGTTTACCGTTAACTTCTTAAGAATTTCTAAAAGTTTGGAAAAATTTTTATTTTGTTTGTGTTGCTTCAATCTTTGATGAAACGGTGGTGGAGGGTTCTCCACAGTAATTTTCATTGGTTTAAATGGATACTCTAAATCTGGGTATTCATGATTCTTTTCTTTTTCGGTATCCACTTTTTCTTTTTCAGTTTTTTGTTTCTTTTTGCACCCTTGTTTGCAATTCTTTTCCACTTCGCAACTGTATCACTTTTATCTGTTCTTTTCCTTGGTCTTTAGGATTTGGTTCCATAGTACTCGGAAAAGTTCCCAATGTTCAGTTACTAAGAGCAGTAGCGATATGCCCTAATTGGTTTTCAATATTTTTAATAGCAGTTCCTTGATTTTGTAATTGATTTCCTTAAATTTGTAATTGATTTCCTTGATTCTGCAATTGTTGACCCATGTTTAATATTAACTCTTCCATATACAACTTCTTCTCCTTAATTTGAGTGTTACTGTTAAATCCTAGGGGATAAGAAGGTCTATAGTTATTATTTCCTTGGTTGGATGATTTTCCTAATGGGTTCACTGGCTGTTTGCCCATTGTTGATTTGTAGAAGAATTGTTATTCCAATTAAAATTTGGATGATTCTTCAATTTCCCATTGTTGATTTGTAGAAGAATTGTTATTCCAATTAAAATTTGGATGATCTTCCAACTTAAAGATTATAATAGTTTGAATAAGGGTTGTTGGGTCTATTAATAGCATTTAAAGTCTCATATGAAGGTCGAACATCAACAAATTGCCCAAATGAATTCTCTTCCATCATAGTAGGTGTTGGAGAATAATTCATTACATAATGATCTAATTTCTTCTTCCATCATAGGAGGTGTTGAAGAATAATTCATCCCATAATGATCTAATTTCCTTGATATTACTTCCATCATAGGAGGTGTTGAAGAATAATTCATCCCATAATGATCTAATTTCTTTGATATTGTGTTGGAGAATAATTCATCCCATAATGATCTAATTTCTTTGATATTGCAGCAATCTACGAAGCACATAATGATCTAATTTCTTTGATATTGCAGCAATCTGTGAAGCTAACATAGATATCGCATCAGAATCATGGATATTAGCTACTCTTTTAGGATTTAACCGTTCAGAGGGCCATTGAAAATTATTGGTGGCCATCTTTTCTATTAATGAATAAGCTTCATCAAAAGGTTTTGACATTAAAGAACTACCAACANAAAAAGTCTAAGTCTAACAACATCGTTTGAGACTCTGTCATATTTAAAAGTTGCACACAGTTCTAAAAAACTGGCGAGGTGTAAGTTGGGATCTTCATTTGGTGTACCTCCGAATTGATTGTTCGTACCCATTTGGATAATAGCAGGTTTAAGCTCAAATGAATTAGCAGCTACATCAGGATTTTGGATTGATAAGTGAATTATAAGTTCAAGCTCAAATGAATTAGCAGCTACATCAGGATTTTGGATAGATAAGTGAATCTCATCTGCTGTAATCTTCATTTGGTGTACCTCTGAATTGATTATTTTGTACCATTTGGATAATAGCAGGTTTAAGCATTCATTTGGTGTACCTCCGAATTGATTGTTTTGTACCATTTGGATAATAGCAGGTTTAAGATTTAAATTAGGATCTTCATTTGGTGTACCTTTGAATTGATTATTTTGTACCATTTGGATAATAGTAGGTTTAAGCTCAAATGAATTAGTCATCAGGATTTTGGATAGATGAGTGAATTTCATCTGCTTTAAGCTCAAATGAATTAGCAGCTACATCAGGATTTTGGATAGATAACTGAATTTCATCTGCCGTAGGATTTGCATAGTCTCTTAAGGGTCTTGGTTCGGATCTTCATTTGGTGTACCTCCGAATTGATTGTTTTGTACCATTTGGATAATAGCGCGATGTGTAAATTAGGATCTTCATTTGGTGTACCTCCGAATTGATTATTTTGTACCATTTAGATAATAGCAAGTTTAAGCTCAAATGAATTAGCAACTACATCAGGATTTTGGATAGATGAGTGAATTTCATCTGCTTTAAGCTCAAATGAATTAGCAGCTACATCAGGATTTTGGATAGATAACTGAATTTCATCTGCCGTAGGATTTGCATAGTCTCTTAAGGGTCTTGGTTCGGATCTTCATTTGGTGTACCTCCGAATTGATTGTTTTGTACCATTTGGATAATAGCAAGTTCAAGCTCAAATGAATTAGCAGCTACATCAGGATTTTGGATAGATAAGTGAATCTCATCTGCTGTAATCTTCATTTGGTGTACCTCTGAATTGATTATTTTGTACCATTTGGATAATAGCAGGTTTAAGCATTCATTTGGTGTACCTCCGAATTGATTGTTTTGTACCATTTGGATAATAGCAGGTTTAAGATTTAAATTAGGATCTTCATTTGGTGTACCTTTGAATTGATTATTTTGTACCATTTGGATAATAGTAGGTTTAAGCTCAAATGAATTAGTAGCTACATCAGGATTTTGGATAGATAAGTGAATTTCATCTGCTGTAGAATTTGCATAATCTCATAGGGGTCTAGGTTGGTGTTCATTTTATAATCCTTGATTGTTCATGTTGTTCTCCATTGTATCAGAATTTCAAGTTTCTCTTTTCAATCTTCTAAACTTTCTAACAGTGCATTCTAATTCCGAATCGTAGGTTATAAGATTTTCAATTCCAAATTTACGCATACAATTTGAAATTAGTATACAGTAATATAATTAACTAAATATGAAAATAAGTTGCAATTCAAGTAAAACTTTTCTAATAATCCTAATATGTTCATTACTCTAATTGTGATTTTTGTTTACTTACTCCCCAGCAACGGTGCCAAAAACTTGACCGCGACTTTATATAAGCTTAAAAATATAAGATCAATATGGACATAATAAATATTCAATAATTGTAAAGTCACACTTATCATTGCAAGTATACGTATCGCTTAAGTAATATAGGGCTCTAATGGAGTCTTAGATATCGATCCCATAGGGAGTAAGTTTAGAACTACGAACTAATATTTTAGAAAAACAATACTTTAATTACAACAACGAAGTTCAATTTGTTTATCTGTCACTAATAGACAATTGAAATAAATATGTAATTTTAATTACTATTAAATAATTAATGATACTAATGAAGGTACAAATGTGATATTCAATATATAAGAAAGCATCATTCTCCTTGTCAAGAAATTATAGTGAAGGGATAAAGTTAATTAGTTCAAATTATATTGTACCAAATATGAGCATATCTATTTCTTACCCTTTGGTCGGGCATAAAGAACATTGACTAATCCTATGCTTGTTTACTGAATCTGCGGCTAGGCTGGGAGGACACGCTTGTTTACTGAATCTGCGGCTAGGCTGGGAGGATGCTGTAAAGGAATGAGATGCATTAAATATTGTATGTGCCAAATAGGAGCAATCATATTCTTCACTCTTTGGTCCAGTTATAAAGAACATTGACTAATCCTACGCTTGTTTACTGAATCTGCGGCTAGGCTGGGAGGATACTGTAAAGAACATTGACTAATCCTATGCTTGGTTACTGAATCTGCGGCTAGGCTGGGAGGATACCAGCAAAGAACATTGACTAATCCTATGCTAAATTGGAGCATACTTATTCTTTACCCTTTGGTCCAGGCATAAAGAACATTGACTAATCCTACGCTTTTTTACTGAATCTGTGGCTAGGCTGGGAGGATACCGGCTATCACTTCGGAGCTCCCACGTTCCCCTCACCTGAGGGCTAACATCTACACTCTGATTCTGCGGCTAGGCTGGGAGGATACCGAATAAAGAACATTGACTAATCCTATGCTTGGTTACTGAATCTACAGCTAGGCTGGGAGGATACCGGACACTTTGGAGCTCCCACGTTCCCCTCACCTGAGGGCTAACATCTACACATCAACACCCAAACATAAAGAACATTGACTAATCCTACGCTTGTTTACTGAATCTGCGGCTAGGCTGGGAGAATACCGGCTCTTACTTTCGAGCTCCCACGTTCCCCTCGCCTGAGGGCTAACATCTACACTTCAACACCCAAACGATAGGATTGAATTGAGCTCCCACGTTCCCCTTGCCTGAGGGCTAACATCTACACTTCAGCACCCAAACGATAGGACTGAATTAGGGATTTTAGTTTGTCTTTAAAATCTCCAATTCTACGCCATATAATATTATTTCCCTCTTTATTTGCACCTAGATTCAAGGGCTTTGACCTCCCTGAATCTTGGATGTAATCTTCACTTTAGTTGTAAAACTCAACCTATTTTAACAAATCAATTGGCAAGATTGAAAGTAAATTAAGATCAAAGTGAAAAGTCCATCACAATTTCTTAAACATTTTTATGGCTTCACCAATTCAAACACCATTTCAACTAAGACAAGGAGAAAGACAAAAACTACTCAGATCTCATGGGAAAAACACAACAAAACTCGAAATTCATATATAAAATCAAATTCATACAAACTACAACAAGTAAATAAACTATCTCTAATTTCTCCCCAAGAAGACTCCTCAAAGTTCCTCTCAATCTCTTCCTTTCTTTACAGCACACAGTTCCTCTTCAAAGCAGCAAGGAGGAAGAAATCTCTCACTTTCCCTCCACTCTTACAATCTCTTTCTCCCCAAGAACTCTCCTCGAAGTTCCTCTGAATCTCTTCCTTTCTTTACAGCACACAGAATTTATTCCTCCACAAGCAAACTCCTCGAAGTTCCTCTGAATCTCTTTCTTTCTTTACAACACACAAAATTCTAATTTCTCCCCAAGAACACTCCTTGAAGTTCCTCTGAATCTCTTCCTTTCTTTACAACACAAGCAATTCCCTTCGAAACGAGCAAGGAGGAAGAAATCTCTCACTTTCCCTCCACTCTTACAATTTCTCGAAGAATTCCTCATAATATTGCTCCTCGAAGTTCCTCTGAATCTCTTTCTTTCTTTACAGCACACAGAATTCTTCTTCGAAGTGGAAGGAAATCTCTCACTTTCCCTCCACTCTTACAATCTCTCGAAGAATTCCTCACAATTTTTACACACTATTGGAACCTTTCTAACCTCCAAGAACTTTCTGCTCCTTCCAACCCTCCTCAATTTTCAACCAAAATCTTCTTTTAAAGTTGTGGATGAGCTTTTCCAAGAGTTGCCTAAGCATCTCTTCAAAATTTGGTCTTATCCAAAGCCTGATTGGGCATAACCGCTGAGCTCGCCATCGGCGGCCTCGAGGGTGTCGTCGGCGGACCTTCTTAATGAATTAATTCTAGAGTCTTGGGAAAATCTTGCCGTCGAAGGGGTCGATGGCGCCGTCGGCGCCCTAGTTCAATTCTGTACATTTTGGTCCTTTTCGCTCAAAATTCGCTCCTTTTTGCATCTTTTTGCTCCAATGACCCAATTCATCATTCCTGCACAAAACATCAAAACTACGTTTCTTTAAAGTGCAATATCATCAAAAACAGTATAGAATAGGTATGAAAATCTCAACATATTTTCTTTTGGTCATACTCACATCTCAGCACTCGGGTTTGTAAACCTCCATTCTACTCCCTCGGGATTGTAGGCCTCCATCCTACTCCATCTCAGCACTCAAAATTGCAGACCTCCACTCTACTCCCTTTTGATTTTAGACCTCCGTCTTACTCCCATCTCAACACTCAGGATTATAGACATCTATTTTTCTCACTTGGGATTGAAGCCCCCTGTCTACTCCCATCTCAACACTCTGGATTATAGACCTCTGTTCTACTCCCTCAGGATTGTAGTCCTTTGTCCTACTCCCATCTCTAGAATTGAAATTATAGAACCTAGTTCTACTCTCTCAGGATTGTAGGCCCGTGTCCTATCTTCACACTCAGTATTGTAGACCTCCGTTCTACTCCATCGAGGGTGTAGGCCTTTGTCCTATTCCCATCTTCAAACTCGGGATTGTAGATCTCCGTTGTACTCCCTCAGAATTGTAGACCTCTATCCTATTCCAATCTCAGCACTTGGGATTCAGAGCTCCGTTCTATTCACTGTGAATTTTATACCTTTGTCCTACTCCCATCTCAGAACTCAGGATTGTACACTTTTATTGTACTCCCTCGGGAATGATGGCCTCCATCCTACTTTTATCTCAAAACTCAGGATTATAGACCTCTATTCTCTCAGGATTGTAGGCCTCCGTCTTACTCCCATTTCAGCATTCTGGATTGGAAACCACTATTCTACTCTCTTGGGATTGTAGGCCTCCATCATAATCCATCTCAGCACTTGGGATTCCAAACCTCTGTTCTAATCCCTCGAGATTTTAGGCCTCCGTCCTACTCCCATCTTAACAATCAAGATTGTAGATGTCTATTCTACTCTCTCATAATTGTAGGCCTCCTTCCTACTCCCATTTCAACACTCAAAATTGTAGAGCTCAATTTTACTCACTCGGGATTATAGCCCTCCATCCTACTCCTGTCTCAGCATTTGTGATTGTTGACCCCCGTTCTACTAGCTCAGGATTGTAGGCATCTGTCCTACTTCCATCTCAACACTCGAGATTATATACCTCCATTTTACTTACTTGGAATTGTAGGCATCTGTCCTACTCCCATCTTAGCTCTCTGGATTATAGACCTCCATTATACTCCCTCAGGATTGTAGGCATTTGTTCTACTCCCATATCAGCACTCGAGATTGCAGACTTTTGTTTTGCTCCCTCAGAATTGTAGGCTTTTGCTCTGCTCCTATCTCCACACTCGGGATTGTAGATCTCTGTTCTACTCTATTAGGATTGTAGGCCTTCGTCCTATTCCAATCTCAACACTTGGGATTGTAGACCTTCCTTCAACTCCCTTAGAATTTTAGAACTTTGTCCTAGTCCCATCTCAGCACTTGAGATTGTAGGCCTTTCTTCTACTCCCTCAGAATTGAAGGCCTCCGTACTACTCCCATCTCAATATTCAAGATTGCAGGCCTCTATTCTACTCTCCCGGAATACTAGGCCTTCGTTCTACTCCCACCTTAGCACTCGAGATTAGAAACCTTTGTTCTACTCCCTCGAGATTGTAGGCCTCCATCCTATTCCATCTCAGCACTCGATATTATAGACCTTCATTCTCCCTCGGGATTGTATACCTTCGACCTACTCCCCCTCTCAGCACTCAGGATTGTAGACCTCCGTTCTACTCCCACAGAATTGTAGACCACCGTCCTACTCCCATCTCAACACTAGGGATTGTAGACCTCCATCCTCCTCCCATCTCAGCACTCGAGATTGTAGATTTCCGTTCAAGTCCCTCGGGATTGTAGGCCTCCATCCTACTGCCATCTCAGTAGTCACAATTGTAGACCTCCATTCTACTCACTCGGGATTGTAGGCCTCCGTCCTACTCCCATCTCACCACTCATAATTGTTGACCTTCGTTCTACTCCCTCAAGATTGTAGGACTCTGTCCTACTCCCATCTTCACACTCGGGATTGTAGACCTCCATTCTACTTGCTTGATATTATAGGCATTCATCCTACTCCCATCTTAGCACTCTTGATTTTAGACCTTTGTTCTACTCCCTCAAGATTGTACACCTCCGTCTTACTCCCATCTCAGCACTCGGGATTGTACACAACTATTCTACGCCCTTGAGATTATAGGCCTCCGTCCTAGACCCATCTGAACACTCGAGATTATAAACCTCTGTTCTACTCACTCGGGATTTTAGGCTTATGTCCTACTCCCATCACAAAACTTCGAATTTTAGAGCTTTGTTCTAATCCCTCGGGATTGTGTGCTTTCAACCTACTCCCCTCTCAACACTCAGGATTGTAGACCTCCGTTCTACTCCTCCAGAATTGTAGGCCACTATCCTACTCCCATCTCAGCACTCGAGGTTGTAGACCTTCTTTCTGCTCCCTCTGGATTGTAGGCCTCTGTCATACTTCCATCTCAGCACTCAAGATTCTAGACCTCCATCCTCCTCCCATCTCAGCACTTGGAATATTAGACCTCTGTTCTACGCACTTGTGATTGTAGGACAATGTCCTACTCCCATCTCAGCACTTAGGATTGTAGACCTCCATTTTAATCTCTCAAAATTGTAGGCCTCCGTCTTACTCCCATCTCACCACACAAGATATTATACCTCCGTTCTACTTTTTTGATATTGTAAGCTTTCGTCCTACACTCTTGTTAGCACTGAGGCTCGAAGACAACCGTTCTACTCCCTTGGGATTATAGGCCTCCATCCTACTCCCATCTCATCACTTGGGATTGTAGACCGCCATTCTACTTTCTTGGGTTTGTAGGCCTACGTCCTACTTCCATCTCAGCACTGGGGATTATAGACCTCCATTCTACTCCCTCGAGATTGTAGGACTCCATCCTACTCGTATTTTAGCACTCAAGATTGTAGTTCTCCATTCAACTCCCTCAGAATTGTAAGCCTCTATCCTACTCCCATCTCAGCACTTGGGATAATAAACCTCTGTTCTACTCCCTAGAGATTGTAGACCTCTGTACTCAAGATTGGAGACCTCCGTTCTACTCCGTCGAGATTTTAGGCCTCCGTCCTACTCCTATCTCAGCACTCAGGATTTTAGACCTTCGTTCTACTCCATTGGGATTTTAGGTCTCTTTCTTACTCCCATCTCAGCACTCAGAATTGTAGACCTTTATTCTAATCCCTCGGGATTGCTGGCATCCATCCTACTCCTAACTCAGCACTCAGGATTACAAACCTCTGTTCTACTCTATTGGGATTGTAGGCCTCTGTCCTACTCCAATCTCAACACTCAGTATTGTAGACCTCCGTTATACTCCCTCGGGATTGTAGGCCTCCGTCCTACTCCCATCTAAAAACTGGAGATCATAGACCTCCGTTCTACTCCCTCGGGATTGTAGGCATCCGTCCTACACTCATCACAGAACTCCTGATTATAGACCTCTGTTCCACTGCCTCAGAATCGTAAACCTCTATCCTACTCCCATCTCAGCTCTTGGGATTGTAGACCTCTATTCTACTCCATCGGGATTGTAGGCCTCCGTCCTACCTTGATCTCAACACTCTGGATTATAAACCTCTGTTCTACTCCGTTGAAATTGTTGGCCTCCGTCCTACTCCTATCTTAGAAGTCAGGATTATAGACCTCCGTTCTACTCTCTAGGGATTGTAGGCCTTTGACCAACTCCCTCATCAGCACTTAGGATTGTAGCCCTCTGTTCTACTTCCTCAGGATTATAGGCCTCTGTCCTACTCCCATTTCAAAACTCTAGATTGTAGACCTCCGTTCTACTCTCTCAGGCGTCCTATTCCTATCTCAGTACTCAGGATTGTAGACCTTCGTTCTACTCCCTTAGGATTATAGGCCTCCGTCCTACTCCCATCTCAGACTCAGGACTGCAGACCTTCGTTCTACTCCCTCCAGATTGTAGGCCTCCATCATACTCCCAGCTTGACACTCGAGATTGTAGACCTCTGTTCTCCTCCCATCTTAACACTCGGGATTGTAAATCTCTATTCAACTCCCTCAAGATTTTAGGCCTCCATCCTACTCCCATCTCAACACTCCAAATTATAGACCTTTGTTCCACTCCCTCGGGATTGTAGGCCTCCTTCCTACTACCATGTAATCACTCAAGATTGTAGATGTCTGTTCTACTCCCTCGGGGTTGTAGGTCTCTGTCTTACTCCCATCTCAGCACTCCAAATTGAAGACCTTCATTCTACTCCCTTAGAATTGTAGGCCTCAGTCCACTCACATCTCATCACTCAAGATTCTAGACCTTCGTTCTACTCCCTTGAGATTTTAGGCCTCCATTTTACTCTCATCTCATCACTTGAGATTGTCTCTCCTTCAGGATTGTAGGCATCCGTCCTACTCCCATCTCAGCATTCAAGTTTTTTGACCTCCATTCTACTCCATTGGGATTGTAGGCTTTTGTCATAATCCCATTTTAGTACCAGGGATTGTAGACATTCGTTCTACTCCCTCAGGATTGTAGGCCTTTTTTGCACTCCCATCTCAGCACTCGAGATTGTAGACATTTGTTCTACCCCCTCGGGCATGTAGGCCTCCATCCTACTCCCATCTCAACACTTGGGATTGTATACCTCTGTTCTACTCTCTTAGAATTGTAGGCCTCCGTCCTACTCCCATTTTTGCACTCGAGATTATACACCTCCGTTTTACTCCCTCGGGATTGAAGGCCCCCCATTCTACTCTCATCTCATCACTCAGGATTAATGACATTTGTTCTACTCTAATTGGATTGTAGGCCTCCATCCTACTCCCATCTCTACACTCGGGATTGTAGAACTTCATTCTACTCTCTCAGGATTGTAAGTCTTTGTTCTACTCCAATTTTTGCACTCAGGATTGTATACCTCTGCTCTACTCCATCGAGTTTGTAGGACTTTATCCTATTCCCACCTCTGAACTCGAGATTATAGATCTCCATTCTACTTCCTCAGAATTATTGGCCTCTATCCTATTCCAATCTCAGCACTTGGGATGTAGAGCTTTGTTCTACTCTCTTGGGATTTTAGGCCTTTTTCCTAATCCCATCTCAGTACTCAGGATTGTAGACCTTTATTCTACTCCCTCAAGATTTAAGGACCTCGTCCTACTCCAATCTCAAAACTCAAGATTGTAGTCCTCAATTCTACTCTCTCAGGATTGTAGGCCTCCGTTCTACTCCTATCCCAGAATTTGAGATTATAGACCTCCGTTCTACTCCCTCAAGATTGTAGACCTTTGTTTTACTCCCTCGAGATTGAAGGCCTCTGTCTTACTCTCTTGCCAGCATTCGAGATTTTAGCCCTCCGTTCTACTCCCTCGAGATTGTAGGCCTTTGCCCTACTCCCATCTTAGCACTCTGGATTGTAGCCCTTCTTTCTACTCCCTTGGGATTGTATGCCTTCATCCTACTCTCATCTCAGTACTTAAGATTGTAGACCTCTGTTCTACTCCCTCGGGATTGTAGGCCTCCATCCTATTCCCATCTCAACACTCAAAATTGTAGACCTCCGTTCAACTTACACGGAATTCTAGCCCTCCGTCCTACTCTCAACTCAACACTTGGGATTGCAGACATCTGTTCTACTCCCTCGGGAGGGTAGACCTCCATTATTCTCCCTCAGGATTGTAGGCCTCTGTCCTATTCCCATATTAGCTCTCAAGATTTTAGACCTCTTTTCCACTTCCTCAGGATCATAGGCCTCCGTCCTACTTCCATCTCAGCACTCATGACTGTAGACCTCCATTCTACTCCCTCAGGAATGTACGCCTCGGTTCTACTCCCATCTCAGCACTCAAGATTGAAGGCCTCCATTCTACTCCATCAGGTTTGTAGATCTCAATTCTATTCCGTAAGGATTGTAGGTCTTCGTCCTACTCCCTTCTCAACACTTAAGAATGTAGACCTCTATACTAGTCCCTTAGGAATGTAGGCCTCCGTCCTACTCCCATCTCAAAATCTCATGGAATTGTAGGCCACCATCCTACTCCCATCTCAGCACTCGGGATTGTAGACCTCCATTCTACTCCCTCAAAATTATGGGCCTGCGTCCTACTCCCATCTCAGCACTCGGAATTATAGACCTCTGTTCCACTCTCTCAGGTTTTTAGGCCTTCGTCCTACTCTTATTTATGCACTTGGGATTATAAACCTCTATTTTACTCCCTCTTGATTAAAGGCCCCCCATCCTACTCCATCTCAGCACTCGTGATTGTAGACCTCAATTCTACTCCCTCTGGATTGAAGGCCCCTGTCCTACTCCCATCTCGACATTCAGGATTCTAGACCACCATTCTACTCCCTCGGGATTGTAGGCCTCCGTCTTACTCTCATCTCAGCATTGAGGATTGTAGACCTCCATTCTACTCCCTCAAAATGTTAGGCCTCCATCCTACTCCTATTTTAGCACTAAGGATTATAGTACTCCATTCTACTCCCTCAGAATTGTAAGTCTTCATCCTACTCCCATCTCAGCACTCAAGAAAGTAGACCTTCGTTCCAATCCCTTGGGATTGTAGGCCTCCGTCATACTCCCATTTTGACACTCAAGAATGTAGGTCTCTATGCTACTCCCATCTCCGTACTTGGGATTGTAGACCTCCGTTCTACTCTATCAGGATTCGTCCTCCATCCTACTCCCATCTCAGCACTTAAGATTTTAGACCTTCATTCTACTCCATTAGGATTTTAGGCCTCCGTCCTACTCCCATCTCAGCACTCGGGATTTTAGACCTTTATTCTACTCCCTCATGATTGCAGGCCTCTGTCCAACTCCCATATCAACACTCAAGATTATAGACCTCCATTCTACTCTCTTGGGATTTTAGGCCTTTGTCCTACTCCAATCTCAGCAATCGGGATTGTAGACCTCCGTTCTACTCCCTCGAGATTGTAGGTCTCCATCCTACTCCAACCTAAACACTGGAGATTGTTGACCTCCATTCAACTCTTTCGGGATTTTAGGCCTCTGTCCTACTCCCATCTTAGTACTTGGGATTGTAGAACTTTGTTCTACTCCCTTGGGATTGTAGGCCTCCATCCTACTCCCTTGTGGTTGTAGACATTGATTCTACACCCTTAGGATTGTAGGCCTCCGTCCTAGTCCCATCTCAACACTCTAGATTTTAGACCTCCATTCTACTCCCTCAGAATTATAGGCTTATGTCCTACTCCCATAACAACGCTTTGGATTGTAGACCTCCGTTCTACTCCCTCAAGATTGTATGCCTTCAACCTATTCCCCTCTCAACACTCGGGATTATAGACCTCTGTTCTACTGCATCAGAATTGTAGACCACCATCCTACTCTCATCTTAGTACTCAGGGTTGTATACCTCCGTTCTGCTCCCTCCGGAATGTAGGCCTCCGTCATACTTCCATCTCAGCACTCGAGATTATAGATCTCCGTCCTCCTCCCAACTCAACACTTGGATTTGTAGAAAATTTTCATACACAAAAAATTTATGCATTTTTAGACTCATATTTTATACTCATTTATGGTGATATTGCACTTTAAAGGAAAGTATTTTTCATGTTTTATTACAAGTTGTTGATTTTTAGGACTTAGAGCAAAAATGATGGAATTTGGAGTTAAAATGGAGCTATAAAAGAAATGTTCAAAGTAGACGGTGCCAAACTGGGCACGACGGTGCCATTTTACAGTGAGCACAGATTAATTAAATGGCTACTGGTGCTGACGATGCTAGAATGGGCGCCGACGATGCCAATGTCAGTGCAGGCCCTATTTCTAGAAGATTCGACAAATTTGGATGCTTTTTGAAGAGTTTTTGGATGCACTTATTGGAAAACTGACGTTAGGGTCTATTCAGAGCCGAAATTGACACGCCCCTTTGCACCCTTCAACCGCTTTCCACTCTCTTCCACGCTATTCCACATTCCTTACAGCTACTTAGTGTCCATTAGTCATTAAATTTCTTTATAGTTTTGAGTTTTTATGGTGAGTTAAGTGTGAATTCTTCTCTAAGAGTGTTGGAGAGGGAGAGAAGTGATGGATTTCTTCTTCCTACATTTCCTAAGGGAGGCTACAAGAGATTTGCTTTGAGAAAGAGTTCCAGATAAGTGTTGTTTGTTTATTATTATTGTATGGACTTTCTTTTATATATGAAATTTGTGTTTTGTTGTATCTTTCTCATAAAGTCTGAGTAGTTTCCTTTATCTTTCTCCTTACTCTGAGATATGGTGAATTGAAGAGATAATTTGGATGTGCCAATGTTAAAATGTAAAATAAATTGTGATGGTTTTTTAACTCTGTTCTTAATTTACTTTTTGATCCGGCCAATTGAATTGTTAAAATATGATGTGAAACATATGATCCGGGAAATGGAGTATGAGTTCTACAACAGAGTGAGAATGACATTTAATTCCATGAAGGAGTATTTTTTTCATCGAATTAAGAGCAAATAAAGAGGGAAATATACGTTGTTGGGTGTAGAACTGGAGATTTTTAGGGTGACAGTCTAAAATCCCCAATTTGGTCTTAGTTTTTAAGAACTAAAGCGAGAGTTAGCCTTGAGGGGAAGGGAATTGGGAGCTTTGGAGTGCAAGCTAGTAACCTCTTAGCCTAGCCACGCATTTAAGGACTAAACCTGAGATTAGCCAACGATTTTCTATAACATCGATTCAGGGTAGAGAATTAAAATTGCTTTTATTTGGCACAATACATATTTAAACAATTTATCTCATCTCATTTTACCAAAAAATCATTGTAGTGGGAAAGATTCTTTTTCATATTATAAAACTTCATCACATAAACATAGTTTAGTAGTTACTATTTTAAACTTTGCATTTAAATTTTGGTAGTAGTTAATAATTTAGTTCTGATAGTATCTCAAATATTCAAAATTAGTGACAGTAATTTCGTTTTATTTCTATGAATTTCTCAGTTAATTTATCATTTCAAATTTAAACATTCCTCGTGGGATTGATATTTGGGGCTTACACAGAAAGTCTTATATTACTTGATACCGATACGTATACTTGCGTAGAATCTTAACAATAAGTGCTTAACATTCTTATTCATAAAACACCATATCAAGTTTTTGGCACCGTTGTAAAGTGGAGTAAGCTTTATAAATTTTACACAACTATATTTTTGGAGATCAAGTTTTTGGCGCCGTTGCGGGGAATGTAACAGTAAATTAAATAAATTTAGTAAATTAGGAAATTTTGAGATATAAATATATATA
>JXCR01140626.1:23478-37298 GCA_002079205.1 Phalaenopsis hybrid cultivar | reverse complement strand
TATATATATATATATATATATATATATATATATATATAACTATATTTTTAAAAGTATTTTAAAGGAATTTTTTTTGCTTATTATATTTGTTTATGCAAAATATTGGATCTGAAGGTTTAGTACCATACGATTTAGAATTAGAACATACTATTAGAAAAATTCAAAAATAATAAAAAGGAATTAAAAATTTGAACAAAATGACGAATAACTTAGATAATCAAATAAACAAAAATCGACAGAGACCTTTAAAAGATTATGTTAATCCGACAGCAGATGAACTTCACTTAACTATTCAAAATCCTGATGTTGCTGGTAATTCATTTATGCTTAAACCTGCTATGATCGAAATACTACAAAATAATCTGTTTGGAGAAGCACCTACTGAAGATCCTAACTTAGATCCTGATAGTTTTCTTGAAATATGTGCTACTTTTAAATATGATGGGGCGTCTAATGATGTTGTTAGGCTTAGAATTTTTCCTTTTTCATTAAAAGATAAAGATAAAGCTTGATTAAATTCATTAGCACCTAGATCTATCAGAACTTGGGGAGAACTATCAAAAAAATTTTTGGCTAAATATTTTCCACCCTTGAAAACCACTAAGCTTAGAAATGATATTAAATTTTTTTGTCAGTTTGAAGGGAAATTGATATGTGAAACTTGAGAAAATTTAAGGATCTCCTTAGAAAATGTCCACACCATGCTTTACCAAATTGGTTAATAATTCAAAAATTTTTTACAATGGATTAGTTGGATCACTTAGATCTATTATAGATGCTGCTGCAGGAGGATCACTAATGCAAAACCTTTTGATGAAATATACTCTTTAATAGAAGAAATGGCTACTAACAATTTTTAATGGCCCTCTGAATGGGTAAATCCTAAGAGAGTAGCTAGTATTCATGATTCTAATGTAATGTCTATTTTAGCATCTCAAATTAGTGTTATATCAAAAAAGATTGATCAAATTGGAGTGAAGTATTCTCAAATACCACCAGTATTAGAGGAAAATTCACTTGGGCAGATAATTGATAGTCAATCATCTTATGAAACTTTGAATGCTATAAATAATCAAAATAATAATCCCTATTCTAATTATTACAACCTTGGATAAAAAATCACCCTAATTTTAGTTGGAATAATTAGAACAATTAGGTGAACCCCTCACAACCAAGGAAATCATAATTATCGACCTTATTATCCTCCTGAATTTAACTCTAACCCTAACCCACAAGTTAAGGAAAAGAGGTTGATGATGGAGGAAGTAATATTGAATATGGGAAATCAAATATAAAATCAAGGGGAGCTATTAGAAATATTGAAAATCAATTAATATATATTTCTACTGCACTTAGTAACAGACCTTTAGGAAATCTTCTGAGTACCGTGGAAGTTAATCCAAAAGATCTAAATAAGGAGCAAATTAAATTTATTCAATTACGAAGTGGAAAATAAGTTGAAATAAGAATCCAAAGAGAAACTGAAGTTGATGAGGAGAAGGAAGAGTTTAAAAGCAACCACAATGAAAATGAACAAATACAAGTTTTTTTAGAAAAAACCACTACCACCGTTTCCTCAACGATTGAAGCAGAAGAATAAAGACAACCAATTTTAAATTTTTTTTGAAATCTTTACAAAGTTAACGATAAACATTCCTTTCATTGAAGCTTTGGAACAAATGCCAAGTTATGTGAAATTTATGAAAGATATAGTAAATAAGAAAAGGAAGTTTGGAGATCATGAGACCATTACACTCAGTGAAGAGTGTGGCACTATTATTCAGAAAAAGCTTCCTGAAAAGTTAAAAGATCCTAGTAGTTTTACTATACCTTATGCAATTGGTGAATTTTTTTTTGGAAAAGCCTTATGTGATTTAGGAGTGAGTATCAATATTATGCCTCTATCGATTTTTAAACGTTTAGATTTGGGAGAGATTTTCCTTAATAATGGAACTCTTCAGTTAACTGATCGATCAATAACTTATCCTAAAGGAGTTATAGAAGATGTATTAGTAAAAGCAGATAAATTTATTTTTCCTGTAGACTTTATAATATTAGATATGGAGGAAGATAAAGAGATTCCTATTAATTTGGGGAGACCATTTCTTGCAATAGGGAGAGCTGTGATGGATATACAAAAATGAGAATTAATAATGAGAGTTAGTGATCAAGAAGTAACATTTAATATTGCAAAAGCTATGAAACATTCTTCAATAGAAAAAGATAATGAATGTTTTAGGATGAAAGTTACTAATTATCTAAGTACTGAGCAATTTAAGGAAGAATTTGAAGAAAAATTAAGGTAAGAAGAATTTAGTGAAAATGAGAATGAAATAAAAGAAAATAATTTAGATTATATTCAGGAAAAATTTGAAACTTTAGATTTGTTGGAAAATGATAATAAAAATCTTATTCCTTCAAGTATTAAATTACCTGAACTTGAACTGAAAGTATTACTTGCCCATTTAAAATATGCGTTTTTAGGAGATTTATCTACATTGTCTGTTATTGTATATTCCGAGTTAACTGAAATTTAAGAACAAAAATTAATAGAAATGTTGAAAAGATATAAAATGGCTTTTGGTCGGACTTTAGCAAGTATTGAAGGAATTTTCCTTCAATTTGTATGCACAACATTCTATTAGATGAACAATACAGACCTAAAACTGAAAGTTGTTAAAGAAATCTTAAAATAGTTAGATGTTGGAATTATATATCCTATTTTAGACAGTGTTTAGATGAGTCCAACTCACTGTGTTCCAAAGAAAAGAGGAGTGACCATTGAAGTAAATGAGAAAAATGAATTAATTCCAATAAGACAAGTTACTATTTGGTGAATTTGTATAGACTATAGAAAATTAAACATGGCCACCAGGAAAGATCACTTTCCTCTACCCTTTCTAGACCAAATGTTGGATAGATTGGATGAAAACAAATATTACTGCTTTTTATATGGATATATCGGGTATCATCAAATTCTAGTTGCTCCAGAGGATTAAGAGAAAATAACTTTTACAAGCCCTTATGGAACATTTGCTTTTCGTAGAATGCCTTTTGGACTATGTAATGCACCTGCAACATTTCAAAGATGTATGATGTCAATTTTTAGTAATTTGATTGAATATGGAATGGAAGTATTTATGGATGATTTCTTTGTATTTGGGACTTCATTTGAATTATGTTTTAATAATTTAGAAAAAGTTCTAGAATTATGTGAAAAAATAAGCTAGTACTAAATTGGGAAAAATGTCAATTTATGATTGTAGGAGGAATTGTACTTGGGCATAAAATTTTTGAAAATGGCATGAAAGTAGATCCTGCAAAAATTCAAGTTATTGAAAAATTGCCACCTCCTACTATGACTAGGGGATAAGAAGTTTTCTAGGATATGTTGGTTTCTACATGCATTACATAAATTTTTTTTCAAAAATAACTAAGCCATTGTGCCAACTTTTAGAAAAAGATACAAAATTTGAATTTAATGAAGAATGCATAAAAAATTTGAATTATTGAAAGAAAAATTAATCACTGCATCTATAATAGTTCCACCTGATTGGGCGAAACCATTTGAAATAATGTGCGATGCTAGTGATTATGCTATTGGAGCTGTTTTAGGACAATAACACAACAACGTTTTTAAAGTAATATAATATACTAGTAAAACTCTAAATGATGCTCAAATTAATTATACTACTGCTGAAAGAGAGTTATTAGTTGTTGTTCATGCCTTTGATAAATTTAGACCTTACTTGATTAGAACCAAATGTATAGTGCATATATATCATTCTCCTATCAACTACTTGATTCAAAAGAAGGATGCTAAACAAAGATTAATTAGATGGATACTTCTATTGCAAGAGTTTGATTTTGTTGTAGTTGATAGAAAAGGAAAGGATAATCAAATAGCTGATCATTTGTCTAGACAAGAAAAAGAAATATTAACTAATTTTGAATATGAAATTTTATAAAATTTCCTTGATGAACAATTCTATAATATTGATGAAATGAATATACCGTGGATATTAAGAATCAACATTTAAAGAAATTTATATATGATTTAAATCTATATTTTTGGGATGACCCATATTTATATAAACAGAGTAAAGATCTAATTATTAGTAAGTGTGTGTCTTATGAAGAACTCAACAGATAATTGAAAGATGTCATGATTTTGAATTTGGAGGACATGTTGAAACAAATAGATGCTATTGGAGCTGTTTTAGGACAATAACACAACAACATTTTTAAAGTAATATAATATACTAGTAAAACTCTAAATGATGCTCAAATTAATTACACTACTGCTGAAAGAGAGTTATTAGTTGTTGTTCATGCCTTTGATAAATTTAGACCTTACTTGATTAGAACCAAATGTATAGTGCATATATATCATTCTCCTATCAACTACTTGATTCAAAAGAAGGATGCTAAACAAAGATTAATTAGATGGATACTTCTATTGCAAGAGTTTGATTTTGTTGTAGTTGATAGAAAAGGAAAGGATAATCAAACAGCTGATCATTTGTCTAGACAAGAAAAAGAAATATTAACTAATTTTGAATATGAAATTTTAGAAAATTTCCTTGATGAACAATTCTATAATATTGATGAAATGAATATACCGTGGATATTAAGAATCAACATTTAAAGAAATTTATATATGATTCAAATCTATATTTTTGGGATGACCCATATTTATATAAACAGAGTAAAGATCTATTTATTAGTAAGTGTGTGCCTTATGAAGAACTCAACAGATAATTGAAAGATGCAATGATTTTTAATTTGGAGGACATGTTGAAACGAATAGAACTGTATATAAATATTTGCAAGCTATATTTTATTGGCATACTCTTTTTAGAGATTTTAATGAATATATTAAAACATGTGATTGATGTCAGCGAGTAGGAAATATTTTTAGAAGAAATGAAATACCTTTAAATTACGGAAGTTGAAATTTTGGATGTGTGGGGATTATATTTTATGTGACCATTTATACCTTCATTTGGAAAAGATACTGGTGAGAAAAAGATTATTACAACTCAATGAACTTGAGGAGATTAGAAATGAAGCATATGATAATGCAAAAATCTATAAAAAGAAAATGAAAATATGGCATGATCAGAAATTATCAAAAAAGAAGTTTGAACCTGGATAAGAAGTTTTATTATATAATACAAGATTGAGATTATTTCCAGGAAAACTAAAATCTAGATGGTTAGGACCATTTAAAGTGATTAAAGTCTATCATTATGGAACTGTTGTTATTAAAGATCCTAAAACTGGAAAGAATTTAAAGTTAATGGGCATCAATTGAAATTGTTATTAAAGATCCTAAAACTGGAAAGAATTTAAAGTTAATGGGCATCAATTGAAACATTATTATAAATGAAACATGCCATAATTTAAATAAATTTTGATGTTAAGTTATCCTGATTAAATAATGGTATGTTGGGCTGACGACGTTAAACTAAGCGCTTTGTGGGAGGCAATCCATATATAAATCTATATATCTATATATTACTATTTGTTTAATAAGTGTTTTTAGGAGATAATAATATTTTTGAATCCTACACAATTTTATATATCATAAATTAAGACAAATATTTGTATTGGAGGAAAAATTTGGGATCAAATTGAACAAAAAAAATAAGAGACACAAATTTGGCCTCTAGAGCTGACGGCGCCAGAATAGGCACTAACGGCGTACCGAGGACTTTCGTGCATTCAGGATGAATTTGGTGGACTTTAGCGGGAATGCACACCTAAATAACCACCAAGAGATGTTTTTAAAGGCCTAAAAACTGCCTTGGACGACTAGAAACTTCCAAAGTTCAAATTCTAAGGCTTCTAATAACAAAAATACTTCAAGGTATGGAGTTTTCAATAGAAAAAAGTTTATTAGTTTTGACGCGCAGAGATTATACAACAAAGTCATCAGGAAGAAGAAACTTATCAAGGAGAGAGGCTTTGTCAATCATGGATTGAGTAATACAAGTTCACAGATTAAGAAAATCATTGTACAGAGACGTTGGGAAGTTGTATGCTACACTACCACTGCAGTTGTTGTACCAATGGTAAAGGAATTCTATGCTAATTTACATGGAATTACCCAAGTAGTTGTTTTCATTTGCGGTAAGGTTGTACCATTTGCTAGGTTAAACCATTTTCTTCGGCTTGAATTAATGATTTATATATGATAGAAAACGTTACAGTCTGTCATTATACAAATTTTATCCCAATGAGAGATATGATGCAAGATGTATATAACTTTCTGATGGATGAAAATGATAATTGGGAAATTAGAGATGAGGAATATGTTAGTTTCTCCGCTTCACTGCTTAATCCAATATCAAAATAATGACATTTCTTCATATCTGTAAAATTACTCCCTACCATGAAGATTAGTAGAGTTATAAAAGAAAGTGTCATTTTAAACTATTGCATTCAAATGGAAAAACCAATTGATGTGGGATCGATTATTTTCAAATCTATTATGGGTATTATTATGAATGGGCCTATATATGGACTGGGTATCCTTCTACAATTTTTTTATTTTGCAGTTAATCTCAAGTGTCATATGAAAGTTGGGATAAGGTATTATTACATTGGGAGCCCATGATTCCTATTGATGAAAATTATATTGGGAATGGAAATGAAGCATTGGATATTATCTTGGATCATTTATCAGATGCTTCAACACAATTAATTCCCTATACAGTTGGAAGTTCGATAGCTTTGGAGAAGAAAATAAAGAAAATAGAAAGAGAACTTCAGAGTATTATGAATGTAATAGGAAATCTTAACTACCTTTTTTATCTCCTAGATTGGAGGATGAAGGAGAACTTTGATCATACTCGAATAATTGAAGCAGGATTGGTGAAGATGTTCAATAAAAATGCATAGATTGATAAAAATTTGACTGATAAATTCCTGTACCGACCCTTCTAAAATTTGTACATTGATTACCAGTCTATAGGAGATATTAGAGGAGGATAAAGTACTGAAGATGAAGCAGAATAATTGAAGAAGTTGGACTCTCTACTATTTTAAAGTAATTATGTTTTTAATGTGATTGTGTGGATTTACTTTACTTTACTTTGCTATAGAACTCTATTAACTTTAATTGTGTGTATAGTTTTGTGTCAGTATTCTAGTGTTGTAGCTTGATTTTGATGCTGGATTATAATTTAGTTTACTTTATGTATGTGAAAGTGTGATTAGAAAAATGTATTTGTAAAAAGTGTCTTTTTATGTATAAAAGTTAGTTTGGTGTTGTTTGTGAATTATTTTAAGATAAAAATTAGTATTCTAAAAGAGTAAATAGACTTTATAGTGAATTGAAAGAAAGTTTAAAATTGCAAAAATTAAAAAAAGGACTTTTTGGCCACTGGCGCCGACGGCACAGGCATGGGCGCCGACAACGCCCTCGACCCAAAAATCCCCAAACCCCTTAAAATTCATGGTTTGCACAATAAAAACACCATTTTTACCTTTTTTTCACCTTCAACCTTTGGTTTTTGCATCTAAGGCTTACTATTGCTTGGATTTGAGGGAATCTTAAGGCAAACAAAGTTCAGATTTCATCTTCTCTATGTGAGAGCTACACTTTGAACTCAAAATTTTTGATTTTCACTAAGGATTTATCTTTCATTGCCGAGATCCAAAACTTAAAAATTTTTTAGAAGATTTTGAGAAAATTGTCTGGTGAAGAACTCATACTTAGTAGATTTAATTTGAAAACATTCCACATTGTGATTTTTAGAATTTTTTGGAATTTATTTGGATTTTATGAAATCTTCTTAGATTACCATGGCACCAAGAATGAGCAAGGGAAAGAGAAAGGTAGATTTTGATGATCAAAAGTTTGCCAACTACAAGGTTAACATTTGTTTCAAAAGTTTACTTGCAACTAAGAAAGTAATTCCAGATCGAGGATTCAAAAATCCAGGTGGAGAAGTTGAAAGATTAATAAATGCTCGGTAGTGGGAGAATTTTTGTTACTTTACTGTCGAGGCTATTATTAGTGTAGTGATGGAGTTCTATGGAAATTTTAAGGAAACTTCTGAAGACTACGTTTTTGTTCGTGGGATGGTGGAATTTACTCCAAGAAGAATTAATGAGTTTTATCAGTTAGAGGATGTGTATAGCTGCCAATACAAATCATTTTCTACTACAAATGAGACCTTAGATGAAGTTATTTCTTTTCTTACTGATGTAAGAGGAGACTAGAAGGTGAGGAATGATGTTAAGGTAAACTTTCCTCTTTTTATGTTAAATGCAATACCTAAGGCCTGTCGCTACTTTATTTTAGGTAGAATAATACCAACAAATCATCACAGTGAGGTTATAAAGGATAGAACGATCTTGAACTTCTGTATCCAGTAGATGAGAAGGATAGATGTAGGCTCTATTATTTACATAAACACTCATTCTATTGCTTTGAGAGAGACTACTGGTGGTTTAGCACACCCTGCCCTGATCTGCACACTATATGAACAGGCAAGAGTTGATTTTAGAATGGATGAGGAGAGGATTGAACCTCTAAAACCTATTGGGCCTGCCAATATTAAGACTTATGAATCTCATGTTGGATGGAGATATGGAAGTTGGAGTAGGGATATTCCTTCTACTTTAAGTACCACTACTTCTAGTACCTCTAAAGACAAAATATATGCATTTTTAAACCCATATTTTATACTCATTTTTGGTGATATTGCACTTTAATGAAAGATATTTTTATGTATTCTTGAAGGTTGTTGATTTTTAGAACTTGAAGCAAAAAGGAAGAAAAAAAAGGAATTTAGAGTTAAAATGACTTTTTTGAAGAAATACTCAGCGTCGACGGTGCCAAAAGTAGTGCCGATGGCGCAGACTTACCGAACGGTTGATGGATTTTACTCAGCGCAGATGACACCAGAAGCAGTGCCGACGATGCCATTTGGCAGAGAGTAGAGAAATTAAATATGGGACAATGGCGCCGACGGTGCCAAAATCGGCACCGTCGGTGCAATGTTGGTTCATACTCTATTTCTAGAAGATTCAACAAATTTGGACTCTTTTTGAAGGGTTTTTGGATGTACCTATTGGAGAATCAACTCTAGGCTCTATTTGGGGCAAAATTTGATCAGAAAAGGTGCTCCTCTTCATTCCGACTTGCTCATTTTCGCCATGCCTCACCTCCATACACTTTTTCCATCTTCATTCCACCACCATTCAGGAGTCTATTAGTGATTTACATTTAAGAGTTTAGAGTTTTGTGGTAATATTAAGTGTAAATTCTTCTCTAAGACTATTAGAGAAGGAGAAAAGTGAGAGATTTCTTCTTCCTACATTTTCGATGAGAGGCTACAAGGGATTTTCTTTGAGAAATAGTTTCAGATAAGTGCTGTTTGTTTATTAGTGTTCTATGAACATTATTTTATATATGAAATTTGTGTTTTATTGTATCTTTCTCATGAAGTCTGAGTAATTTTCTTTATCTTTCTCCCTACTCTGAGATATGATAAAATGAAGAGATAATATGGGTGTGCCAATATTAAAATATAAAATAAATTGTGATGATTTTTCAACTCCAAACTTAATTTACTTTTGATCTGGCCAATTGAATTGTTAAAATGTGTTGTGAAACATATGATCCAGAAACTGGAGTATGAGTTCTACAACAAAGTTATGATCACATTTGATTCCATGAAGGAGTATTTTGTTCATGGAATTAAGTGCAAATAAATAGGGAAATATACATTGAGGGGGTGTAGAATTGGAGATTTTAGGGTGACAGACTAAAATCCCCAATTCGATCTTAGTGTTTAAAAAATAAAGCAAGAGTTAGGCTTCAGGTAAAGGGAAGTGGGAGCTCTGGAGTGAGAGCCAGTATCCTCCTAGCCTAACCACAGATTTAGGGACTAAACCTGGGATTAACCAATGATTTTCTATATCACTGTATCAAGGTAGATAATTAAAACTGCTCATATTTGACACAATGCATATTAAAACCCTTTATGTTATCTAATTTTACTAAAATCTCCTTGTAGTGGGAAAGATGCTTTTTCAAACAAGAAATCTTCATCACATAAAGATAGTTTAATAATTTAATAGTTACTGTTTAACTTTGCATTTCAGTTTTGCTAATAGTAAAATAATTTAGTTTTGATTGCATCTTACACATTCATATTTAGTGACAGTAATTTCATTTGATTTCTGTGAATTTCCTAGTTACTTTATCATTTCAAATTTAAACATTCCCCGTAGGATTGATATTTGGGGGTTAAAGAGAAAGTATTTTATTACTTGATAACGATACATATACTTGCAAAGAATCCCAACATTAATTTCTTAAATTTCTTAATAATAAATATTGCATCAAGAATTTGGCACCGTTACATAGAGGAATCTAACTTATATAAATTTTACGCAACTATATTTTACTAGGATCAAGTTTTTGGCGCCATTGCCGGGGAATGTAACGGTAATTTAAATAGAATTGGTAAATTAGGAAATTTAGAGATAAAATATAGAAAGTATAAAAAAATTATAAAATAAAAAATCTAAAAATATATAACTGTATATTTAAGAGTATTTTTCTTAGAAAATTTTCCTTGCTTATCATATTTGTTTATGTGAAATATTGGATCTGAAGGTTTAGTACCTTACGATTTAGAATTAGAACGCACTATTAGAAAAATTCAAAAATAATAAAAAGAAATTAAACTAGGGATTGTAGGCCTTTGTCATACTCCCATCTCAACACTTGGGATTGTTGACCTCTATTCTACTCACACAAAATCATAGCCCTCTGTCATACTCCCATCACCGCACTCGTGATAGTAGACCTCATTATCCCCAAGAGACTTAAACCAAGAACCGTTAACACTAAACACTTCAATATCTCTTAATACTCAACTAAATAACTCACTGTTAGTTCCTATAGCTTCATCTAATTGAGACAAACACATGCATATGGATGAATACTTATGAAATAAAACTTTTCTTCACAATTAATGAAACCGAAGGAATTTTTATGGTTTGTGAGCTATACCTTTGTCTAATTGATGAGGCCACAATTGGGTTGGTTGTAGACATTTATGGACAATCCACAAAGCTCCTTCAAGCACCAAATTGATTTAGAAAATGTTCAGGAGACATTTAGAAATGGATTGGGTTGAAGATTGAGGGGCTATAAGGTTCAATTTGGAGGAATTTGAAGTTTTGGGCAAAATTATGGATTTTGGTTTGAGTTGAATTTGGGCTAGGCTTGAGGCTAAGTCAAGGCCAATTGAAGATTCAAATTGGTCTAGGGGAATGTTATGAGTGCTTCGGAGGTAAATTTGTGGAACTTTGATAGGTTAGGGCATTCAATTTGGTGGAATTTTGGTTCATGGTTAAATTGGGGGTTTAAATTGGGCTTCGAATTTGGGTTTGAAATTGAACCCAATTGGGCTTGAATTGGGTTTCAATTGGGTCTAGACATGATGAAATCGAGTTTAGATTTGAAATTTAGGAAGTTTGAAATTAATTTAGTGGGAATTGGGGGTGATTTGGAGATTTTAGGCATTTAGGGGTAAATTTGATGTTTTGGTCAAAATTGGTCAATTAGGTTAAATTAGGTCAAATGGGTTGGGATTGGTTTTGTGAGTGCTTGAAATGATTTAAAAGGCTTTGGTAAATTTTTGGACACAAAAGGCATTTTGGTAATTTTGGTGAAGATAGTGGTATTTTGTGAATTTTTGGATTTTGAGGTGTTTTGAGCAATTTAGGTGGTTTGAAATGGTTTGGGATGATTTTTGGATAAAATTGAAGGATTTTGTTATTTTTGAAAATTTAGGGTTTGAGGGGCAATTTGATAATTTTGGAAAAGTTTGGCGGCAAAAGGCCAAAATAGGGTAATTGGGTTGAATTGCGGTTAAATGAGAAAGTTAATCACAAAATTACCCTTATGGTGCAACAAGACCAAAGAATTCTCATTTTGGATTCTCCATGTATTGGTCTTATCCACCCTAGCCAAAGGCTAAGGGTTTGGGGGACTATCCACATGACTCTCCAAAAACTAGGGGGAAAAGGTTATGCATGTGTAGGTTAGGGTTTAGGACAAAAGTGAAAGTGTGTGTGCAAGACCATGACCACCTCACCCAGGGTCAACCCTAAGGCAAGACTTCCTATAGGTACTCATCTTGAGCTCCCCCATGTTAGTTTCATCTTACTAAGTACTAGAGGTTAGAACCAACATGTGGAACTCAAACAAGAGCAAATAAGTTTATTAGAATTTATAATGGGTTAGGGTTCCATTACTAGTCCTCTATTAATAGTCAACAGGAAAATTCTATGGCTAGATCCTAGGCTTCTAAGGAAGAAAGACTAGACCTCAACAAAAGTGAGGTCAACAGACTTCCAATCTTGGACGATCCTTTGGCTTCATAGCCACTTTTTACGATGCTACTCAAGGAGTACAACATTCTAGTCATCTATATTATGAGGACATCTTGTCTTCAAATATCTATGGATTTATTGAAACCTAACATGACATCGTGCATGGTGAGGACCGCTTTGCTCAGTCTTACCAACTAGTCTTGGTTTGCTAGGATTCTTTGCTCAGCTAGCGTTTGATGCCTCTCGAACCTTATGACATTCTTGTCAGTTTTTTAATGCAAGTGTCTCATCTCCGGACAATCCTTTGGCTCCATAGCCATATACTACGTTGTGTCTTGAGCCCTATGACCTTAGAGTTGACTCTACCAAGAATACATCTTATCTTCTTACATTCTCGGCTTTATAACCACCTTTTTTTTTCCTCCCAGATCATTTGACATTCTAGTTGGTTCCTCCATGAGAGCACGCAAATGACTTGGGTCACATGAGATAACCCAGTCTCCTCACCTTCCAAATATCTTAAGGTATAATGTAAGTCCCTTAGCATTTCTCATTATTGTAGTAGATATTTTGAGGTCATATACCTTGGTTGAATTTTAGGATCAATGCGAATCCCAGTGGTTCCCTTTTGGTATGATTAGTTCATACAACATTCAATCTGGTTATAACTCCCTCAGTAGTCAACCCTTAGGTTTCTCACTCGAAGAGAACCACAATAAGAGCTTTATCAGCTTCTTACGAGGAGATATAATAAATGCCTTGGGTTACATAAGATAACCGAGCCTTCTCACCTTGTAAATCCCTTAAGGTTGAATGTAAGCCCCTTGGTGTTTCTCCTTATTATATCTAGTGTTTTGAGGTAACATACTTCGGTCAGATCTCAAGATCGGTGTGAATCCCAGCGGTTCCCCTCCTGGTATGATCATTTCATACAACATTCAGATTGGATATAAGTCCTTCAGCAGTTCTTCCACCCCTCTCGATGTCTCACTTAATGAGAACCACATCAGAAGATTGGTCGGTTTCTTAATAAGACACATAATAGATGACTTAGAGTACTCGAGATAACCCAGCCTTCTCACCTTACAAATCCCTTAAGGTAGAATGTAAGCCTCTCGGCGTTTCTACTTATTGTAGCACATGTTTGAGGTCACATACCTCGGTCGGATCACAGGATTGGATGTGAATCTTATTTTTTTCCTTCTTGATACAATCACTTACTATATCATTCAAGTTGGATATGAGTCTTTCGACATGCCTCCTCTGCTTGTAGATGGATGATGTGACTCACACGAGATGAAAACAAGAGAGCTTTTATATATATAAACATGTGATCAGTGTTAGAGAGTAGGTAATATTTCAAAAAGAGATGAAATGCCTCTAAATTTTAATTTAGAAATTGAATTTTATGGGACCATTTATACCTTTATTCATATATATATATATATATATAT
>JXCR01140626.1:0-23251 GCA_002079205.1 Phalaenopsis hybrid cultivar | reverse complement strand
ATATATATATATATATATATATATATATATTGATTGTAGTGGATTATGTTTCAAAATGTATTGAAGCAATCGCTTTATCTCAATGTGATGCTCGGAGTGTTTCAAAATTTTTAATTAAAAATATTTTTACAAGATATGTAATGCCTGGAGTAATCATTACTGATGGAGGATCTCATTTTAGAAAATTTACAATTACAAGATTGGTCAAAAAATAAAATTAAATGCATAAAATTGCAACTGCTTATCATCCCTAGACAAGTGGTTTAACAGAAGTATCTAATTGTGAAATTAAAAGAATTTTTGAAAAAAAAGTGTCAATCATAGTAAGTTGGATTGGTTTGTTAGATTAGATAATGCATTATGGGTATACAAGAGAGCTTATAAGACACTTATAGGTATGTTCCCTTATAGATTAATTTTTGGGAATACTTGTCACTTGCCAGTAGAATTGGAGCATAAAGCTTATTGGGCTATTAAAGAATTTAATTTCAATTTGAAAGACGCTGGTGAGAAAAGATTATTGCAATTGAATGAGCTTAAAAAAATTTGAATGACTCTGACGATAATGCTAGGATTTATAAGGAAAGAATGAAAGAATGACATGATTAGAAGATTAAAAAAATGAATTTGAACCTAGACATGAAGTCTTATTATACAATACAAGAGTGAAATTATTTCCTCAAAAACTGAAGTTTAGGTCAAAAGAGCCATTCAAAGTTGTAAAATTCTATCCCTACAGAGCTATGAATATTGAAGATCTTGAAACTGGAAGGATATTTAAAGTAAATGAGCACAGATTAAAACCATATTTTGATGGTCAAAGACCAGTTTTTAAAGAAGCTACATTATTGGGTAACCCGGAATGAAGACTGGGAATGTCGGGTTAATGATATTAAATCAAGCGCTTTGTGGGAGGCAATTCATACTTATAATTATTTATTTCTCTTTTTGGGTTTTTTTTCAGAATATTTTTTATATATTTATAGTTGTGTTTTCATAAAGTCCATGTATTTAGGAAAACAATTTAAAAAACATCTTTATTTACCTAGTTTTATGGAAGAATTGAGAATTTTTTATCGAAATAAAAAATTTGAATTTTTGGAACTGGCGCATGATGCACCCAATTCTAGAGAGCAGGCGCATGATATGCCAGAATCAACTCATGATGTGCCGCGATGATGAAAATGACTTAAAACTTTTCAAAAGATGGTTTTTGGAGGTTTTTGGCAGGTTCTTCTCTTTATAACTCCCAAAAACTTATTCCAAAATCCATTTTAGGTGGGAAAATGAGGGAGTGATTATATTTCAATTCCAATGGTGTCCCACTCAAAAAATTTAGCTAGATTTGGGATTTTCAACTTGAGAATGTTCGTAAGTTTCGATGCGTAAAAATTGCATGATCATGTTCTAGTGAAGAAGAGGCTAATTAAAGAAAGGGGGTTTGTCAATCAAGGATTCAATACATCAAATACTTGAGTTGAAGAGATTAGTGCGTAGAGACGTTGGGAAGTGCTTTGTTACACTACTATCGCCGTAGTCGTCCTTATGGTGAAAGAGTTTTACGCAAATCTACATAAAATCAACCAAGGAATTATCTCTGTGCATAGCAGGTTTGTGCAATTCACTCCTACAAGAATAAACAAGATGTTTATGATTAAAAATGTGCCTATCTTCCATTACGCAAATTTTACTCCTACGAGAGATGATATGAATGAACTTTATCGGTACCTTACAGATGAAGATGCGAATTGGGAGGCCAGAGATGATGGGAATGTAAGTTTTTTGTCATTGTTGTTAAATTCTATTTTTAAGGCATGACACTTATTTATTGCATCAAAATTACTTTCGTATTATGAAAATTAGTAAGGTAACTAAGGAGAGTACTATTTTAAATTATTGTATTCAAATTGGAAAACCTGTTTATATTGGAGCAATCATTGTGAAATTGGTTGTGGGTTTGATTGTCAATGGGTCTGCAACCAGATTTGGACATCCTTCCACTATTTTCCTACTATGCAGTTAATCACAAGTACCTTATGAGAGTTGGGAAAAGTGCTTCTTCCTTGGAAGCTGATGAATTCAGAAGTCTATTGCAACTGTATTGGAATGGGAGATGAAAACTATATGAATATATTGATGGATCTGGAATCCCAGAATCCATCACCTATCAGCGTTACCTCAGTTCTAATGCACTATTAAAAAGGGTCAAGAAGTTAGAAGAAGAGGTACAAAAACTTATGCATGCAATTGGGAATACTTTTGAAATGTTGGATCACTTAGATTGGAGACTTAAGGAGCATTTTGAGCCTACTGGTAGTAATTAAGTTGGCTTGGTACATATGTTCAAGAAACATGCTTGGATTGGGGAGGATTTGACTGATGAGTTTCCTTATCGACCTTTGTACAACTTGTATGTGCACTACCAATCTATGGGAGATATCCAGGAGAACGAGAGTAAAAAAGATGTTTGAACTTAATCTATGCACGAAACGTTTTATTTAGTACTGCTTGTTTTAATTTTTTGCTGTGTTAGATTGCATTTACTTTTATTGTTGAACTATATCGATGTTTGTGTTTGGAATTTTGATGTTTAGATTTCAGTTTTAGGATGTTTTGGTTTTTTTTAAACAATGAAATAGATGTTTGTTGGTTTGATAAATGTTAGTTTGTAATAGTGCATATTATATATATAAAAGTGAGTTTTGTGTTGTTTCTGAATGATAGATGTTAGAGTAATGTTTAATTATGCTTATAAGGATTCATTTGAGTTAATTAGAGGTAGAATTAAAGTGGTACATAGCAGAATTTCACAAAAAAAGAAACTTTTAAAAAATTAAGGCATTAGATCATGATGCGCTGAATTATAGAGAGTTGGGCATGATGCGCCAAATTATAGAGAGTTGGTGCATGATGCACCAAATTTCCAAAAACCTCACATTTCTTAAAAAACTGCAAAATCACACAGTAAAACTTCATTTTTACTGCTTGGGTCGTCTCCTACCTCTAAACTTTGAACTAGGACTTCACATTGAGCACGATAGAGAAGATTTCAGAGGCTAAAAATTGTAGATTTCATTTTCTCTTGGTAAGAGCTTCACTTTAACTTATAAATTTTTTATTTTCACCATAGATTTTCCTACATTATGGAAATCCAAAAATTGGGATTTTTTGATGAAAAAGCTTGAAGAAAACTCAAAGTGAAAAGTTTCTTACCAAATAATCTTACATAGGGAGTTAGATTGTTGATTTTGTAATTTATTTGGATTTTAGTAGAATTTCAAATGGCTCCACGAGTAAAGAGAGGAAGGACAAATGATTTTGATGCAAGAAGATTTATTAATTTGAATGCTCAACACAATTATAACACTCAAATCAAATCGAGAAGATTAATCCAGGAACGGGCATTTGCTAACCTGGGTGGTGAGATCGAGAGGTTGATTCTTGCCAGAATTTGGGAACAATTTTGTTACTTCACTGTAGTAGCAATTGTGTCAATAATTTGGGAGTTTTATGACAAATTGATATTTACTGATGACGATCACATTCTCGTGAGAGGTAAGCAAGTTGAATTTATTACCAAAAGGATCAATGCTTTTTATGGGCTGAGGAATGATTTTTTTTATGAATATGTTACATTCGTGATGACTGATTCATCACTGGATGAAGTGATTTCCTTCCTAACTGATGGAAGAGGATAATGGAGGATTAAAAATAATGAGATATTTAACTTCTCCGCTTCCATGTTGACTAGTCCGTCAAAAGTATGGCACCACTTCATTTCTGTTATATTACTACCAACAAATCATCTGACCAATGTAACAAAGGATAGAGCTATATTAAACTACTACATTTAGAATATGAAATAATAGATGTTGGTGCTCTTATAGTTCATCATGCTCAGAGCATAGCTAAGAGCTCTACAGCTAGTGGTTTGGGTTACCTTGCCCTGATTTTCACTCTTTGTGAACAATCGGGAGTAGAATCCCATAGAAATGAAGAAAGATTACAACCATAAAATCATATTGGGAAGCATATGATTCAGTGATTTGAATCATTTGTTGAATCTAGGGGTGGAAGAAGCGATATACCCTCTACATCAGCTACAGGGGCATCTACTTGTCGCCCTGCATCATTAGAAAACATTATGGACCAACTCATGATTCAACAATTGGATATAGTAAATATTTAGACTCATATTAGAGAGATTGGAGTAGGAAATGCTTGTAATGATGAGTATAAGTAGAGGAAAGTTCAACATGATATAGCTTTTTAGAATGCTATGGTGAGGTATCTTAGGGGTGAATACTATGTGGAATTTCCTACTTGCCCTAGCTTTACTCCATATGCTCCTATTCATGATAATGAAGAAGACGAAGATGAAGAAGAAGATTTTGATGAGGAAGGTGATGAAGATTGATACTTTCTGTAGTTAGTTTATTTGTTTTGTTTAGTTGTTTGTTTGTTTATATGTTGTGTGGATTTTATTTTGTTGGCATTTGAAACTCTAGTAGTAAAAAACTTTTATTTTTTGTGTTGTGGACTTAAAATTGTAATAGTAACAGTAGATTTTTACTTTTTCTGCATTTTTAGTTTTTTTAGTTTTTTTTTTCTGTTTTTTAAATCTCTACAAACTCTATAAAATATATTATGTCTCATTTAATGCTTTAAAGCCTTTATGTATTTTAAAGTTAGTGCCTGCAATATTCTAGAGCCCAGTTTCATAATCAGAAATCCTCTACAGGTTAGTTTTTACTTTCATGCATTTACTGTTTTCTTTCACAAACTAAATTTTATACTAGAACATTTTAAAATATCTAAAAACTTAAGTTTGGAGCAAAGAAAAATTTCTTTTAAAAAGATGTAAACTAAATTTTATTTGTCATTAAGTAACAATATTTTTAAAATTAATTTAGCATGACCCGGGACATTAAGATTAAACTTTAAATGACTATACTTATGTTTATGAATTCTATGGTAAATTTAGGTAAATTTTTTTATATGAAGGTCAATTCTAATGTTAAAGATATTTGGAAAGATAAGATAAGACTAAGTTTTTCTATTTAAAGTAATGAAAATTGTATTTTTGAAGTATTATCAATTGAGGAGAACTTGAGGAAATGCCTAATAAAAAATTTGCTTCAATTGAATCAACTTAAGAAAAAAACTTTATTACATTTTCTAAACTTATATTTGATTATTATAAGTATTATTAGTAAATTTTTCCTGAAGTTCTTTTTCCTATGAATATTCTAAACATCCTTGATATGATAAATTGTAATTCTTCTTGAAATAAATAGAGATTCAAAAATCTTAAAGTTGAGTATTAAGTACTCTTAGACTTAGAATTTGAATCTAAATTATTAAAGGTTTTTTCTTAAAATTTACTATTTTATTTATTGAACTAAATTACAGAAGTTATAAGTTAGTCTCTATCCTAATTCATATGCTTTTATGTTGTAAAAGTGTCACTTAAGGGCAAGTAACATTAAGTTTCGGGGGGAGTTTGATACACTAAAATAATATATCGTCTTAAGTATATTTTTTAAGCTTATTTTTAGTGATATTGCACTTTAGAGAAGGGTATTTTCATGTTTTTGTTGCAAGTATATCAATTTTAAGCATTTGGAGCAAAAGTAGCAAAAAGAATAAAATTTGGAGCCAAAATAGCGAAGTTTGGAATTCTTGAGCATGATGCATCAAATTGGCACCAGATGCACCGAAGTCACGTCGGATGAGCCGAATCGACACCAGATGCGCCAAAACACAGAATAATGTGGCCTTCAAATTAGCGCATGATGCGTGAGATTGGTGCCAGATGTCATTTGACAGAGAGTTGGCGAATGATGTGCCAGATTTGGCACTAGATGCACCAGGGATGACTTTTTGGGATTAAGGCAGTTTGAGACAAATATTGTGTGAATTTTCAAAGTGACACTGGTTCTAAGAACCCCTTTGAGTGATTTAATGCATCTAGACACATTGGAAGGTTCTTTTATGAAGGGATATGTCTCCTGGATCAATGGACAAGTCTTTTAAATTCAAAAGAGTTGACTTTTGGATAGAATTTTGGAGGGAATTTTGAATTCTTTTTGGAGGGAGACAGCCTTTAATAAAAGAGAAGGAAGTCAAGGGCTTGAAAAAAGAAGAAGAGAGGAGTTTTGGAGTGGCGTGAAGAAGGAGAGTTAGAGAGAGAGAGAAAGTCAAGACCTTGGAGATTTTCTTCAGGGATTGTAAGAGGAGAGGGAAGGTGAGAGATTTCTTCTGCATTACACTTGTAAGAGAGAATTGAGACTGCTTGTAAATAGAGAAATGTTTAGAGAAAACTTTTAGGAGTTTTCTTGGGAAGGATTTTGAGATAAGTTGTGTCTTTTTATATTTTATTTTGTAGACATGTTTTTATATCTGAATTTTGTGTATTGTCGTATCCTTCTCATGAATTCTCAGTAGTTTTCTTTATCCTTCTATCTACTTTGAGATTTTGTTTTCTGAAGTGTTGATTTTGTTTTATATGGTTTTAAATGTTAATAATTTGAGATGATTTGAACTCCGATCTTTATTTACTTTTCGATCTGACCAATTGAAATATTAAAATGTATTGAGAAACATATGTTCCAAAAGGGCTATAATTTCTACAACATGGGGTGAATCACATTTGATTTCATGGGAGAGTATTTCATTCATGAAATTGGGTGCAAATAAATAGGAAAATATACTTTGTTGGATGCAAAATTGGAGATTTTAAGGTGACAAATTAAAATCTACAATTTGGACTAGTTGATTGGAAACTGATGCGAGAATGTTAGCTCCCAGGAGAGGGAGTAGTGGAGGCTCTCGAGTGGTAGCCAATATCCTCCTTGCCTGACCACGAAATTAGCGACCAAATTCTGGATTAATCAATGTTCTTTATGCTCTCGGAAGAGGGTAAAGAATAGGATTGCTCCTACTTAACACAAAATAATTTATATATATATTTTTTCAAAAGATTTTAATTTCCTCACAAACCATATACCATTGTAAAGGGGAAGGTTGCTTTCTTAAATTTGAACTTTCTGCCACAACATCTTAGTTTTAATTTTGGTAATTTTATTTTTGAAAGTTTAGTATTTAATTTAGTTAACATTGTCTTTGAACTGCATTTTAATTAGCTTTCACTTAATACTTAATATTCAAACTTTGCACCTTACTTTTTGTATTTTTAAAATAGTAATTTACATTATAATCTTAGAAACTTATTTACAAGCATTTCTAACTTCCCTGTGGGATCAATACCTAGGACTCCATTAGAGCCCTTAATTACATGAGCTTTACGTATATGATTTTTAAAAAGGATTTGAGCAGTTTAAAGATTATTAAAAGATAAAACTATTTTAAATAAAGTTATTTTGTTGGAATTAATTTGAATATTTGCTATTGTATTTGCTGTGTGTATTTTGTAATATTGAACAATATTTGAAAAATTAACACACTAAAGCTACCCACATCAATTGGCACTAGATGTGCCATAACCTAGGACAACGCGGTCTTCAGCAAACTGGCGCATGATGGGCCAGATTGGTGCCAGATGCGCCATTTGACAGAGAGTTGGAGCATGATGCACCAGATTTGATGCCAGATGCATCAGGGATGAATTTTTGCTGATTAAGGCAATTCAACATGATTTTTACTTGAATTTTCAAAGGAACAATTGTTCTAAACACCCCTTGGAGTGATTTAACGCATCTAGACACTTTGGAAGGTTCTTTTATGAAAGGATATGTCTCTCGGATCAATGGACATTTCTTTTGAATTCAAAAGAATTGACTTTTGGATAGAATTTTGGAGGAAATTTTGAATTCTTTTTGGAGAGAGGCTACCTTTGATAAAACAGAGGGGAGTCTAGGGATTGAGAAAGAGTTTTGAGGCATGAGTTGGAGTGGCGTGAAGGGACGAGGAGAGTTAGAGAGAGAGAGAGAAAGTCAAGGGCTTGGAGATTTTCTTTGTGTGGCGTGTTTGGGGCAAAAAAGTTAAAGATAGAGAGAGAGAAAGTCAAGGGCTTGGAGATTTTCTTCAATCATGAAAGGCAAGAGGAAGAGATAGAGAGAGAAAGTCAAGGGCTTGGAGATTTTCTTCTAGGGTTAAATGTGAGAGATTTCTTCTTCATTACACTTCTAAGAGAGAATTGAGAGTGCTTGTAAAGAGATAAAGGCTTGGAGAAAACTTCTAGGCATTTGCTTGGGAAGGATTGAGAGATAGGTTGTGTCTTTTATTTCTTTTTTTTGTAAATTTGTTTTTATATATGAAATCCGTGTTTTATCGTATCCTTCTCATGAATTTTGAGTAATCTTCTCTAGCCTTCTCCCTACTTTAAAATATGGTTTTGTTAAGAATTGATTTTATTTTATATAGTTTTTAATGTCAATAATTTGTGATGATTTGAACTCCGATCTACATTTACTTTTCGATTTGACCAATTAAATTGTTAAAATGTGTAGAGAAAGATATGTTCCAAAAGGGCTTTGATTTCTACAATATGGGGAGAATCACATTTGATTTCATTAGAGAGTATTTTATCCATGGAGTTGGGTGCAAATAAATAGGGAAATATACTTTGTTGGATGCAAAATTGGAGATTTTAAGGTGAAAGATTGAAATCCTTAATTTTGTCCTGTTGATTGGAAACTGATGTGAGATTGTTAGCCCTCAGGTGAGGGAGCAGTGGGAGCTCTAGAGTGGCTGCCGGTATTCTCCCAGCCTAACCACAAAATTAGGGACCAAACTTTGGATTAGTAAATGTTCCTTATGCACTAAGAATTGGGTAAAGAATAGGATTGCTCCTATTTGGCACAAAACAGTTTATATATATATATATATTCAAATGATTTTAATTTCTTTACAATCCATATATTCATTATAAAGGGGAAGGATGCTTTCTTAAATTTAGACTTTTCATCAGAAAAACTTATTTTAATTTCTGTAAGTTTATTTTTGAAAGTTTAGCTTCTAGTTTAGTTAACTTTGTCTTCCAACTACATTTTAATTAACATTCACTTTTTACTTAATATTCAAACTATACACTTTACTTTTTGTGTAGTTTTAAAAACTGTAGTTTACATTAGAATCTTAAGAACTTATTTATAGGCATTTCCAACTTTCTTGTGGGGTTGATATCTAAGACTCCATTAGAGCTGTTTATTACTTGAGCGATATGTATGCTTGTATTATTTTTAAAGGGGATTTAATAGTTTAAAGACTTTTAAAAGATAAAACTATTTTAACTAAAGTTATTTTGTTGGGATTAATTTTTATATTCACTATTGTATCTACTATGTGTATTTTGTAAAATTTGAAAAATATTTGCAAAATTAACACACTAAAGCCACCCGCATCAATGACCCGTGTCCGTCATGATGCCTCTACAGACATTGCTTGCCTAGTTGATCTTGGTGAGCAATGCGAGTTAAGTTATCAGGATTGACATGTGTATGACTGTGTTAAGGATCCAAAAGATCTAACTCGTGTCACTCTTGCATGTTATGGACGTGCATTTAATAATACTTACTATAAAATTTAAAATTCATATATTTTCCCACTTAATATATTCACTGTGTTTTATAATCTATGCATATAGCAAGCTAGGCCATATATGAGGCCAACTCTATTAAAATTCATCCCGAGTGACACTTATTGAATCCTTTGGATTCTTAGAATGGGGCCAGCAAGGTGACCCTGTCAAAGTCATACTATAGCTAGAATTATGTCGAACATAGATACTAGGTTAATGAAGTTCCCATTAGATGGTGTGCTAGGCTATGGTAAAGGATGCTAGGTAGTATATTTTGACACCTCTGGCTATTGTTATGTGCTATGTTGTCTTATCCTAGCCATGTGTCACCTTCTTGGTTTTTTGTGTGCTTGCATGCTTGTTGAGTATGATTGTATATTAGGGTAATCATCTGCAGGTGTTATGTCGATATTCACACATTCAAACTAAAGCTATTATGAGGGAGCAAGTAATGTTTTCTAACCCTTGGTTGCAAGTGCTAATAGCTCCACCGATTATAAGGCACAAATTGTTATTTTGCCTTACATGGTGAGCCCTGCTAACATCTATTTTATGCAGAAGTCCTAGGAGAGTTTATATGAGAAATAAGGTACAAGCACTGATACACCAAAAATATATTGTGTTTATGTACACATTTTTATACTTATTTTTGATATATTTCGCTTTAATGGAAGGTAATTATGTGTTTTTCTTTCAGGTACAATCAAATGGATAAAAAATGATGAAAGGAGTGAAAAGGATCAAAATTAGAGCAAACATGAAGAAGGTGTGAAAAATAATTGTGGTGACTAAGCTCCTAAAACTGGTGCTTACGTGCCAGTAAAACCGAAAAGGTCGCACTTAAGCGCATAGTGCATCGCGCTTAAGCGCCAAAAGTACTTACATGATGATTCAAAGAATTTGGATGAATTTTTGAAGAGGTGTTTGAAGAAACCCTTGGTGAAAATGTGGGAAATAGTTAATGGACATGAAAATACATTCAATTGGCTTTTGAAAGGAGGCAACTCCTGGAAAATTCATTGAATGTAGACACATTTTGAAGAGGCACCAAGGCACCTTTTGGAAAATTATAAAAAAGGACTTGGATTGGATTGATAGGAATTTTTCCAGCCTTCCTTCCAGTGCACTAGAAAGACTTCTACATGCCCCCATAGCCACCCCACCGATGCCTTTCTCATAGATTAATTAGGATATTTCATTGGAGAGAAGAGAGTTGAAGTGTGTGAGTAGAGAGTATTGTAAGAGAAAGGAAGAGAAGAGATTCAAAGAAACTTTAAGAGTTTGGTGGAGAGGGTTTGAGAAAAGTTTTTATCTTTGTGATTACATTTGGTTTTAATTTAGATTTCTTATTTGTTTGCATGATTTCTACTTTCAAACTTAAGTGTGGTTGTGTTTTCTCCATGAATTTTGAGTAGTTTTCCTTATCTTTTTCTTTAAAATTATAGGTGATTAAGTATTGGATGGAAGTTCTGTGAAGTATTAATCTTTAATGTTGGAATAAATTGTGATGATTTTAAACCTTGTACATCATTTACTTCTTGATTTGACCAATTAAGATGTTAATATCTGTTGTGATAACATGTAAGATCTGAGATGGTGTTGTCTCAGTTAACTAATTGTAAGAATCATATGAGATTGTGTGGATGAGAATGTAATTCATATTATTAAATATAAATAAATAAAGAAATAAGCTTTGAAGGGTGTAGAATTAGAGGACTTTAGATTGGTAGGCTAAAACCCTAAATTTGGTTTATAGTTTTATGTTTTAATACGAGATATTAGCCTTTATAACATTCCAATTGGACAAATTGAAGATGTAAATTAAGTACAAAGTAATGAATCATCACAAGTTGGAATAAGAGAAATCTTAAACATTCCAAATCCTACACTTGATTATTTCTTATTATAAGCAGAAGAAAAAGAAAACTACTCATACTTCATGGATATAATGTAGCAAAACATGATTTATATTAAAATTTAAGTTTACACAGTAAAATAAAACTAAAAAAAATAGAAAGTACTTATCTGAAACTTCTACCAAAGCAAATCCTTTAAAGTTCCTTTTACTCCAATATACACAAAAAAAACACACACTAGAAAGACTCTCACCAACACACTCTCTTACACACACTCTCTTGCCACACACACACACCCATGTATGCTACTGCTTTCTGGCTTCCAATCCCCTTTTGACCAACTGATGCTTCCTTTAAATAAAGCTTTTAAGATCACCAAAAGTCACTTCAAGCACCTCTTCAAAATTCATTCAAATTCATTGCACAAAAAATAAAACCCTTTCTGGCACTTAGGTGCCCAACTGTGGCGCTTAGCTGCCAACCTTCTAGAATCCCATTTTAACTACATGAAGTTTAGGCCCTAGATCCTGACGCCTAGACGCCAGGTCACTTTTTGCTACTTTGCTCTATTTAACCCTATTTTGCTTTATTTGTGCTCCTTTTTCTCTTAAACTCCATCTCTTGCACTTAAAATCAATAACACATAAAATACCTTTCATTAAAGTGCAACATCCTTAAAAATGAGCACAAAATGTACACATAAAAATAGCACATTTTATGGCGTGTTAATGCCCCCAAACTTAAACATTACTTGTTCTCAAGTAACTCATTTATTTTGTAAAGTAAATGCTTTAACTTATGGTAGTGGGTTTCATTAAAGATTACTATACTTTAACCCCATGAATGTGATGGTGAAACTTTTAAAAAAAAATTTAATAACCGAGATTAAAAATGAGGTATAAGTGTATCTAATACTTAAGTTAAGAATTTTGTTTTTCTTTTCATTTAAAAAATAATTGTAAATTTTCAGACATTGGAATCCTAGAAAAAAAAATTAAAAGAAAGAATTATATGAGAATTCTACTAATAAAGATTTGAATAATAGAACCCTTAAGATAATTCAAGTGAAGACAAATTTAAATTAGACATTTCCTCAAGCTTCTTCTCACATATTTTTCTTCTAACTTTTCTTTTTTTGGATATTGTATTTCTCTTTCTTTCAGGATCTTTTTTAACTCTTTATTTTCTTTTCTTTTTATCTGAGGATTACTATAACTTGATAGCCTTTAATTATTTTGAACTTCACTATCCTCTTTATAAAGTTAAGAACTTCTCAAATTCCTTCACTTGATACTGTTTATTAGTATAAAAATGATTTTCATAGAGTCTCTAGACTTTTTAAAGTTTAAATCTAAGATTTTTAGTGTTTCAAAAATATAATTTTTCCTACTTTGAATAGTAAAAGCATATTCCTATACTATTATACAAAATATCGTAACCTTAGCACTACTCTTAATCACTAAAAATTTTTACTTAAGTGTAATTAAAAATTCATAGAATTAAAAATATAGTTCTCTAGAGATAACACCACATACCACATGTTATGTTAAAATAATTTTTAAATAAAGTTTATTAAGGACAAAGAAAGTTTAATAATTTTTGTAAAAGCTGTTCTCCCTCCCTTAAACTTGAATTTTTATATAGTTTAAGAAATTTTAGTATAAAACAAGTATAAGGAAAGAGAAAATTTTTAATAGAATTTTCATCTATCAACAGGCTATGAACATGAAAATAATATTGGTACAATTAGTAAAAATACGTATGCGTAGCAGTAAGTAAACATGTTTAGCATAAAAATTAAAAAGAAAGAACCACTCTCATACATAAGTAGTATATATATTAAATGTAGAGAAAGGTAAACAGTAGTGTAGTGAAAACTAAAAAAATTAGAATCCACATCAGTTGTAAACATAAATATCACAATGTACAGTAGAATAAAAAAACTAAAAGTCAGCAATAACTAGGGAAAGTAAATACAACAAAACTCAAAATAACTACTCCTCCTTATCATCCTCAACATCATTTTCATCCTTATCCATAACCTTGTGGCATCAAACATCTGATAATGATGATAAATAGGGAACTCTATGTTATGATCTCCACTCATAAAACTCACTAAGGAAGTATTGAAAGTCACTTCATAATTACTCTTTTGTTTCAGATAATGTTCTAAATGTTCCAAATGTTCTTCATTTTCTTGCAGCTGACACTATACAAAAAGTATATCAACTTTTCTCTGTAACTGATCAAGTACAATGTCCACACTAAAAGGAGGACGCTCAAATCTGAAGTAGATAGAATATCATAAGCTCTAGCCTGAGATCTTCCATATAAGTCCACATTAGCATTACTGATAGGCTTTAATGGTGTTAGTAGCTTTTTTAAATCTTAAATTTAATCTCAGATTGCTTACAACTAGTAAAGATAAGAGAAGGTGACACGACTAAAAATTGTCTACTTTTTCATATATATTTTATGCTCAATTTTAATGGTTTTTAATGATTTTACACTTTAAAGGAAGGTATTTTGCATTATTTTTGTTTTAGGTATGAGAAATGAAATTTTGGAGAAAATGAAGCAAAAATGGTGCAATTTGGCGTAAAATTGAGCAAGAAAGAAAATTTTGACTTGGCACATTTTGAAATGACTTTCTATGCTTAGTCTACTTTACATTTCTCACATATTTTTGAATAAAATTACACTTTAAAGAAAGTTTCATGTTTATTTTGTTGGTATATCTGTTAGGAGTGAAACACAACTGAAACAGGGCGAAATGGAGTTGAAACAGAGCCAAATAGAGTAAAACAGTAAAGCTGTTATAAGGTGGTGCCAGAGGTGCCTGAGACGATATAAGACGGATTAAGGTGGTTTGAGATAAATTTTGAGTGGACTTTGAAGGCTCCAAATGATTCAAATGCCCCATGGAGTGATTCAATGCATCTAGACACTTTGGAAGGTTCTTTAATGAAGGGATATGTCTCTTGAATGAATGGACATGTCTTTTGGGATTCAAAAGATGTGAATTTTCGAGAGAATTTGTGAGGGAGTTTTGATTTTTTTTTTGAAAGGAGGCAGCCCTTGATTAAAAAGGAGAGGATTCTAGGTCATGAGGGTAGTGTGAGAGTGAGAGGAAGGCTTTGGAGAAGAGAGGATTTTCTTCTAGGATTGTAAGAGGAGAAAGAAGGTGAGAGATTTCTTCTTCATTACATTTCTAGGAGAGAATTGAGTGTGATTGTAAAGAGAGAAAGTGCTTAAAGGGAACTTCTAGTGATTTTCTTGTGAAGGAGTGTGAGATAAGTTGTGTTCTTTTCTTTTCTTATTTTGTAAACTTATTTTTATATATGAAATCAGATTCCGAGTAGTCTTCTTTATCCTTCTCCCTCCAATGAATTTTAGTTTTGTAAAGAATTAATTTTGTTATGGAAGGTTTTTAATGTCAATAAATTGTGATGATTTGAACTCTAATCCTAATTTACTTTTCGATTTGGCCAATTCAAATGTGAAAGTTTTTTTTAGAAACATAAGATCCAAAAGGCCTATGCTTTCAACAACAAGGTAAGAGTCCCAATCAATTTCATGTGTGAGAATGTAATCCATGGGGTTGAGAGCAACTAAATAGAGAAATATAATTTGTTAGATGTAGATTTGGAGATTTTAAGGTGACAGATTAAAATCTCTAATTTGGTCCAGTTGATTAGAAACTAATGCGAGATCGTTAGCCCTTAGGGAAGGGTGAAGTGGGAGCTCTTGTGTGAAAGCCGATATCCTCCCAACTTAACCACAGAATAAGGGACCACACTCTAGATTAGTCAATGTTCTTTATGCACTTGACAGAGGGTAAAGAATAGGATTGCTTCTATTTAGCACAATACGAATTTATATATAGTTTTAAATGATTTTAATTACTCCACTAATCATGTACTCATTGTAAAGAGGAATGATGTTCTCTTAAATTTGAACTCTTCATCACAAAACTTTGTTTAGTCTTAGTAATTTTAATTTTGAAGTTTAGAATTAGTTTAGTAAACTTAGTTCTTTTAGTTACATTTTTGTTAGCATTCATTAAACCCATTTTAAATTGTCTTTCTTACTTTAATTTCTATAGTTTGAATATTGTGATTTATGTTATTAGCATATGAATTTTTATCTTCCAAACTAAGACTTGATAGTGCTAAAGAAAGCCCTATATTACTTGACGCAATACGTGTACTTGCGTGGACCCATAGTATGTGAACTATTTTATATATTTTATATAAAATTTCAATTTTGCACATTAAATACTTAATATAAATTGGTTCAAGATTTTAGCCATATTTTTGGAAGCTAAATTGCTGCGTAAATTTGGGATGAGTCATGTTTTTGGCATTATTACCAGGGATTTTAATTGACATAAAACACACAAAAAAATATTACACACTAGGGGTGCATCAAGTTTTGGCACCGTTGCCGGGAAGCTTCGGTAAGAACTTTAGGAGAATTTTAGTTAAACGTGTAAGACCTAGATTTGAAATTTATAGTATTATTATATAGTGTGTTTAATTATTTTGTGTTTATTTTAATGAAAATCCAAAATATCAAAATTTTTTTTGATATCTGTCGTATTCATTAAGTCTTTAGATTTGTATACGTAGTTCAGGAGCTGCAGACCTTAAATTTTACAAATCAGTTTTTTGAAAATACTTCATGAATTTAATGTAGAAATGACAGATCAACGATATAATGAATATTCAGATTTGGATTATAATGCTAGTAGCTTTGAAAGAGTAAACCTCAAGAGTGTGGAAAATTTTCAAGAAGATATTCATACAATTTTAATTTCTCAGGTTGCAAATTTTGAGAGGATGTTAGATCAATACTTAGAAACATATCCTCAAGGAACCCATATTATTGAGAAAATTCATTTGGATAATGGTTTAAAACTAGCCATGAGATACATAATTGTTATTCTGATTATTACAATCCAGGTTGGGAGAATCATTTAAATTTTAACAGGAATAACAATTTTAGAGGAGAAGACAAATTTTTGGAAGATAATCAATTTAATAGGACATGTAGTTGGAATAATCAATGGCTAATATAATAATGAACTTTCTTTTTCTCATGGATTTAACTCCAACCCACATAATGAGGAGGAGTCACTGTTAAAATAGGATGTGATTCATTTGGTGGGTCAGTTGGAAAGTTAAAAAAATTGAGCTAGAAAATCAAGAGGTCGCAAAAAAGGAATATAGAAAACCAACTGAGGCAGATTATTAATGCAATTAACAGTTACCACCCCAAAGAGATTCTACCTAGTGACCCTGAGATAAACCCTAAGGAGATGAATGATGAGCAATTCGAAATTATTGAACTAATATGTAGAAAAAAATTTGAGGATATGTTTTAAAAGAACATTGACTTTAGAAACGAGGATAAGGAGATTGAAAGACAAATGAAAAAAAATTCCTAAGGAATTAAGAAAACCTATTTCCTCAACTAAGATAAATATAGAAAGGAAACATCTACCATTTACTCAGTACCAAGGGGTAGATTTGAAAGACAACCCCGAACAAAAGAGTAACCTAGAAGAATTTAAACCAGAATTTGAATTATTTAGAGAGAATCTGATCCAAAATTTGGGAGATCATGAAGTATCTTATAAATATCTATTTCTTATAAAATTTAACGATGATATTGAAATGAAAATTGAGAAAGTCACTAAAATAATAATGGATCTAGGAAAGAAATATGAGGAACAAGGATATGAATCAATCTAAAAAGGAAGAGCTGAAAGAAAAATTTAAATTCAAGGACTCTGTAGGAATCCTTGGATCTAAAAGAGATTAGGTGATTGATCAAGGATTACTTAAATGGAGTTTTGATCTAGTTGAAATCATTTATCCTGATAGCGATGTTAAACGAAGTGCTTTATGGGAGGAAACCCACAGTTATAGGTGTGATTTGATTTAGGCCCCGTTTGGGACAGCTTATTTGTGCGGCGGCATTTTTCAAAATGCCTCCCTAGCGTTTGGAAATCACGTTTTACTTGCGTTTTTGGAAACAACTTTTTTTAAGTTATATTACACGCGGATCGCGGGTATATCCCCGCGATCCGCGTTTGGGCTCCATATTTTCCTTCGCTACCCTCCTAAGCCCGCAGCCGACCTTCCTTCGAACATTTGGCATGGATCTCGCCTTCATCGCTCCTCCGCAGGTACCAAAATGCTTTCCTCGCTCGCCTCCTCCCTTCTTTCCCCTATTTTGCCGAGAGATCTAAGATTTTGGCAAGAAATTTCACACGATCCATCTGTTTGGAAGTGTTTAGGTGGCTAAAACCTAGATCTGTTTTGAATGTACAAGCACCGCAGGTAAAAATGTAGATCCACTGTTTCGGTGCATTTGAGAATAGGAATATTATTTCTAGGTTAGTGCACTCCTTTCAGAAAAAAAAAATCCAAGGCTAATCATTTGATTTAGGGAACTGAACTTGTACGGTTGTCAAACCTTCTTATGCATTTGAGAAGGGATGAGGAGAAGCTATGTTCCTGATTGTCACCCGCATTTTCTATCACTTTCCTATGGAACTAAGGGGAGAAATTTGGTAGTATCAATAAACTTTGTTCGCTTCGGCTTTACTATTTCTAAAATTGGGATTTTTGATAGTTTAGAGATTCAGAAGTACTCTCCATGCTATGTTATTCGTATTAATCAATTTTTTTTTCGTTTTATGTTCATATGGTCTCCATGCTATTCAAAGTTAATGATTCTTTTAGGGCATTTCTTGACGGTAGATGATATTGATGCAATGTTTTGTTCTCTTTTATTTGATTCTTTGAGGGTATTTCTTGAGGCTTGTTTAAAATGACAGGCGTCTGTCATTTTAGAGAAAATCACTTTTAATATCGTAATCTCTTTATTTCTGATGCAGGGATATCGTTCAGAAATAATTTAGTGGTTAGATTTGTAAGAACATAAGAATTGGGCCATATGCTTGTGAATGCCCCATGATGTTACAAAATTTTTTATGTAATCCCAACTTTTTTGAGTTATATAAATATTATTGAACTTTTTTTCATTTTCTTTTCTACACATTTGATAAAATAACATTCTGCTACACAGATTATTCATTTAACTAAAAAAATTTACAAATAAGTTGTTTACAAAATGCACTAACCAAACAGCTAAACAACTTATTCAAAATAAGGGCAGAATAGTCAATTTTATAGAATCAGCTGTTTTCCAGACGCACTAACCAAACAGCCAGACAGCTTATCTGGATCAGCTGGTCATCAGCAGATTATTAAAATAAGTTGTTTATCAGTAGAAGCTGGATAAGCTGCAGCTGCCCCAAACAGACCCTTAGTGTGCTTGAGAGTAATGATTGTTAGTGTTGTATTGTGTTTGCTTTATTATGGATTGATCAGTTTGATTGATGATTAGTAGATGTTTGGATTTTTAATGATTTGATTTGAATTTTGTGCGTCATGAGGGAGGTGATTCATTAACTTCTTATTATGGCTAGACTTATATATTCTCTTGTAGTAGTTGGATTGACGAGTACACCATGACTCGGGTCTCACCCAAATTTAAGTTTTACAAGAGACATCATTAATTTTAATAGTGACAAATCCATCTTAATTTTTTTACTTCTTTTCTCTGACAGTTTTTTTCATTTTATAGGAGTAGCTAACTTATTTGATCAGTCACATGTGGATGAATTTACAATATCCTTATAACTGGTAGAGGTGTTTAATTATTAGGATAAGGTGATGCCTGAGGTTGGTCCAATATATCATAAATAAAATTATAATTTGGGATTATAATCAATAAAATCATTTATAAGTACCCAATATATCTATGTAGTGATTCCATTAGAAATTGGAAGTTAGTGAGATGCAATGAGTTAATGAAAGAATTGACCTCATTTATCAAGTGTGTTTGTGTTTGTGACAACAATATAAAAATTTAGATAGCAGATAAATGTATATATATTACTATGCTGATACTTGTTCTAATTGTTAAACCTTTCTTTCCATTTTATTCAACATGTTTTAGTTTAGACTTGCTTTTTATTGGATATTGTTCTATCCTGATGAATGCTTGTAGATGTTTATGATAGATATAATTTCTGAACTGCTCTTCTTCCTACTTATAATTTTAGTATTGAATACTATACATGTTTAAAATCAAGTTTGGGGGTAGGAATAAAAATAAATTTTTAATTTAGTACACTTCCTTTTTGTTTAATATTATTGCAAGCATGTTTTAAGCTAGATTTACTTTCTCCTACAGTCATCCTATCCTGATTATGCACGTATATGAATTTGATAAGATGTTGTAGTTGTTAGTAGATTCAACTTATACTTATTCTTCCTGTTACATTTTATGGAATTAAGTGTAAAAATATTTAAAAATTCATGTTTGGGGGTAATAAAATTTTATTTAAAAAGAAGTAAACCAAATTTTATTTGTCCTCAATTAACTATATTTTTAAAATTTGTTTAACATGACTTTGGATATTAGAGTTTAACTTTAAAAGACTATATTTATGTGTATAAATATTTATAGTAAATTTAGGTAAAAAGTTTTTAATAATGAAGGTCAATTCTAAAGTTAAAGATATTTGGTATGAAAGGATAAGACTATGTTTTTTTCTATTTAAAGTAAAGGAAATTGTATTTTTAAAATATTAAGAATCTTAGAGTTTCATGTAAGAAGAAAAGGATGTGACTTTAAGAAAAAACATCAATACTAACAGGAATTTTTAAAGTGAAGAAAGGTAAAAAGTTTTAACTTTAAGAAGAGGATAGTGAAGTTCAAAATTATTAAAGGCTATCTAGATATAATAATCCTCACATGAAAAAGAAAAGAAAAGAAAGGATTGAAACATCCTAAATAAAAAAAAAAAGAAAAAAAATAGAAAAAAAGGAATGTGAGAAGAAGCTTTAGGGGATGCCTAATAAAAAATTGTCTTCACTTGAATCAACTTGAGGAAAAAGGCTTTATTACATTTTCTAAACTTATTTTTGAGTATTAGCACCCTTGATAGTAAAGTTTTCATGAAATTCATTTTCATATGGATATTCTAAGTATCTTTAATATAACAAATTACAGTTCTTCTTGAAATAAATGGAGACTCAGAAACCTTAGATTTGATTACTAACTATTCTTATACTTATATTTTTAATCTAAGTTTTTAAATGTTTTTTCTTAAATTGTACCATTTTATTTAATAAATTAAAGTATAGAATTTTATAAGTTAATCTCTATCATAAGTCATATTTTTATGTAGTCAAATAGTCACTTGAGGACAAGTAACTTTTAAGTTTGGGGGATTTTGACATGCTTAAAAATTACCTACTTTTTAATATATTTTATTATCCTCAATTTTAATAATTATTAATGATATTGCTCTTTAATGGAAGGTATTTTGCATATTTCAGCTTTCAGGTACATAAAATGGACTTTTGGAGAAAATGAAGCAAAAATGGTGCAATTTAGAGTAAAATCTAACAAGAAAGAAAATTCTAACTTGACACATTTTGATATGTCATTCTATGCTTTGTTTAATTTACATTTCTCACATGTTTTTGAATAAAATTATTCTTTAAAAAAAGTTTGTTTTCATGCTTATTTTGTAGGTATATTTGTTAGGAGCAAAACACAACTGAAATGAGGTGAAACGGAGCAAAACAGAGCAAATTGGTGGAGTTGCTGCAGGGTGGTGCTTGAGGCGATAGAACCTAGAGAACTGGTGCCTGAGGTGCCAAAAATAGCGCCTAACGTGCCAAAGACAATATAAGATAGATTAAGGCTATTCAGAACAAATTTTGAGTGGATTTTGAAGGCTCCAACTGATTTAAATGCCTCATGAAGTAATTCAATGCATCTAGAAACTTTAGAAGTCTCTTTAATGAAGGGATATATCACTTGAATGAATGAACATGTCTTTTGGGATTCAAAAGATGTAATTTTTGGAGAAAACTTAGGAGGGAATTTTGAATTCTTTTTGAAAGGAGGTAGCCTCTAATTAAAAAGGAGAGAAGTCTAGGTCATGAGGGTGTCCTGAGAGGCTTTGGAGAAGAGAGGATTTTCTTCTATGATTGTAAGAGGGGAGGGAATGTCAGAAATTTATTCTTCATTACATTTCTAAGAGAGAATTGAGTGTGATTGTAAAAAGAGAAAGTACTTAAAGGGAACTTCTAGGGTTTTTCTTCGGAAGGCGTGTGAGATAAGTTATGTTCTTTTCCTTCTTTATTTTATAAACTTGTTTTTATATATTAAATTTGTGTTTTATAGTACCCTTCTCATGAATTCTATGTAGTTTTATTTATCCTTCTCCCTTCAATTAGATTTGGTTTTGTGAAGAATTAATTTTGTTATGGAAGATTTTTAATGTCAATAAATTTTGATGATTTGAACTCTGATCTTCATTTTCTTTTGATTTTGCCAATTGAAAGGTTAAAATTCTTGAGAAACATAAGATCCAAAAGGGCTATGCTTTCTATAACAAGGTAAGAGTCACATTCAATTTCATGGGTGAGAATGTGATTCAGGGATTTGAGTGCAAATAAATTGGGAAATATACTTTGTTGGACACAAAATTTAAAATTTTATGGTGAGAGATTAAAATCCTTAGTTTGGTCCATTTGATTGGAAACTAATGTGAGATTGTTATCCGTCAGGGAAGGGAGAAGTGTGAGCTCTGCATTGAGAGTCAATATCCTCCCAATCTAACCATGAAATTAGGGACCAAACTCTGGATTATTCAATGTTCTTTATGCACTTAACAGAGGGTAAAGAAGAAGATTGCTGCTATTTAGCACAATACAATTTTATTTATAATTTTAGATGATTTGAATTACTCCAATCATGTACTCATTGAAAAGAGGAATGATATTTTCTTAAATTTGAACTCTTCATCATAAACTTAGTTTAGTTTTAATAAATTTAACTTTGAAGTTTAGAAATTAGTTTAGTAAACTTAGTTCTTTTGGTAACATTTCTGTTAAAATCATTAAACTCATTTTAACTTATCTTTCTTACTTTAATTTTTATAGTTTGAATATTATGATTTATTATATTGTCATAAGAATTTTCATCTTATAAACTAAGACTTGATAGTAGTATACTAGAATTAACCTAAGAGATTTCTTACTATGCTTCTCTATGGGATCGATACTGGGGTTTTAAAGAAAGCTCTATATTATTTGAAGCAATACGTGCACTTGCGTAGAACCCTTAGTGTGTGAAATATTTTTTATATTTTATATAACATTTGGATTATGCACATTAAATACTTAATATAAATTGGGTCAAGATTTTAGCTATTTTTTTGGAAGTTAAATTACTGTGTATGTTTGGGACGGGTCAAGTTTTTGATACTTTTACCGAGGATTTAAATTGACATAAAATAGCAGAAAAATAACACACACCAAGGGCACATGAGAAGGGTAGCCCAAACCTGTTGTAGTACTTGCTATGGCAGACATGAAAATAGACTTGTAAAGATCAATTTATTTCATCTTCTAAATACAATAGCTTGGAATGAAACTCTCCCTAGTCAATTCACTCAAATGGTTTATAGGAAGAAGTCAAGCAAAGATAAAATAGTGTCAGGCTTTAGATGGGTCATTATGCACCGAAGAAAAAAAAATTACCTTATGTTCATGTCGGCACTATTTTTGGTGTGGGGTTTGCCCGTAAGAAGCTATCGGTCATTGGAATTGAAATCCTGTTGCCCGCTTCGGAAAAACGTTTCTTTTTTTTTTTTAAATTTAAGTTTTAAAAAAGATGAAGTCAAACTGACCCCGTAATTTTCATAGTTTAAATGAAAGAGCGATTTACCTCAAATCCTGTATCTATCCCGAAGGAT
>JXCR01140625.1:88292-102712 GCA_002079205.1 Phalaenopsis hybrid cultivar | reverse complement strand
TGTGACAGCTACTTCAGAAATTGCTGAACTTACATTTCCGCCTCCAAATGCATCTCTAAACCAATCCAACACAATTCTCTCAAGCCATGTTTAATCTTTTTTGAAGCTCTTCTGCAAATCTTTCCCGTGGAATTATCTCTTCTTGGTGAGACTCAATGTTCTTTAATTTGACAGTGCCGCTACTCAGTTCGGACTCGCCGACAAATACGACCCACGGGATGCCGGACTCAACAGCTCGATCGATATGATTTCTCACTCTTTTGTTGAGCGCAAACTCGGCCTTTATTTTGGCATTCCACAATTCGCTAACCAGCTCTGCAGCTAGCAGAAGATCTTTACTGAGGATGGCGACCAGAACTTGAGTCTCTGTTGGACGAATAACCTAAAGGAAGACAGAAAATAGAGAAGCTCGGTGGATATTGAGAGCTAAATTGTAGCATGATTAGAGACATTTAGATCAGCACATGTTATTTGAAATTTTGGTTAGAATGGATTTTGAAATTCTTATATTTTAATTTGAGACGAATGTGATATATAAAAAATCAATCAGCTCTTTTATTGTACTCAAATTAAAACAAATTATTGAGATTTGAAACTACTGATAATGCAGGAACTCTTTGTCAGGAACTAAATCAAGCAAAGCAGAAAGCTGGCTTAGCAAGATTAAAAATGCAAATTAAATTTTGGATAAGGTGCAGCAGTTTGAGAAAAAAATCATAACAAGGAATTACAATGGTTTATCAAAATAAAAATAAAAAAAAGGATAATCCTGTTATATAACTAGAACGGTTCACAGATTTGAATTTTTTTCTTAACTTCAGAATGAAGAAAAAGGGCCTGATTGATGATCTAAACTGGACTGATGTGTAACTCCTAGTACAATCAGACAAATAGGATTGTCTCGGTTGTGATTTCAAGGTGACAACTTATTTGATTAAAACCTAATTTTTCAAAATTATAAATTTAAGTTGGTTGCAATTAGTTCTTCTAGTAATTGCTTTGATTTCTAGAAGTCTTTACTCGGATCATAACATTTTCTCTCATTTAATCAGGCACTTTCAAGGAAATATATCAATAAAGTCATTTAATCATCTCCTCTGTTTTCAAAATAAAAAGATGCAAAGAAGGCTACCTCAACCAAGGTACTTTATAGGTTAGGGGTGAAAAAACTGACAAGAATGCAAAATTTGCAACATACCCCAAGTAACAAAAAGTTTTGTGGGTTATTAGACATGCAAATGACTTGCAAACTTATAAATAGTGAAAAAATACAGGATTTTGGAACTGGCTAAAATATGGAGTATAAGAGCATATTTTAAGCAAGAGCATCCAAATCAAAGGTTGTAAAGCATTCCTTACTAGGGAAGGTATTATAGGAGACTGATTGGATTTAACTCAAATTGAGGCAGTTATATTCTTTAAACTATTTAGTATAATGGAGGTTAAATCAGATTATATCTTTAGAAATCGTGTGGCTACTTATTTCAAATTAGTTAGCTCAGATGAAATTTTGATAATAAATATCATAATGTTAAATCTTATTATATCTATTTAGCATATTTCAATCTTAATTAGACTAAATAAATCATAATTGAAGCAAGCAAACATTTCAATTGATATCTAAGTAGTATGTTATTAAACTGTTTAGAAAAATAATTTCTATGAAGTCAAATTTCCCTGACTTAATAAGTGTAATTAATTAACATTACTTATGTAGACTAAATCATTTTTTAATTAAATTATTTATAATCTAATTTATTTCATAGAATATTAATACTTTTGATTTATAAATTTTTTGTCAATCCTAATTAAATTTACTAAATTATACACAACATATATTAACAACTCAATTACTTATTAATTACTAAATTATTAAAATAACTACATACAAAATCTCAAATCCTAATTAGTATTTATTATTAATTAAACATGTAGCTTAAATTTGTTTAATTTAATATTAATTATTTTAATTTCCTTAATTAAATTATAAATAATTATAACTAATCATTAATTTTTAAATTATAAAAAACCTCCTTTTTCATCCCCCTTCCCCCAAAGCCCCATTTTTCAAAACCCTCGCCGATGACAAAAAAAAATGCTATAAGCCTATAACAGGAGCCTAGGAAGAGGCATCAATGGAACTAACGACATGTAAAAAACTGGAGTTCTGAGACTTGCGGATTATTAGCTTAAATCAGCCCAATGCCCAAAAAGTGGAGTTGTGAGACTTCTGGATTATTAAGTTAAATCCGCCCAATGTCCAACAAGAGTTTGAAAATGAAAGTAAATCTTCCTTGCTGGAAAAAGTATCAGCCTCTTTCTTGTCCTTCGTGCGATTCTATCTTCCAATAGGATTTGTTAAATTTGGGATTCAAGGCAAAAAAGAAGAGAAATGGGATTTATGATTGTGCTGGCGGGATATAGGTTAAATCCTGCTACCAAACAGCCCCAAGTGATATCATTTGATCACCCTGATGTGTAATTAGCACCTTCATGAGCTTTAATTGGTTTTTATTTTAGCACAACTGGAATAGTCTGAAGAGCAGATGGGTGGCATAACCTAGCACAGGGCTTCACTAGTATTTTCTTTTATCCTTCTATGTTTCATATAATTCTCATATTTTTATATTTTTGTGTCCCGCATTAAGAGACCCAACATCACGCATTTTGTGATGGTTCCTCCAATTTTGATATTCTTTTGATTGTGTTCATTCTTGGGATGCATTTGGCTCTTGATCTTCTTATAACTCTGTATTTTTATATGGCCCGACCAAGGAAGCACATATACTTCAAAAAGCATTTTGTGTTTGTGTCAACACAAACATGTGACAGACACGCTCAGGCTTTTATGTGACATGATTAAAATTATGTCTAAGGGTCTGTTTGAAGCAGCTTATAAGTGCGAGCGGCGTTTTCAAAACGCCGCCGCCGTACCGTTTGGTTCGCCCATTTCGCCAGCTTATCCGAAACTACGCTTGAGTTTTTACACTAAACACAGGCCGCGGGTCGACCCTTGCGGCCGGCCCGCGGGCCGCTTTTCAGGATAAGCAGTTTATCCTGAAACGCACAAGCTGCCCCAAATGGACCTTAAGTCTTGCCTCTTATATCCTCGTGCAATGTGTTCAAGAAGACCCTAATTTGCATGACACTTCTCACTCACAATCTTTCACCTTGTAATCTCATCATGTGTTGTTGCACCTCCATCATGCATGCTCCATCAAGTATCCCCATTTTCACTCGCTAAAATATAATTCAGTCATTTCTCCTGCCACCAATGCTCTTCATCTCCTCTTAACACTCCTTCAGAGACCTTTTCTTCAACCAATAGCTATTTCGCTCTCCATTTGAGCCCAAGCATGTCTTTACTTTTCTCCCCTAACCTTAATTTCAAATCTAGTCTCCTCCATATAAAATATTAACATTAAGTATTTTTTTAATTACACATTTTATATTAATAATTTGTAAAAAAACAATTACGTCTAGAAAATGTCAAATCATATTTTTTGCAGTTGTCATTTTTATATGATTCTTTTATCTATGTATCTCAAGTANGGCACTTTCAAGGAAATATATCAATAAAGTCATTTAATCATCTCCTCTGTTTTCAAAATAAAAAGATGCAAATAAGGCTACCTCAACCAAGGTACTTTATAGGTTAGGGGTAAAAAAACTGTCAAGAATGCAAAATGTGCAACATACCCCAAGTAACAAAAAGTTTTGTGGGTTATTAGACATGCAAATGACTTGCAAACTTATAAATAGTGAAAGGGGAAAATACAGGATTGTGGAACTGGCTAAAATATGGGGTGTAAGAGCATATTTTAAGCAAGAGCATCCAATCAAAGGTTCTAAAGCATTCCTTACTAGTGAAGGTATTATAGGAGACTGACTGGATTTAACTCAAATTGAGGCAGTTATATTCTTTAAACTATTTAGTATGATGAAGGTTAAATCAGATTATATCTTTAGAAATTGTGTGGCTACTTATTTCAAATTAGTTAGCTCAGATGAAATTTTGATAATAAATATCTTAATGTTAAATCTTATTATATCTATTTAGCATATTTCAACCTTAATTAGACTAAATAAATCATAATTGAAGTAAGCAAACATTTCAATTGATATCCAAGTAGTATGTTATTAAGCTGTTTAGAAAAGTAATTTCTATGAAGTCAAATTTCCCTGACTTAATAAGTGTAATTAATTAACATTACTTATGTTGACTAAATCATTTTTTAAATAAATTATTTATAATCTAATTTATTTCATAGAATATTAATACTTTTGATTTATAATNATATATATATATATATATGTATATATATGTATATATATATATATATTTATATATATATATATAATTGATTAGTAGTCTTTCAAGCCAAAATGAGCCAAACACAAACGAACAAATATTAGTTTGTTTTGTTCGTACTCAGCTCGTTAACTTAGCAAATGAGCCTAGCACTTAACGAGTCGAACATCACATGTTCGCGAACAACGAGCCGTTTTGACATCCCAGTAATACCAAACAGAATTTCAATCCAGATGACAAGAAAAAAAATATTGCATCAGACATCAAACTTCAATCAGGATCTGCCACTTGTACGGACAAATCATCACACATTAAATTATTATTTATTGTATTAAAAGAGGTATGTATGTATATGTGACAGATCCTGATTGAAATCTTGCATCGACTCCTCGTGCAAAATTTTTTCAATATTTGAAGATGTTGTTAGGGTTAAGTTTTAAAATTAAATAATTTAAAATATGAAAGAAAAAAAACATTTGAATAATTCTTCTTAGTACTCATGATAATCATTTAAATTTAAACCACGTTTCTCCTAGAAAAATGTTCCGAAACTAATCCAAACATATTATAAGAATATAAACATTCACAAAACCAATCTATACTAAAATAAATATAAGGTCATTAAATTAGTTATGCCTTCAGATGTCTGAATTCCAATATTTCATGCCCTCTCTCATGGTATGGACCTTCGCCGTGCATAAAAACCCCTCCCACATTTGTTCGTTTACATTAATACCACCGTTCTTCGGTTCATAGGCATTTGCATACATACCATCGTTCATAGGCATTTGCATACATACCACCCAATTTTCTGTATTTTACATATCTAACACCTAAACTCTTTTTCTTATACATTTATACCACAAAAATTATCCATATCACATAAAACATATCACTATTTTAATTTTAAAAAGTGAAATACATGTTTTCATGTTTAGATAAAATGAAATATGTTAAAATTGGATTTTTGATGTTACCTATTTAAATACATATAAATTGAGTGGGAATTAAATGTCAGATATTGTCATTTTTAAGTACGTCATGACTTACTATGTCATTCGGTTGAACCGGTTAAACCACAATTCAATCTTTGAACTTTGAACCTCTTTAACTGGTTCAACATCCAGTGTTTTCACAACCTTGGATAAAAAGGTGCACACGAATATACCCTGAATGCACCATCCACATCTATGGAACATCCGCACATAATATTTTTTCCTCATTGTGAGGCATAAAGCTAGAGGCATCTTAAGTGTGACTCAACTTGTAATACATATCTACAATATAAATAAATATAAATCTCCCTTGCACAAAAATTAAATTTTCTAAGCTAAACTTATATCTCAAGAAAATGCATATATGGATATATATATATATAGATAAATATCACTCTAAACATTGCCATTTATAAAACTAGCACCAAGCTCATTTTTTTTGGTACTATCAAAATGTTGCATTTATGCGCGATCAAACCATTGAGAACTTGATGACAAATGAAAATTATTGGTTGAAAAGTTTTTTTTTTTTTTTTTGAATTTTGATATTTAAGCGAGCATTCAAAAAAAAAATTTGAAAGGGGGTGCTAGATTCACAAATAATAATGTTTTGAGTATTTTCTATGTAATTGCCCCATCAAAACCATCATTCCAAACTCAACAGAGAAGTTACTGTCGGCCGTCGTTACACATGCGTTAATACAAGTAAATGCTTGTAAATTATTCACATGTTCACCAATGCACTAAAATGCAAATAGAAATTTAATATAAATACTGCCTCAGTTACAGAGTGGAACAGCTTCCAGCTTCATTTCTGACTTTCTGTGACAGCTACTTCAGAAATTGCTGAACTTACATTTCAGCGTCCAAATGCATCTCTAAACCAATCCAACACAATTCTCTCAAGCCATGTTTAATCTTTTTTGAAGCTCTTCTGCAAATCTTTCCCGTGGAATTATCTCTTCTTGGTGAGACTCAATGTTCTTTAATTTGACGGTGCCGCTACTCAGTTCGGACTCGCCGACAAATACGACCCACGGGATGCCGGACTCAACAGCCCGATCGATATGATTTCTCACTCTTTTGTTGAGCGCAAACTCAGCCTTTATTTTGGCATTCCACAGTTCGCTAACCAGCTCTGCAGCTAGCAGAAGATCTTTGCTGAGGATGGCGACCAGAACTTGAGTCTCTGTTGGACGAATAACCTAAAGGAAGATAAGAAATAGAGAAGCTCGGTGGATATTAAGAGCTAAATTGTAGCATGATTAGAGACATTTAGATCAGCACATGTTATTTGAAATTTTGGTTAGAATGGATTTTGAAATTCTTATATTTTAATTTGAGACGAGTGTGATATATAAAAAATCAATCAGCTCTTTTATTGTACTCAAATTAAAACAAATTATGAAGATTTGAAACTACTGATAATGCAGGAACACTTTGTCAGGAACTAAATCAAGCAAAGCAGAAAGCTGGCTTAGCAAGATTAAAAATGCAAATTAAATTTTGGATAAGGTGCAGCAGTTTGAGACAAAAATCATAACAAGGACTTACAATGGTTTATCAAAATAATAAAAAAAAGGATAATCCTGTTGTATAACTAGAACGGTTCACAGATTTGAATTTTTTTCTCAACTTCAGAATGAAGAAAGAATGAAGAAAAAGAGCCTGATTAATGATCTAAACTGGACTGATGTGTAACTCCCAATACAATCAGANGGGCTAGATTCACAAATAATAATGTTTTGAGTATTGTTTATGTTGTACATACACCGCATGCAGAGATGCATGCGGTGTCCGATCCTGACCGTAGATCAAGATGCTCTACGGTTATGATGTATTTCAATGGGCTCCACTTTAAAATTTTTTTGAGAAAAAAAAAATTTTAATTGCTTCATGACAGTAAATCACCGTGATCTACGGTCAGGATCAGACACCGCATGCATCTCTACATGCGGTGTATGTATGCAATAATTTTTCCATCAAAACCACCATTCCAAACTCAACAGATAAGTTACTGTCGGCCGTCGTTAAACATGCGTTAATACAAGTAAATGCTCGTAAATTATTCACATGTTCACCAATGCACTAAAATGAAAATAGAAATTTAATATAAATAATGCCTCAGTTACAGAGGGGAACAGCTTCCAGCTTCACTTCTGACTTTTTGTGACAGCTACTTCAGAAATTGCTGAACTTACATTTCCGCCTCCAAATGCATCTCTAAACCAATCCAACACAATTCTCTCAAGCCATGTTTAATCTTTTTTGAAGCTCTTCTGCAAATCTTTCCCGTGGAATTATCTCTTCTTGGTGAGACTCAATGTTCTTTAATTTGACAGTGCCGCTACTCAGTTCGGACTCGCCGACAAATACGACCCACGGGATGCCGGACTCAACAGCTCGATCGATATGATTTCTCACTCTTTTGTTGAGCGCAAACTCGGCCTTTATTTTGGCATTCCACAATTCGCTAACCAGCTCTGCAGCTAGCAGAAGATCTTTACTGAGGATGGCGACCAGAACTTGAGTCTCTGTTGGACGAATAACCTAAAGGAAGACAGAAAATAGAGAAGCTCGGTGGATATTGAGAGCTAAATTGTAGCATGATTAGAGACATTTAGATCAGCACATGTTATTTGAAATTTTGGTTAGAATGGATTTTGAAATTCTTATATTTTAATTTGAGACGAATGTGATATATAAAAAATCAATCAGCTCTTTTATTGTACTCAAATTAAAACAAATTATTGAGATTTGAAACTACTGATAATGCAGGAACTCTTTGTCAGGAACTAAATCAAGCAAAGCAGAAAGCTGGCTTAGCAAGATTAAAAATGCAAATTAAATTTTGGATAAGGTGCAGCAGTTTGAGAAAAAAATCATAACAAGGAATTACAATGGTTTATCAAAATAAAAATAAAAAAAAGGATAATCCTGTTATATAACTAGAACGGTTCACAGATTTGAATTTTTTTCTTAACTTCAGAATGAAGAAAAAGGGCCTGATTGATGATCTAAACTGGACTGATGTGTAACTCCTAGTACAATCAGACAAATAGGATTGTCTCGGTTGTGATTTCAAGGTGACAACTTATTTGATTAAAACCTAATTTTTCAAAATTATAAATTTAAGTTGGTTGCAATTAGTTCTTCTAGTAATTGCTTTGATTTCTAGAAGTCTTTACTCGGATCATAACATTTTCTCTCATTTAATCAGGCACTTTCAAGGAAATATATCAATAAAGTCATTTAATCATCTCCTCTGTTTTCAAAATAAAAAGATGCAAAGAAGGCTACCTCAACCAAGGTACTTTATAGGTTAGGGGTGAAAAAACTGACAAGAATGCAAAATTTGCAACATACCCCAAGTAACAAAAAGTTTTGTGGGTTATTAGACATGCAAATGACTTGCAAACTTATAAATAGTGAAAAAATACAGGATTTTGGAACTGGCTAAAATATGGAGTATAAGAGCATATTTTAAGCAAGAGCATCCAAATCAAAGGTTGTAAAGCATTCCTTACTAGGGAAGGTATTATAGGAGACTGATTGGATTTAACTCAAATTGAGGCAGTTATATTCTTTAAACTATTTAGTATAATGGAGGTTAAATCAGATTATATCTTTAGAAATCGTGTGGCTACTTATTTCAAATTAGTTAGCTCAGATGAAATTTTGATAATAAATATCATAATGTTAAATCTTATTATATCTATTTAGCATATTTCAATCTTAATTAGACTAAATAAATCATAATTGAAGCAAGCAAACATTTCAATTGATATCTAAGTAGTATGTTATTAAACTGTTTAGAAAAATAATTTCTATGAAGTCAAATTTCCCTGACTTAATAAGTGTAATTAATTAACATTACTTATGTAGACTAAATCATTTTTTAATTAAATTATTTATAATCTAATTTATTTCATAGAATATTAATACTTTTGATTTATAAATTTTTTGTCAATCCTAATTAAATTTACTAAATTATACAAAACATATATTAACAACTCAATTACTTATTAATTGCTAAATTATTAAAATAACTACATACAAAATCTCAAATCCTAATTAGTATTTATTATTAATTAAACATGTAGCTTAAATTTGTTTAATTTAATATTAATTATTTTAATTTCCTTAATTAAATTATAAATAATTATAACTAATCATTAATTTTTAAATTATAAAAAACCTCCTTTTTCATCCCCCTTCCCCCAAAGCCCCATTTTTCAAAACCCTCGCCGATGACAAAAAAAAAATGCCATAAGCCTATAACAGGAGCCTAGGAAGTGGCATCAATGGAACTAACGACAAGTAAAAAACTGGAGTTCTGAAACTTGCGGATTATTAACTTAAGTTAGCCCAATGCCCAAAAAGTGGAGTTGTGAGACTTGTGGATTATTAAGTTAAATCCGCCCAATGTCCAACAAGAGTTTGAAAAGGAAAGTAAATCTTCCTTGCTGGAAAAAGTATCAGCCTCTTTCTTGTCCTTCGTGCGATTCTATCTTCCAATAGGATTTGTTAAATTTGGGATTCAAGGCAAAAAAGAAGAGAAATGGGATTTATGATTGTGCTGGCGGGATATAGGTTAAATCCTGCTACCAAACAGCCCCAAGTGATATCATTTGATCACCCTGATGTGTAATTAGTACCTTCATGAGCTTTAATTGGTTTTTATTTTAGCACAACTGGCATAGTCTGAAGAGCAGATGGGTGGCATAACCTAGCACAGGGCTTCACTTGTATTTTCTTTTATCCTTCTATGTTTCATATAATTCTCATATTTTTGTATTTTTGTGTCCCGCATTAAGAGACCGAAGATGGTTTCCTCCAATTTTGATATTCTTTTGATTGTGTTCATTCTCGGGTTGCATTTGGCTCTTGATCTTCTTATAACTCTTTATTTTTAAATGGCCCAACCAATGAAGCGCATATACTTCAAAAAGCATTTTGTGTTTGTGTCAACACAAACATGTGACAGACACGCTCAGGCTTTTATGTGACATGATTAAAACTATGTCTAAGTCTTGCATCTTATATCCTCATGCAACGTGATCAAGAAGACCCTAATTTGCATGACACTTCTCACTTTCACCTTGTAATCTCATCATGAGTTGTTGCACCTCCATCATGCATGCTCCATCGAGTATCCCCATTTTCACTCGCTACAATATAATTCAGTCATTTCTCCTGCCACCAATGCTCTTCGTCTCCTCTTAAAACTCCTTCAGAGACATTTTCTTCAACCAATAGCTATTTCGCTCTCCTTTTGAGCCCAAGTATGTCTTTACTTTTTTCCCTTAACCTTAATTTCAAATCTAGTCTCCTCCATATAAAATATTAACATTAAGTACTTTTTAAATACACATTTTATATTAATAATTTGTAAAAAAAATTACATCTAGAAAATGTCAAATCATATTTTTTTGCAGTTGTCATGTTTATATGATTCTTTTCTCTATGTATCTCAAGTTGGTGCTCATGCTTTATAGGTCCCTATGATTATAATCTGTTGTTCAATTAACCCATCATTGAAAAAAGAGGACCTGTGTATAGTCTCCATTTGTAAATAGTGACTCCCTGAAGGTCAATGCTATTGTTTAGAGAAAGATTATGGTAATTCAATTGCAAGAATTAGGGCCAATATGCTTCACTTGCAAGCAATCTTATCAGAGGTTTATTATTAAAGTACCTCATTGCCCTTTGATTTATAAAATCTCAAGACATTATAAAATATAGCAGAGGAGGTTGATGCATCATTTTTTGAAGTAGAATGTACACTTCTCTTGCCCCAAAAATGTAACCTAGAGAGCGGATCTTCCTACCTAGGTTTGAAATAAGAAAATTGGACTTACAATATATCATATTTTTTGCATTAAAGTTGTTGATTTTATCATACATAAATCAAGGTTAAAACAAAAGCAGTAGTTCATTCATGTCATCATTTTCACTGTGTTTCTTTTTTTCATGTTGAGCAAATTCTCAAAACTTATCAAATGACTAGGGGATATTTGAAAACTCAATCTGCATACACTTGATCGTGTATGCAAGGGTTCATTAATTGTGGAGACAAACTGTGCTTGGGTAGAGCAATTCAAGTTCTCAATGAAATAGCTAGTCAAATCAAGAGTTCATTAATGTACCTTGAGTTTTATNATATATATATATATATATATATATATATCTATCTTGGGTCTAAGGGGGTTTATCGGAGGCATCGTACGAATATTGAAAAACTCGTCGCACTAATGTCAAGATCCTTACAATAGAACGTGTGAAATGTTGAAAAGGTAACATATGATTTTTTTATTTATAATTGTACATTAGAAATGTGTTAGCACAAATATTGAGGAGATCTAACAAACTAAGAGACATGAAAGTACGATCAGGGATGATCCACAGAGGAAGACCAAAGGTCCCAACAACGGAAAATCAAAGACTTGATTGACCGAGTACAAATCATTTGGGTCTAGACCTGAAGCTCGCCGAACGAATGCCCTCCAAGCAAAAGACCAAGATCTACAGAGCCGTGATAAGGCATCAGCCTAACTCTCGCCCCCAGCATTGCTAGCCGCCTCATAAGAGTCTCCGAGACATTTCAAGGGGTTGAACACCTCGAAGAACCTTTTGTCTAAAGGTGAGCTATCTGTCAAATTATGATGATTTACCTTATGTCCGACAACCTTGTCTCATCCTGACGTCTTGACCTCAATTTTCGTGAGGTCTAGTTTTTCTCGTAGGAGTTAGGATCTAGCCTTAGGGGTTTACCTCATTTTTCGTGAGGTCTAGTATTTCTCGTAGGAGTTAGGATCTAGCCTTAGGGGTCTTTCCAATACGCGCGGTGTGCTCGTCCGGCACACCACACCTATTGGAGGTCCATTTGTTGACCTCATATTTTCGTGAGGTCTAGTATTTCTTGTAGGAGTTAGGATCTAGCCTTAGGGGTCTTCCTGCGACTATCTTAGAACCTTAGAAGTGGGACCCGCCTCATCTTAGTTCGACCTACTTCCGTCCTCTTTTGAAGCTTCGCGTGTGTGGTGTCGACTTCTAGCACTTAGAAGGATGAAACCGACATGAGGAAACTNTTCGACCTACTTCCGTCCTCTTTTGGAGCTTCGCGTGTGTGGTATCGACTTCTAGCACTTAGAAGGATGAAAACGACATGGGGAAACCCAAAAGGGTCCTGTAGGACCTTTCCGAGCCTTAGGGTGGCCTTCTGCACAATTCGCACTCCCGCGCGCACCGAAGCTTCGCAATTTGNGAAATTCTTTTAGGTTTGAACAGTGTTGATCACATGTGTTGATTGCTAACATGACATTGACTAGATGATGCAACGTGACGGAAACCATGTTTTTACATGTGGACCAATCACAGAGTATCAACCATTTAAAATATGTAATCTAAGTAACATGATCGACAATGATGTCATAGTTTGAAATGCATGACACTATGAAGCACAAACACTTCAAAAAGCCTTTCATACCAGTGTCAGATACTTGTCAGACATGACAAACCTCAACATTTGTTTAACATGTAGAAATTATGTTTGATGACTTTAATTACAATAAAGCATAACAAAACATTTCAACACAACTAGGACATGTGGCAGTATGGATGAAGTATGCATAAATCATTTCCCATTCAATAAATTCTTGATTCATATTGAATAGTCAACGAGTACTCCAACGCCCTCTTTGTTGATCCCCGATTGATCATACATCAATCTATTCGTATTTTGTGGGATTATTTTGAAATTTATAATCTTTTTTTAAACTTAAGTTTTTTGTGCAGACTACACAATGTCAAAATCATATTTAATTATTAATGCCCATAATGGTGTTTGTCGAAGATTATGAGCAATTTATGAAAAATTAAAATGTAATTGCAATTAAACCTATGCAAGTTTCCCCTTAGTAGCTCCTTAAGAATTTAAGTGATAAATATAATATTATACTTCATTGTAAAATATTTCTTGATAGAAAATATTGACACTACATGTTTTGATTATAAAATATACATTAATAAATTATAAAAGATAACACTATGACCATGACCTGTCATGCAAATGATTCTCATATCCTATATTTGTGACATGTCATGTCAGTGTCTATATTTCATAGATGGAAGCTCACATATTCATATTTTTAAGACTATTAATTGTCCTTCCATCCTTTTAATCAAGTAGGGATCGTCTGGACAATGCCATGTGTTTCTTAGATAAACCGCATTATTTTTTTATATTACATGGGCCGTTCAAACAATTAATTAGTACAACGGGGGTTTTTTAACGTTCATAATGATAATGAGGTTCATTGTTTAGAATCCAAATGATAAGCAAAGATCTAAAATTCTACAACATCATTAATTTTGTTCATTATATATGACCATGAGAGTGTGAGGAGATTCATACTCAGTCCTGCCCAACTCAAAACTTCACTTGTGCAATTAAGTAGTGACAAAGTTGTGGCAACAAAGTTCGCTACAGAGACTAACTAGGATTATATCATTTTTAATTATCTCCTTTACTTTCTTTAATAATTAGCTTAAATCATTTGCCATCAACGAAATACTCAAGTTGCTTGCAATGTTTTGGTGAAGTCTCTAAAATAAAAAATTCCTTCAAAACTTCAATAGAGCTCATGAACGGGGTTGATGGTAAGTGAGTTGAGCTTAACCGCAATGTCAAGAATAGCATCCACAAGTAGTGTGGAGCACTAAGAATAGCGTGAGGCCTATTGTAATGCTAAGAAAGAAGTATATGATTGGTGCATGAATATGAGTGCAGTGTATGTGATTAAACTTTCAAATAGCATATATACTAAATCATGTTATCCGTGTTCACTGTTGACCTCATTTTCCGTGAGGTCTAGTATTTCTTGTAGGAGTTAGGATCTAGCCTTAGGGGTCTTCCTGCGACTATCTTAGAACCTTAGAAGTGGGACCTGCCTCATCTTAGTTCGACCTACTTCCGTCCTCTTTTGGAGCTTCGCGTGTGTGGTATCGACTTCTAGCACTTAGAAGGATGAAAACGACATGGGGAAACCCAAAAGGGATTCCTGTAGGACCTTTCCGAGCCTTAGGGTGGCCTTCTGCACAATTCGCACTCC
>JXCR01140625.1:59188-80146 GCA_002079205.1 Phalaenopsis hybrid cultivar | reverse complement strand
CCCCCACAACAACCATCTTTATCTTTCTCAGACAATTTAGCCAACTTACTTTTAACTAAATTATTAAGATTTGGGCTTTAAATGTTGAACTAATTTTCTTTTTTAACAGAAATTTGTTTATGCTTAACTACCTTTTTTTTTACAATAAGCATATTCATAAGTAATATAATCCTATGTCTTATGCATAACACATCCTACTTTCATAAGGTATGCCAGGGTTGTGTGTCTGTGTTGAGTCTAGCCATGTTTGTATCATGCCTTAAAGGAACTCAAACCTAGTATTAGGTTTTAATTCAAACAAACTATAAGCTATTATGCTACATGTTAAGTTATTAAAAAATAACGATATTTTATGGGAACACCACTTAATTGGGACTAAAAAAATCATAATAACAATAAGAGATCATATCCTAAAGAAAAGTAGGCAAATGTTTGTGAAGATACCTGGTCAGCAAGGTCATATATTAACTTGGAATCTTCTCCATATTTGCCCATGAGAGTTTCCCTTAACTCAAAGACAGGAGTATCAAGAGACACTGCTCCGTGCCTCTTGAAAACACCTGTAATTACTGAAAATGCATGTTCTCTAATGGCCATTTGTTCTTTGCCAAAATCACGAGTTCCCTGTAGAAAGAGTTTGGGTCAATAAAAAGTAATATCATACTTCAACATAATAACTTAGGGTTCTGTAATTCAGACAGCTTGTTAGATGCAATTTAATATTTACTTTGTTATATGATATTAAAGGGAACCTCAAAAGAATAAAGTATTGAAAAACCTTGTAGAATATTTGACCATAAATGTGGAAATTTTAACATTGTCATTGTCAGGTCCCAAGCCCTGGATGCAAAAAGTGGAGTTGCGTTAGGTGGTAGACAACGAATGTTAAATTTATCGAAAAATCATGACATAAATCATTTAAATCCTTGTGTGAATGATAGGGCATCTCCTAGAAGCGACAGATTGTATGAGCTAAATACAATGAAAAATGTGCAAAAGTCGTTACAGCGACGCCCGGGTGTAGCGTCAAATAAGCAAGAGTTCTCATATTATGAATGGATGTGGATAAATAAGCTAATCCAAGAAACTAATATTATGATAGAAACTTAGAATATAAGTGCTCTCACAGATAAATTAATGGAATTAATTGATATTATGGTTTATAGAAAGATAAATACCTTATGTATTCAAGAAACTAAATAGATTGCAGAAAAGACTAAGGAGATTGACAGCTGAGGTTTTAAGCATTGGTATTCAAGTAGGAGTTGCACTAGAAATGGTGTTGGCATAATTATAGAAAAGAGTTGAAGATAATGTTGTAAAAATTAATATAACTAAAGAAAAAATCATAGTTTTAAAGATTGTAGTTGATATTAAGAGTTTTAATGTTATCAGTGTTTATGTTCCTAAAGCAAATTTAGATATAAGTTTAAAAGAAAATTTTTTAAATGACTTAGAAGAATTAACATAGGAGAAGATTTAAATGTATATGTTAGTAGAGCGGTAGATGATTTTAGAAATATTAATGTTGGCTACGGTTTTGGAGTGATTAATGAAGAAGGTAGAACCATAATAGATTTTGTTATAGGTATAATTTTGTTATTGCTAATATTATATTTAAGAAAAAAGATGAGCATATTATTACTTATAAGAATGAATATAACAAAATACAAATAAAATATTTTCTTATGAAAAAAAGAAATTGTCGAGAGTGTAAAGATTGTAAGGTCATTCCAAGTGAAAGTTTAAGTAATCAACATCGATTATTAGGTCTGAATTTTAGGATGAAAAATTGTAAGATAAAGAATATAAGAAAACATTATAACAGAATTAGATGGGATCACCAAAAAAATAAATAAAATTACTTTTATGAGTAAATTTCAAGATTTCAAGATTTAGGATGTGCATGAATAAACAAATTTTACGTGGGATAACATAACAAGCATTTTTAAACATGTGACAAAAAAAGTACCAGGAGAATTAAAAAAAAATTATAAATAAAAATAATTGGTGATGGAACAAAAAATTTTTATAAATAAAAATAATTGGTGGTGAAAGAATAATGTGCAAGACAAAATAAAATATAAAAAGTGTTCTAAAAATTGGTTTAAATGTAAAAATTTAGAGAACTGGAAAAAATATAAAGTGGTCCGTTGGGAATCTAAGAGAATAATTTGTGACGATGTTTTAGTGGTCTTTATAATAGAATAGATCCTAAAAAGAGTGAAAACTATATGTATAAACTAGATAAACAAAGAGAAAAAAAAAGTAAGATTTAATTCAGTAAAGTGTATTAAAGATGAAAATTAAAAAGTATCTTTTTTAAAAGAAGATATTCAACATAGATAGGTGAGCTCTTTTTGATAAATTTTTCAATAAAATTTCTAAAAATATGATTGACTTTGATGATCTTAATATCGTTAATAATAATAAAATATTTTATTTTTACTGTCACATTAGTAAAAGAAAAAAGATGAAACTTAAAAGAAACTAAGGGTGGAAGATCAATATGACTTGATATCCAAATTGAAGTGTGGATGTTTTGGAGATTTGGGAGTTTACTGGGTTACTAAACTCTTAAATATTATTTTAAAAACTAAAAGATATCTGAGAAGTGGAAAAAGAGTATTTTGTTCCATTTTAAGAATAAAAGGGATGCACAAAAGTGTGCAAATTATAGAAAAATTAAGTTAATATGTCATAATTTAGAATTATGGAAGAGAGTAATTTAGCATAGGTTAAGACGTGATATAAAGATTTCTCATAATCAGTTTAGATTTATGCTGAGCTGGTCTACTATGAAAGCTATACATTTATTAAGAGGTCTGATAGAGAAGTAAAGAGAATCAGGAGGATCTATATATGATTTTTATTAATTTAGAAAAAGCTTACGATAAAGTTCTAATAGTAGCCCTTTAGAGAGTTTAAGAGAAGAAAAGTGTCGATATGACATATTCAAATCATTAAAGATATGCATATTAGAGTTGTTACTTGTGTTTGAACGGAAGGAGGATTGAATTTTCCTATTTCAATTGGATTACATCAGGGAACAACTTTAAGGCCATATCATTTTGTTTTATTATGAATTCTCTTACTGGACATTTACAGAAGGATGTACCTTGGTGTATGATTTTCACTAGTGTTATCCTTCTTGTGGATAAGATTAGAGAAAGTTCAGGAAAAACTTGAATTATGGAGGTCTGCATTGGAGTCTAAAGTCCTTCGTTTGAGTATATCTAAAATAGAATACATAGGATGTAATTTTAGTATAGTAACTTTAGTGGCAGGGTTGTAACTATGGGTGATCAAATCATTAAAAGTTGTGAACGTTTTAGATATCTCGGGTCTATTTTTCAAAGTGATGGTGACACAGATGAGGAGTTTATTAATAGAACTCAAGTTGGTTTGTTGAAGTGGAGGAATGCATCAGGCCTATCGTGTGATAGAAAACTATTGCTTAGATTGAAAGAAAAATTTTATAAGATTGTCGTGAGACCTGCAATGCTCTATGGCGTGACATGTTGCCCTTTAAAAGAGAAGCATACAACAAAGTGTTGCTGAGATGAGAATGCTTAGGTGGATGAGTGGCTTGATATTTAGAGACAAAAATGTCAAATGAATATATTCATGATAGGGTTGGTGCAGCTTCAGTGCCAGACAAGAATTAGGAGAAATGTTATAGATAGTTGGTCACATTAAACATTGATCATCTGATGATCCGGTTAGGAGAGTTAATGTTTTAAATTCAACTTATGTTAAAAAAGGCAAAGGTAGGCCTAAAAGGACTTGGGATTATTGTACAAAAAATGATCTAAATCTATTAGGATTAAATGAAAATATGACACTCAATAGGACGCAATAGACAAAAAGGATTAATGTAGCCAACCCCACTTAGTGGGATAAAAGCTTGTCGTTGTTGCTGTTGTAAATGTGGAAAGTAGACATGACAAGAAAGAGAATCAACTGCAAATGATTTTTGAGTTTATATTACTCGTACGTTTTTTTTAATGAGCACATATTTTCATCATAGTAGTAAACCTTCCCTCAAGCGTTTTATGTATCACAATTTCACATTTTTAAGATTTTCAAGGTCTTTCTATTAGTAAAGATACAATTGCTTCTAAAAAACTACCTCCTTTCAAAACAAATATCACTAATTTTGATAGGAACAAATCTCTTCCCTTTGAATATTTTGGAATTCCATTGTTAAAGGTAAAAAGAAAACTTTTCTCTTTGATAAATGATTTAACAAAATCAATAATAAATTATCTAGCTGGAGAGAGAATTCTTTCAACTGGTGGTAGAATTACTCCTCTTAAAAGTGTATTCAACACAGAATGACACTTAGCACCGTCAATATATATGCTCAATTATACATAAACACCTAAAGTGGTCAACAATTCTTTGCAATTTTAAAAATAAAATAAAAACACATTTGTCTAAATATTGCATCTAGAGAGCATTTTTAAGCATTAAAATACAGTTATCAAAATATTGATACTCTATAGAGTAAAGTAATTTAGTAAATTTTCACATTAAACCATCCTTGCATAAAATGATGAAATATATAAAATTTATAGCTATGTTGCATAAGGGTGTCCAAAAAGACACTAAAATATGTAAACCATCCAAAAAAAAAATCTCAACAAAAATACACCAACTTTATCTCAAACTTCATTCTTAGAAAGCAAAAAACTTTCTTCACATCACTAAAGATGCATAAACACACGATTCCATGGATTTGTAAAGATGACTGAAAAACAACAAAAAAAAAATGCCAGCAGCTTCAAAATTCTTAACAAAAAGCAAAGTTCTCACTTTGGGAATTTTTGGTAGCCTTCGGACTTCATTTCTCTCAACTATCTCCTTTATTCTTCCCAAAAGTGTATCAAGCCTTGCATCCACAGGATCAAAGTACAGTGCAAGCAGTTCTGCCCAATGAGCAAAAGTGGCAACATTGTCAATGGGTGCATCATTTTGGGAACTTAGCCAATCCTTGAGAATCTTCCATAAATCAGATGTTCCCCTTCCTGGAGCCTTCTTTTTCTTCTTCTTCTCACCCTTCTTCTCAACTTTTGCAATTTCGCCATTAGCCTTGATACAAGCTGGATCATCTACCTCTGGTTTCTCAATTGAATCATCCAACTCAAGTGCATAAAAGCTTACAGCTGCCTCCCAAGCAAGAATCTCTCTCAAATTTACCAACAATTCATATACACTATGCAGAACAGCTATAGATTTTGTCCCAGAAGCAGCTTTCTCCGAAACCAAGCGTAATCCCTCTCTTATTACATCTAAACTAGGGCATCTCTTTTCAAATTCCTCCAAAAACTTTATTTGTTTCTTTTCGTTACCTAGGTATGTAGCCACAGTCATTGCTCTCCCCAAACTAATCTCACACATGGACTGAATTGATATTGCCAATGAAAAAACAGAAGCCACCAATGCTTTCTCCTTCCCATGACTAACAACTCCAACTGCATTCTTCTTCACATTAATCGAGGAATTCAACTCCACTCTGGTTCTTCCATGCAAAACCCTCACAGCTCCTCTGAAACTACCGTGAACAGCAGGAATGTCACTGAAGGGCCCTGAATTTAACTGGCCCACAATTTTTGAACCAAACAGAAAAGCTTTGATATCAGCTGCCACATCCGTCTCGTCCTTGATGGAGAATCCATCCCCAGATGGCGGCAAATCAAACACAGCAGCATCAGCCCTAGCTGCTTCGCAGGAAAATGCAGCAATGGCATCCGACAGCTTCACTAGTGCTGAAGCGCAATAATCCAGCATCGCGCAAATTCCAATAGAGGCGGCAGAAGACTTCTCTATAAAGCCGATCTCATCCGAAGTGGCGCCTCCAAACTCATCCGGACGTTTTCCGTTCAACTTATACAGCGAGGAAATAAGCCCACCTGAGGAACCAAAATCAACAGAGCTGTGTCCTGATTCTAAACCAAGAATTTCCACAATGAGTGAGGGGAGAGCAGGCCGTACGGCAGCGTCCGAGACGACGAGCTTATTGAGCAGTACTACAAGAGCGGCACGAGACTCATCTGAAGTTAGGAATCTGGAACAAGACTCAACGGCTGCCTGAGGAGTAGCGGACTGGGAATGGGAAACCCTTTCGAGTGCCGCAGAATCGATGGTTACCTTGCGAAGGCCGCGAGCGACCGCATAGACGTCTGCCGATGATAGGGATGTTCCCTTCCCGCCAACCACAATAGCTGATCTCTCCCCGCCGGCAGACTCCATTAACACAGAGCAGAATAGCACCTATGAGCTGTCTAGTAGCAGATTTCGAGCAGGGTTTAACCTGGATTTGACCTAAATCCTGCCAGACGGTCAGTATAGACAAACTAAGGCCGCCGATTTTAAAAATCCTGATTTTACTGATTACGGACGTAAATGCCGGATTCACTATGATTTAGCAAATCCAGGACGGGCGATTCGAGCGAAAAGGAAGATATGAAGTTACCTTCCTCCATCTGCCTCCATGGTTTCGGGTAAGAGCAATGCGGAAGGAGAAGAAAGATAAGGGTTTCGGGTCTCTGTAAAGCGCGATCCCACCTCTGCCTTCCCAGTTAGCTCTAACTGCGACTGTATCACGAGTGTTCGGTCACGAAGGCGATGGTTTTGGGCGAAACAGTAAGAAGGGGCGAGGGTTTCGGGGCAGAGAAGGGAAGGGGAGAAGACTGTGGCTTTAATTTAGGGTCGATCTATTTGGTTAAATTGGGTTTTGAAATACTAAAAACAACGCATTTATCTAAATTTGGTGACAATTATTTAGTAGGATTTAAATTTTTTCAAAAATGTAAAAAATTGTAATGATTATCATAGCTTATTAGTAGATTATTTTTAATTAACTTATGAGCAGATTATTTAATAAGCTATAATTGTCCCTAACATATACTTAATTTTATTTAAAAAATTGTTAATTTAATTTAAGGATAATTACATACATAACATTCGATTAATTCTTATTTATAAAAATGAGCATTTAGTAATATTTTAAAACTATAAAATTAACAACTTGATAAAAGAGAATAAATGGCTTTAGTTTTAACATAAATTTCGATATTCGAGTGAGAATTTAAAACATAAATGGAAGAGAATGCTAAATTTTTAAATAACAATATTTCAAATGTTATGTATGTAAACAATCTTTTGATTTAGAAATAATTAAATTTAATTAATATATTAAAATTTAATTATGATTTTAATATTAATAATGATTAGATAGATTTATATGTAATGATTTAAGAAAATATAATATTTAAATTTTAATTTACTTAATAGTTAAGCAATTGAAAATACATTCTTAATTCATATAATAATAGTTAAAAAAATAATAATTTGTTCATATAAAAATTTGTTTAATAATTCATTAGTTTAATTAAACCTTTTAAATAAATAATTATCAAGTAGTATAATAAGAAATTAAAGTAAATTAAATTAAATAATTAAATTTTATCATAATAATAAAATAATTAAATTTTAATTATGAATTTTTATCATAACAAACATAACAAATTTTTAAATCATCGCATTTAGCTGAATTTACTAAATCCATTGTCAAATAAATTTCTATATTTAGCCCTCTTAAATTTGATCCGTTATCATTCGGGCCTTTAGAGTTTATTTGCAAAATAAGCTCGCATGTTTGACCGGAAATAAGTTTTGTGTTCAATTTTCATTTTCAATGTAATGAACGTTTGTTAATGTATATAAATTACACTTTTGTGCCCAAAATATATATATATATATATATAACATTGCTCTGAATCAGAAGATGTTAATGCATGAAAGTAGTCAATCAAACTATCGTACACAACAAGATGTGCTACAGAGATCTTAGGGTGTGTTTTGGAAACCGTTTTCGCCGCATCTTGTCCCCAAAACTCTGAAAGTAGTGTTTAGGAGTCTACTAATCATGTGTATTTCAACGGCATCCCGCTATGAAACTGCGAGAGTGAAATTGGAAGTTGGAAGAGTGTGGTGAGGGAGGCTCTATTTTGATTTTCAAATCTTGTCACTGCCTCTCTACAATCTAAAAAATTCCTCCCTGTGCCCCCGCAAATACCCCTCCTCACCGTCTTCCCCCATTCTCGATTGTTTTGTGTCTTTAGAACGGAAACTCAACTGCCTTCCCCCCTACATCCGTTCTCGGTGTCGTCGACTCTCATTGCCTATCTCTGTATGTATCTCTCCATCTTATTTAATCTCTGTGGTGGTGGTGGTTTGATGGTTTGCGTTTTGTCATTTTCTATTTGGGTGGTTTGATAGTTGGATCGTTTGTATTTTATCATCTTCTCAGTTTACCAGTGGGTGATTTAATGATTTTTGTTTTAACATTATTTTCTTTTGTTCCCTCTACTTTCTTGAGAAATTACATTGATCTGATAGATTGAATTTCCAACTGAAGGACTTCTGCTTCAATTTTTTCACTACTAGTTCATTTGAGATAACCATATTTTCTATTTGTTTTCTTTGCTATCTTGAGAAATTGTATTGACTTGATGGAAATCTAAAAGCTTAGTTGTTAGATAAGTCAGATAAGTTGCATTACAATAAATGCATTTCATTGTTTCTTAATTATGGGCAATGGTCTTTTTTGAAAAATTATACATTAGAAAGTCTTTTGATCTCATGCAAACCTAAATTTTAGATGCTAGATAAGTTATGGTCTTTCACTTTTTTCTTGTTTAAGGAGGAACAATAATTTATGGATAGATATATGAGCATTATTATTTATTTTAGAAAATTATTTTGAAATTATGTTAAATACGAATGTTTTGATATTATATAAGTAATTTTGTTTCTCTTACATCTGCTTTAATATGGAAAAACATTTTCTATAGAGAATTATAATTATTGCTGGTTTTTTTTGGAAAAATATACATGAAAGATTGTTTTGAACATAAGTGAATATGAAGCTTAGTTGTTAAATAAGTTATTTTATTTCGCTTGTCTCTTCTTTAATCTAGAAAAACATTTTTTTGGAGAGAATTATGAGCATTATTAGCTTCTTTTTTTTAAATAATGTGTGTCAAATTCATTTGATTTGATGCAAATATAAAGTTTAGATGATTGATAAGTTATTACTTTTCACTTTTTTGTTATTCAACGAGGAAAACTAATTTATGGATAGATTATGAAGAATGTTATTTATTTTGAAAAATTATTTGAAATTATGTTAAATATGAAAGTTCTAATGTTAGATGAGTAATTTCTTATCTCTTATATTTACTTTAATGTGTAAAACAATTTTATTAGAGAATTATGATCATTGTTGATTTTTTTTAAGATATAAATGGGATATTTCTTTGCATGTAAACATAAATCTTATTGATAAATTATTTCATTTCACTTATCTTTTATTTGATCTACAAAAACATTTTATAGAGAGAATTATGAGCACAGTTGATTTGTTTAAAAAATTATGCATGGGAAAATCCTTAGATCTATTGTAAACATGAAGTTTAGATACTGGACAAGTTATTTCTTTTCACTTTCTTTTTATTCAATGATAAAAGATAATTTATGAATAATTATATCAGCACCCTTGTTTATTTTGAAAAATTATTTTGAAGTTATATTAAATACTAAAGTTTTGATGTTAAATGAGTAATTATGTATCTCGCACATTTGCTTCAATGTGAAAACGTATTTTCTGTAATGAATTTTCAACATTGTCTGTTTTTTTGAAAAAAAAAAAAAGTGAGATTACTTTGAGTTGATGTAAACATGAAGCTTGGATTTTATACAAGTTATTTTATTTTACTTAGCTATTCTTCAATCTAGAAAAGCAATTTTTGAAGAGAGCACTATTCGATTTTTTAAAAAAAGTTACATAGGAAATTCATTTGATTTGATGCAAACATGAAGTTTATATGCTGGACATGTTGTTTCCTTTCACTTTCCTCTTGTACAATGAGAAAAAGTAATTTATGAATAGTTAAATGAGCATTATTGTTTATTTAAAAAAAAAAATTGAAGGTATGTCAATTATGAAAGTTCTGATGTTAAATAAGTAATTTCGTTTTTACATTAGTTTCAATGTGGAAAAACATTTTCTATAGAGAATTATAATCACAGTTGATAAGCTACCAACAAATTTTCATCAACCAGCACAAATCTCATTGCAATTTTTTGAACAAGAAACATTCAAACTTCAATTAAGAGTCATTCGGAGCTCTGGTTTCAGCAAAATTATAGTCAAACTGATCGGCTCGATGAGACCGACCTAGTGATATAAAAGTTAGTCTAATCCGAGTCAAATCAGACTCGGATCAAGTTATTAAACCACTACGACAGGATTTGCGGAGGCATTTGAAAGGTCAAACGTATGTCGAATCTAGTGAGTTTATAGTCGAATCGAGCGTCTCGAAAAGACGAATCCAATGAGCCCAAGATTTCTCAAATCCAACATCGTTAAGAATCGAGCGTCTCGAAAAGACGAATCCAACGAGCCCAAGATTGCTCAATTCCGACATCATTAAGGCACTCAAATGTCCATCAAACGTTATATGATCAAGGGAAGCCCTCCGAACCGTCCGATCAAAATGGTTCATATTCCTGCATTAATTGCACTCAAAACACTATAAATAGAGTCTCACCCTTCACATGAAAGAAGAGGCTTAAGAGAGAACTTGAGGCTTTGAGAAGGAGCTCATGTCCAAGATCATCATCGCCATCGTCAATGGCCGTCAACCACCACTGATTGTCGACAACAACCGTCGACCTTTGTCGACCACCGTTGAACGCTGCCGATCACCGCTGATCTCTGTCAACTACCGCTGACCGTCATCGACTGTTGTTAGCCACCGCTTACTAGACGTCATCAACCGGTGTTGTAATATGGAAAGCTAGTAAACATTTCCCGCCTGTGGGACAAGGGACATGTGTAATCATCAACTTATAGTGGATTTTTACAATTAGGTCAATCCCCATGGTTTTTTTCTTTTACGGGCTTTCTACGTAAAAACTTCTGGTGTGATCACAACTCAATTCATTTTTATCAGAGTGTGTGTTGAATTCTCGTGCAACGCTAAGACGATAATCCATTACTCTACTGCCATGAATTTTCTAGCACGCATCAACACTTGATTTTTTTTTAAAGATATGTATAGAAGATTGATTTGAGCTCATGTAAACATGAAACTTGGATATTAGATAGGTTATTTCATTTTACTTGTCTCTTATTCAATCAAACAAAATATTTTGTGAAAAAAATTATGAGTACATATACATGCGAAATTTCTTTGATCTTATTTTTAATGCATCCCACGTGATAGAACATCTAAGACCTTAGATGAATCTTTTGATTTTAGGATGTTACGTGCTTCAAACTTTTATGTTTTTTATGCTTAAATTACAATAATTTTCTACTTTAAATGGATGATTCTATGTTTTTAGAAAGTTGGAATTGCATTTTGCAGGTTACAGGAGGACTAGCACGCAAAATCATAACGAAACAAGGAATTTAAAAAAAATCCAGATCGTCATAGCCACACCACTTGAGAGCTTGGTCACGCCGATTTCGGGTGGGGTTTCGCCCATATGCTAAAGAAGGCCGCACGATGGAGCCATCGGCATGCGGCGTAATTACGCCACGGGCAAATATCAAGGATTCAAGTGTTATGCATGTGAATATGAATATTTAGGTATTATAGATAAGAAATATGCGGCATGTGTGTAAATGCCCCTATATAACAAATTGTTGAAATTGGGTTAACTATATAATCCAATTATATAAAAGCTCATCACACATATCACAACACCATCACTTCAACATAACGTTTTCCAAAAACATCCCAAATTTATAAAAAATTACGCTAAAAAAATATATTATGTATCACGCAAATATGTTCACTAATTATTTTGCCTTTTAAATGAAACATATAAATAGGGTGTCTAATATATGCATGAACATATGTTCATCAAAAGTCATGTGTGACCTACACATTTTCAACACAACATACTAAATATTATGAAGCATCGGCGTATCATAGTTTTCTTTATTTGCAACTAGTTTCACTGTGAGCCCATCTTTTTCTTCACGAACTTATATTTTTTTCATACAGCATTCTAAATCGCTTTTATTACAAAAATAACATAAAATTCTTATGAGTTTATATATCTAACATTTAAGCTTTCATATTTACATACATAACCATAATTTACCACCCTATGATGTAAGTTAAATTTCTTGCAAATGGTTTTATAGGTGGCTAAAACATGCATTCAATTGGTCATCAAACGGCACTCTCCCAAGGAACACCCTAATCTCTATCAGTCAAAACATAAATAAATAAATAATTAATTAATATATAAAATAAAGTAAGAGTGGCATGTTTTATTCATTTTTAAGCTAAGACTCCATAAATGAATGATTTTTTAAAGATTTCCCCTTCATCATTGATACCATCCTCAAAAAATTTAAGCATTTAGCACGAATCTTGGGATAATTAGCACGGATCTCATAATATTTTTTTAGTACGAAAAATTTAAGCTCCAATTAAAAAATCATCAAAACCTCTGAATTCAGCAAACTTACAATCAAATTGGCCGGCTCGACAAGGCGAATACAGTAACACTAAAATTGGTCAAATCTGAGTAAATTTTAAGTCTGAATCAGTCCATTAAAACACATTGAAAGTTTTGAGTGGCTAATTGGAATGTCAAATAAATTTCAAATCTGGCAAGCTTAATGTCAAATTGAGCATCTCAATGAGACAATTTTGACGAGCCCAATATCACTTGATCCCGACATCACGAAGACACTTAATGCGTACAAAATATCATCTAATCATTGGAATCTCTCTCAGTCATCCCATGAAGCGGTTTGTATTTCTTCTTTATTTGCATGAAGACCTCTCCAAGATTATAACTAGAGTCATACCCAATTCATGATAGCAGATGAATTCAAACTATTATGAATATGAAACCGTGCTAAAATCAGTTATGAATACGAAAGGTTTAGGAGTCACTTACAAATATGAAAATGTGTCAAAATATCTTGCAACGTCCTTGTTAAAACAATGACAAATATATAATTCTACATTATGTATCTTTGATATTTATAAATAGAGGTCATTTCTGCAATAAAACAAGAACATATTGATTCTATCAAAACTCTTTTAGTGTGCATTATTTTTCTCTCTTTCTTTCTCTCTCTTTATTTCTCTTGTTCGTCTAGTGCTATACCATAGGTAGGATTAATCAAAATTATTTAGTTTCAATAATATCATATCTTTAATTTATTAATTTCATAGAAATTTTTTTAATTTTTTTCATAATCTAGACCAATTTCATTTTGGGGGGATTTTTACACCAGAAACTTTGTTATTTACGTATCTTACACGTCAAAGTATAATATTACAAAATCTACACTTTTGTTATATTTTCTGTCACTTCATATTGCATGTCTCGATTTCAAACCCGCCCTGCTCCAACAACAACGCACATGCCATCAAAACCGCCCAACTCCAACCACTTGCCGGCTAACCCTTCCTCACACAACTCTAGCCTCCCACACGATCCGACACTCCAACACCCTCTCTACTTCTCCGGCAAAACCAGCCATGTGATTGGAAGCAGCCCCATTTAAAAAAATCGTCAGAGGACATGTTAGAGACACATTATTTTATCAGAGCTGTGTGGTGTTCCCAGCATGTGGGTTGCCATCGGAGCAATGCAGGCATGAAAGCAAGAGGTGTTGTAGGAAGAGACAGAAGAGTTAACGAAAGTGTATATTTCATAATATTAGTGCTATGTATGTAGAAGGAAATAAATATGATAAATATTCAAACCGTGCATTGGGCCAACCTACAATACCTTCGAGAAGGAGAGAGCAATCCAAAACCAAGTATGTCACGGAACTCAAAAGAGGGGCTTGTTAATCGCATTCACATTTCACACCTACTCTGCCTCTTCGAAGTTTGTAATTAAGGCCTAACACGCTTCTCAAAGCTGTTTGATATGAATGTTAAATGCCCCCTAAAATTATTATTTTTTTAAAAGTGAGAGTCNAACCCACAATACCTTCGAGAAGGAGAGAGCAATCCAAAACCAAGTATGTCACGGAACTCAAAAGAGGGGCTTATTAATCGCATTCACATTTCACACCTACTCTGCCTCTTCAAAGTTTATAATTAAAGCCTAACACGCCTCTCAAAGCTGTTTGATATGAATGTTAAACGCCCCTTAAACTTATTATTTTTTTAAAGGTGAGAGTTAACCTTTGAAATTAGATATTTCCTCGCTAATTTTTGCAGTATAATATTGATATTGATATGATTTTTTTTGTATAATTTATGCTAATGTTCATATATAATTGATATAAAGGTACTATGATTACACACTTCTATCAATATATATATATATATATATATATATATATATATATATATATATATATATATATATATATATATCACATATTGTGTTTATTACAGAATTTCAACAGTTACAAATCTGGCTTGAGGTAGGAAATGTTTTTATTTCTTCCCACCAAGTCTCTTGCAAGTTTTTCCTCTATCATGTACAAGTATTTTCACACTAGTAGTATCGTAACCAACCCTCAGCTTCGTTGTTAGTGATTACATTACTTTTCTCTCTTTAGGTGACATAGTTTCATGCAGTACCTCATGTTATTTCGAAATTAGGCTTCCTCTTATTAGCCGACCGTGCCTCCTCGCCCTCTTCCTCTAATTTTAACCGAAAGGGGCTTCTTACCTTCTAAATACTAGCTAACAAGGACTTTTAATTCAAATATGTTCATAGCATGAAAAAATCAATGATCTTTTCACAAGAGAACTTGTCAAAGACTCTAAAGAATAGAAGTTCTCTCTAGTTAGATACTTGTTTCAGAAAATGTCTTATTATAGGGCTTTGTAAAAAATTATAAAGAAAATGGGCTCTCAATGGTAACATGCAATGCATCCCTCTAAGTGAAAGTTTTTTTTTTCTTAAGCTTTACAACTTCAAAATTTTTAATTATTTTTGCATGAAAACTCTGTGATTCTTTTCTAGCAACAGTTTCATCTTGAAAACTATACACTAATATCAAAACCATTAGGGAAGATATATATGTCATCCCTTTGTGGACGACTCATCACCTACATCTTTTTTCGTAGAATATTTCAATTGTTTTTAAAATAAATCACTGAATTAATGTTTTACTAATCGTTGACATCCATATAGTCAATAAAGATAAAACTTGTCTCACCTTTGTTGGAGTTTGCATCCAAATAAAAATGGTTATACCGCCTTTTAGGAAGCCCATATCTCTTTAAATGCAAACAACTAAACACTCCAACTCTAATATGATTGGAAGCTCCCCATCCCTTGCCCTGGCTATGGCACCTTACATTTGCCACACTTGTGCCCTTATCACCCAACCAACTAGCCCATTCTACCCTTTTTTTTGCATAGTTGCGGTAGGATCTACTTATTCAAGTAACCATGTATTTTTTTGGCTTCTCAAAAGTCATAGTACAACTTACTACCCTACTTCCTCCCCCAAAAGGTTTTATTCAGCTCCCCATACTTTCCAAATCAACCTCCTCCTCTAACATGTATATCTAACATGTCTATTTTTTTATAAATCCTCTAGCTCCGGAGGCCCTTCCTAATAAGAACCCTTAATTGCAACCCCCTTTCCTAAACATATATTTGGTCCAAAGCCCCTCTTCCCTAGTATAAAGTCCCTCAACATTTTAAAAACTCAGTACACCCATGTTCTTTCTTTTAATAATAGGATGAAACGTTCATGGATTACATAGTTTAGATTGGGTTCTTTATTCTAAGAATCTTATTTCATTTATGAACATAAGCCATTTTTTTGTATCATTGGAAAAAAAATTAGGCTCTTTTTTGTTCCCACTTTTCATTATTATCAATAAACACTTTCCAACTAAAGATAAGTATTACAATTTATCTCTTAGTTGACCAAGCCAAATTTGGACCAAATTAAACTTCTCTCATCTCACATTTCATCCCTTTGCATTTCAAGGTTAGGCCATTCATGGCCAAGTCTTTTGTTCTTTCCTCTCTAAAGCTCTTAAGTTTTCTTCTTCTTCGACAAAACAAAAGTAATGATTTCTTTTTATTATGGCATGACTTGTTATTCCTGCTTATGCTCTCATTAAAATTATTGAATTGGTCAACATTTTTTTGGGTGTTGTTTTACAAATGAATTTTGAATTTTGAATTTTGAGGGCGGTAATGATTCCCTCTATTTAAAGAGCAACTTAGTTGGTTATCAAGTTATGATGTTCCATGGGACTAACACCTTAAATCTATGTCACCATTCGGGTAACTCTTTTTTCCCCCTTTGGTCTTCTTATTGCTTCCAAGAGGCCCTTTACTCTTCTAGTAGTTCATATTATCATATATGCTTATGCTGGCTAGCCACAACCTTTTGACTGCTTAGTTTCTAGTTAGTAGTTGCCCATTTTATTGGTTGCAATATTGTTCGCTATTGAATATATGCTTTTGCTATGATGCTTGATGACTGCTCTCTTATGTCCGCTTAATGATTTTTTGTGCCACGATAGCACTGTTATGATGCTATCCCGATCATCTCGATCCTAAGCCCTTTTAATTTTCTTTTAGTTTTGCTTTCTTTCCATTTGTAATTAATTTATTGATGTTTTCCTTTATCTTCATGTACCTTTCTTCATAGTAATAATGTCCATCGGCTAAATTCTCAAATTCTCTGAAAAGAAATATTAATCCAGACATTCGTGTTTTAGCTTAAATTCTTTTCTACATTAGAAATTTTTCTCACATAATATTTATTTTCATACATCATAGTTGACTAAATAAGAGAAACATTGGCGACATTTTAAAAGCCTGTTTGGCATGTTTTTTAAAATATTTTAAATTCATATTTTTTTAGTTTTTTTTTTTGTAAATAAATAAAATTATTTATTAAAAGCATTTAAAATAATTTTTATAAATCTTCATTTTTTTAACATGAACCCCAACCACTTAACCTCAAGTACCATAATAGCCAAATCTGCATTCACTAGTCATTGGCTAACTTGAGGTGATTGCCTCTCATCCTACCTAGTCCAAATGAGTGAGTTTCTTCATTGCTCAGATAGTAGTTCTCATTAACTGTGAGGGTAGAGGTCAACATTCAAATGCTTGATGGTTATTGTCGAATGATGGAGTTGGAGGAAACTTCCAGCTCTTTGTTTGGCATGGCATGTGGTGCCCTTTCAAGGGCAACCGAGTTGATTCAAATGATAATCTACTCATCTTGGTGAATTGTTTGTTGGTGATGAAATATTTATTTTTCATAGCTTGTGATTTATCCTGGTTGAAGTGGTCGTCTTCTTGCGAGTTCACAGCACTTGAAAGAAATTAGATTTAAATATTCTTGGGCCACATCTAAATCTTACTATTAAATGTCATGGGATTAGATGGACACAGAGAATAATAGTGAAAAAAGAAAAAGGCGAAAAAAATTTCTATAGAGAGAAGTTTCGAGTGTTCTATTTGCGAATAATAAATAATTACATATTGAGTCTATAACCAAGACCTAAGATAACTACACGTGGATGTTTGTTAAGGGTGAATGCATGAGAAACTCAGTTGGCTTGATTGATTATTTCATCGATTGACTGATGTGGTTATATGACCGACGTGATTTGGATGTGCTTCTCTTTTGTTATGGAAGGCTTCCCATAGAGAGATGACAAATTAAGATGAGCTATTTTGCCTTTGGCACGTGACTTCTTGACTTAATATGGCTTCTCCAAGTTTAGCGAGTTCGACCTCACTGAGGACCTCTAAGACGAGTATCTCACAGGCTAACACCTCTCAATTTCTTTCATTCCTTTGCATTATTTTTCATTCGGATTGATCAACATATATGATGTACAATTATATTCAATTCTTTTTTTTAAACGCCAGCATGAAACTAAATAATAAAGAAACTATATGTGATTTTAATAATGTAGCATTACGTTTTATTTATGGGTGGCTTTAAATGAGCTAATTTACATGTTGATAAGTCAAAGTATAATTTTTCTCAAAATTGATTCGTCAAATTCGACTCAAAATTTATTAGGATCATTATCAGGCAGTCAAGGGGATGCAAGTGAGCCAAGCTGACTATTGAGCCGGCTCATGCTCTACTCGATAAGTGGTTCATGAATTGAGCTTAATGAGATAACAAACCAAGCTCAAGCTAGCCTCGACTCAACTCATTAGCTCATGAGCTGACTCATTTAAAAATAATTAATTAAAAATATTTAAAATTCATTAAAAATAAAGAGTTTTTCTTTAAATTATTAACATTGTTTAATAGAATGATATTTATATTTTATTATCCAACATACTTATTATATTTGTCATTTCATTATAACACTAGCTTAAGAGGCTGTGTGGTAGCCGAATTTCAGAAGAATGCACATATTATTCAACATAAATCCAACCAAACAAAATAGCATGCAAATTCAATGTGCACATTGCTAAATCCAATTCTCTCCTCTTTTGTTACTTTTTTAAGGTAAATTTGGATATATTAAATATGATTATTTACGGGAGTGGATTTATGTCATACACTATAAAGAATTTAATAGATTTAACTTCAAATTGAACAAAAAATTATTCTGGATTTACAACATTTAGATTTGATAAATCCAGATTTATCGGATTTACTAAATCCCTCAAGTTAAATAGGATTTAGTAAATTCAATTAATTCAAATTTATTAAATTTAAATATTATTGTTGAATCAAAATCTATCATTTAGATCGTGCCGAAGGAATAGAGCATGCAATCTGAAAGAAAGAGAATGAGAGAGAGAGAGATCATAAGAGAGGCTTGCCCCGTCAAGGGGTAAAGAGGGGTGTCGCCGAGCTTGGTGATCCCTATTATTCCACAGAAGATACGATGACAAGTGAGAGAGGAGAAACAAACTCTCTCCATGGGGTGGGCATGCATTTGCTAGGGGGGCTTTGAGGGGCTCTTTGATCTTTTCCTTGCTTGTATTTTCCTTGCTTGTATTGATCATCTTGGAGCTTTCCACAAATGGATTTTTTGGCTCAAGTGGCCGACCCAGATGGTCCTCGATGGCCGAACCAGGTGGTCCTTGGTGGCCAGCCAAGGTGGTTTGTCGTCTGCCTTCTCTATAGCCGATCCATGGTGGTCACCTAGCTAGGGTGGCCGGCCATCGGCCTAAGTGGCCAGCTGGGTTGGTTGGCCGGGGTCGTCAGCCGACTAAGGTGACAATCGGGATCCTTTCTTGTGGTTGGGCATGGCGGCCGGTCGGTTGTATTTGCCGACCCAAGTGACCGATAGGTGGTGGATGTTGTGGTTAACTTAGGTGACCGTCGTAGCTTTTGGCTCGTCCTTTGCGGGGTTCCTTCTGCTCGACGAGGACCTATTTTGGGATATAAAATTATTAAATCTGAAATAATGTTTGGTTCAATTACCAAACACCCATAAATTTATGAAATTTTCTTTTTTTCATTCTAAACAAGCTTGCTTGTGAGTCAGGTCAAACTCATAGAACTAAATTTGAGCTCGAACTCAATTAATTAATCTAGTTCAAGCTCAAATTATTAAAGGCGATTCTAAATTTACTCAAACTCGGCTCGCTTACACGCGTAGCCTGTGTTTTTCCAATTCGTTTCTTTGATCACGAGGAATTGGTACTAAACTTATCGCACAGCTGGCACTCACGCCTATTAATTAAATTAAGTTCATTTGGTGGAAAATTTCTCAAAGTCGGTTAACTATACTATTACTTCCATTTCCGCACGTGCAGAGAGTCGGTCTAGGACTGGGCTTTTCTCTTTCAAGCAGTTGAGAGCGAGATGCCACCTCCCAAAAGAACTCTACGGGTACGGGTGGTAAGGAGTTCCGGACTTAAATATTATTTTTCGGTCATAAAATAAGATTTTTTGTTCGTGACATAAAACTTAAAAAGCTAATTAATTAAAATAAAATCAAAACTTTCGCGATAAATTTTTAATTATTAATTTTATTCGGCCACAATATAAATAAGATGCCTTCTAGAATTAGAAATGGGGCGGCGAAGCATTCATATTACGGCAAAACATGAAGCTGAAAATAATAAAGCATATCTTTATTTTAATATTAAACTGTGCTCCTCCCGCTTGGGACTTAGCCTTGATTTTTTCCGTAATTAGTTAACATTCTTAGCCAATTAAAATTATATTAAAAAGTTGATCGATCACGAGATGCCAATTTTTAATTCGCCAAATTGAAGAAGCTTTAATTTTCATTTGTGGATAGAGAGTTCATGAAAAAAGTGGTGATATGTGATTAGTAATTGTCTTTATAATTCCATAATTTAATTTTGATGATTCACCATACTTACAATAATATTCGGTTATAAATTAAATAATTCAAATCTTACAATGTTTTTGAAGTGACATCTTAAATCAGTTCAGGACGTTGGGTCACACATCATCAATGGGTTCCATTAAATCCTAAATTGCCCTTCCTCGAGAGTTAGAACCGTGCGAAGAAGGAAAGTAGAAGTAGAGAATAAGTCAAGAATTCCCTGTAAAGAGAAGGGGAAAAGGTCTCTTTATTTGTCGTGTAGGGAGAAGGCGTACTGTCGACCGCTTGCTACGCCTTAACTTCATTGATACACGGTCCGAGATTGAGTAATCTGTAGATCAGTTCTGGAGTTGATCATTGTTCTATAGGAATTTTTTTGTCGCATTCTTCCGATTACTCCGACCTCAGTGCATTTTCCATTAGCATCAAATCCATCGGTCGTCATAAGGCTATCAAGTCTCAAAATTTCCATTTTCCATTAGCATCAACTAGGAGTGCAAATTATAAATGCCTTAAATTTGATATACAACAAAAAATCTATCAAGTCTCAAAATTATACTAATATATATATATATATATATATATATATATATATATATATATATATATATATATATATATCCCAAGA
>JXCR01140625.1:18697-59012 GCA_002079205.1 Phalaenopsis hybrid cultivar | reverse complement strand
TATATATATATATATATATATATATATATATATATATATATATATATATATTACTTATTTATAATTTTTTTTGGACATTAAAGTTATTTTAATTGGAAACCACTAGGCTTATTATAATTATTTTTGTTGACAACATCCTAGTACATTAATAATCATGAATTTATGCGGCGGCAAAACCTTATATATATATATATATATCATGGCAGGGGAGAGGGAGAGGGGAATTACGTAAGAAAAACTAATTAAATTTTATTGTTTATATAGATAAATCTCAATTTACAGGGCGGGGACTTAACCTGATTCCACCTCTAGCCACGAAATTCATCTCGTCAAAATACATATTTTGATTACAAACATGTAAAATTTTAAGGTAATTTGAAACATAATATGGTTTCATGAAGTTCTATTTATATTTACAATACTTCATTTCGGCCAAGACTTAGTGTTATGTTTATCACATCTTGGCACTCATTTTATTGAAAATAGAATTTAAATAATCTCGAAATTAAATTTAAATTTTCAAATACAAAATATTTGAGCGTTTTAAGATAAAATTATATAAAAATAAAATAAAATTCATAGTTGACAAAATGAAATTTATTATTTTCTTAAACAGTAACCAATCTACACCTTAAAATAAGTTAATCAAACTTATTTACTTAAATTCTAAATAATAATTTTGAATTTTTTTCTCGTTATTTTTATGTGTATTGTTCATTTATATACCACACATATTGCAAAAAATTTTTTAGCCTTGAGCGAATTTTAATTATTAAATTAAGGGCATATATCTATTCCTGTTAGGCCTCAATTATATTTGTCAGATCTGCATAATACGAGTTTAGAAGGGGTTACCATCTACACGTCAACTAAGAATTTCTCATGTACACCTCTAAGCGCCCCCTCCATCTTCATCTAAAGGTCTATACGTCAACTAAGAATTTCTCATCTACACCTCTAAGCTCCCACTCCATCTTCGTCTCTCAGTCCTTCTCCGAAGCTTCCATTTTAAATTAGCAGTGTTTATGAGTCTACTTTTCCCTCTGGAAGTCAACGACGGCGGGCGCAGACAGGCAACGGACCGCACCACCACCATTATGTTCAAAATAAATAACAAAGAATTAACATAATAAAAAAGATAAGAATAAAAACATAATTATATATATGCATATATTGTATAAAAAAGTGCAAGTACAAATCTAGAGGTGATATGATGATACAAACAGGAAAATGTATATCAAAGAAGGGCCCACTAATAAAAGAATTTGGAGCTTGGTTGTATGTATCAAGGTCAAGGCTAACTAAGGCAAACGAACAACTCAAACCCGAGTAGCTAGTCAAGAAGTAAAGCATTGGGTACTCGAAACCATTCACTGCAATGAAACCAACTCAAAGAAGAAGCTAAACTCTCGGGTTCTATAGTGTTATCAGAGACATCCAACAGTCTTCTTGAACATCATCAAGAATCATAAGAACAAGTCTTAGGCATTTCTCCGGATCTTTTCGTCTAAAAATGACTACTTATCAGATTATGATTATTTACCTTCTGTCTGCTTAGCTCTGCATACAAAAGTTTTTTTATCAAGGATTTAGGATCGACGACCAGACTTGACCACCCGATCGACAAAACTTAGAAGACCGGGTTAGTCTTGCCAACCCCTTGCTAATATATAATGAATAACATTGCTATTTCAAATCTTGCCGACTAAAGACGCTTATCAAGACCCCATTAGGCTAGTCAACCACCAGAGTCTGCTAAGGCCTCACTTGTCAAGTTGTCAAGTGAGAGAGCAACCAAGCTTTGAGCCCACATACTTAAAATACCTAAAATAACCTATATGCCCCAATTAAGCAGATGTATAAATGTAACTTCACATATTATATTCATTTTCTCTACAAATAGGAGATTATTCTATGAATAAAATGTTACACCCTTATCATAAATTACTATTTATTAGTTTATTTTTTTTTTCTATCTCCTCTCTTACACTCTATTTCTTAAGTGTGATTTAAAGATAAAATAAGATTCAATAAATAAATAAATAAATATAAATATAAATATAAATAAATATATATAACACCAGAAAGCCTTCTCAATACACTTAAGATATACCTAAATTATATATCGGAAGACGGGGGCCAGGGATCATTAAAATGTAATAATTTTTCCTAACAAAGATGGCCCCGCCGTCCCAGTTCTACTCCCGCAAACAAGTGGAACAACATCGACCGTTTTGAATAAAGCCCCCCGCGCTCTCAAACGCACCCACCCTTCGGGTCCATCCAAGATGCCGCCACTACTGCTTTCCATCTTCCTCCTCCCGGCGCTCGCCATCTCAGCAGCCGCCGGCGACGAGGTCACCATCCTCCTTGAAATTTTAAATTCTTTCCACATCCCCGATTCCGCCGCCGCCGAGTTTCTCTCATGGTCACCGGCAAAAAGCCTCCCCTGCAATTTTTCTGGCATCACCTGCGACTCCCGCAACTCCGTTTCTTCCATTGATCTCACCGGAGTCGGAATTTCTGGCTCCATCCCCTTTTCCCTCATCTGCAGCCTTCCTTCCCTTTCCAAGCTCTCACTCGGAGCCAATAAACTCTCCGGCCACATTACTCCCGATCTCCGCAACTGCTCTGCCCTCCTTCACCTCGATCTCTCGAACAATCTCCTCGACGGCGCTGTCCCCAGTCTCTCCCCACTATCCGGCCTCCGACATCTGAACCTCTCTAAAAACTCGTTGTCAGGGCAGTTCCCATGGAGCTCCCTGTCAGTTCTCACCGCCCTCGAATACCTTAGCCTCGGTGATAACTCTTTCGAGCCCAGCCCCTTCCCCACAGTGGTAACCAAACTCAGTAACCTAAATTTCCTCTACCTCTCGGTCTGCAATCTCCACGGCCAGATTCCCCCAGAAATAGGCAATTTGAGCGGCCTCGTTGATTTTGAAGTTTCGGATAACTTTCTATCAGGGGTAATTCCGCCGGAGATTACGAAGCTCAATAAGCTACATCAGCTCGAGTTATACAACAATTCGTTCACCGGAAAAATTCCGGACGGATTTCGGAATTTGTCGGAGCTGGCCTTCTTTGACGCTGACAGTAATTTTCTGACAGGAAATCTGTCGGAACTCGCGTTCCTTAACAAATTAGTCTCTCTGCAGCTCTTCGATAACGAATTCTCCGGTGAGGTACCGGAGGAGTTTGGGGATTTTAAAAATTTGGTGAATCTGTCACTTTACAGTAATCGGCTCACTGGCCCTCTCCCGGCGAAGCTTGGGAGCATGTCGGAATTTGATTTCATTGACGTGTCTTCGAATTCTCTCACGGGACCGATCCCACCAGATATGTGCCGCATGGGGACGATGACGAAACTGCTATTGCTCGAGAATAAGTTTTCTGGCGAGATTCCGGCAAGCTATGCAAATTGCTCCACTTTGACTCGATTCAGAGTGAGCAATAATTCCCTTTTCGGCGTGGTTCCGGCCGGTATATGGGGTCTACCCAATATTAACATTATAGATCTTGATACCAACCAATTCGAAGGTCCGATTACGAAGGATATCGGAAATGCGGCTTCATTAAACCAGCTTTACCTATCAAACAACCGCTTCTCCGGCGAGCTGCCGCAAGAGATATCCGAAGCGGCAGCTCTAGTCTCGATCGACGCCACATCGAATCAGTTCAGCGGTGAGATCCCGGCGGGCATTGGAAAATTGAATACACTTGATACCCTATCACTTGATCACAACATGTTCTCCGGCGAGATACCGGACAACTTGGGGTCTTGCTCTAGGCTGAGCTCGCTAAGTCTGGCCAGCAATATGCTCTCCGGCCCGATTCCGCCTAGCATTGGCAATCTCCAAAACCTTAACTCCCTGAATCTCTCCGACAACCAACTCTCTGGAGAAATTCCGACGAGGCTCACTTCACTGAAGCTCAGCTCGCTGGACCTCTCCCACAATCGTCTCTCCGGAAAGGTCCCTGCCGGTCTCTCCATTAGCGCTTACAACAATAGCTTTACCGGCAACTCCGGCCTCTGCGCTAACGGCATTAGCTTCCTCCCCCAATGCTCGTCAACCTTCGGCTCAAAATCCGACAAGCTCCGGACACTCCTAACCGTATTTCTTGTCATGATCGCCGTCATTTTCGCCGGATCCAGCGCCCTCATTTGTATCAGGAAACGTCGGCCAATTTCAAGCAGCGATCGCCAATTCCCTTGTAAAAAATCGTGGGACATGACTTCATTCCGTGCTCTAACCNATATATATATATATATATATATATATATATATATATATGTATATATATATATCATGGCAGGGGAGGGGGAGGGGAATTACTAAATTGCTTAATTTACATAAGAAAAAATTATTAAAATGTATTATTTATATAGATAAATCTAGACAGGGCAGGGACTTAACCTGATTCCACCTCTAGCCACGAAATTCATCTCCTCAAAATACATATTTTGATTATAAACATGCAAAATTTTAAGATAATTTGAAACATAATATGATTTCATGAAGTTCTGTTTATAGTTTCAATACTTCATTTCGACCAAGACTTAGTGTTATGTTTACATCTTGGCACTCATTTTATTGAAAATGGAATTTAAATAATCTCGAAATTAAATTTAAATTTTCAAATACAAAATATTTGGGGCTTCTAAGATTAAATTATAAAAAAATTAAAATTAAAATTCATAGTTGACAAAATGAAATTTATTATTTTCTCAAACATTAACCAATCTACACCTTAAAATAAGTTAATCAAACTTATTTACTTAAATTCTAAATAATAATTTTGAATGTTTTTCTCCTTATTTTTATGTGTATTGTTCATTTATACACCACACATATTGCATTTTTTTTTTAGCCTTGAGCGAATTTTAATTATTAAATTAAAGGCATATATCTATTCCTGTTAGGCCTCAATTATATTTGTCAGATCTCAATAATACGAGTTTATAAGGGGTTACTATCTACATGTCAAGTAAGAATTTCTCATGTACACCTCTAAGCTCCCCCTCCATCTTCGTCACTCAGTCCTTCTCCGAAGCTTCCATATTAAATTAGCGGTGTTTATGATTCTACTTTTCCATCTGGAAGTCAATGACGTCGGGCGCAGACAGCCAACGGACCACACCACCACCAACATATTCAAAATAAATAACAAAAAATATACAGAATAAAAAAGATAAGAATAAAAACATAATTATATATATGCATGTATTGTATAAAAAAAGTACAAGTACAAATCTAGAGGTGATATGATAGTCCAAACAGGAAAATATATATCAAAGAAGGGCTCACTAATAAAAGAATTGGAGCTTGGTTGTATGTATCAAGGTCAAGGCCAACTAAGGCAAACGAACAACTCAAACCCGAGTGACTAGTCCAGAAGTAAAGCACTGGGTACTCGAAACCATTCACTACAATGAAACCAACTCAAGGAAGAACCTAAATCCTTGTGTTCTATAGTTTCATTGGAGACATCCAACAGTCTCCTTGAACATCATCAAGAATCATAAGAACAAGTCTTAGGCATTCCTCCGGATCTTTTCGTCTAAAGATGACTACTTATGAGATTATGATTATTTACCCTCTGTTTAATAGCATAACTTAGCTCTGTTGAAAATAGTTCTTTATCAAGGATTTATGATCGACGACCGGACTTGACCACCCGATCGACAAAACTTAGAAGTTCGGGTCAGTCTTGCCAACCCCTTGCTAATACATAATGAAAAACATCTCCATTTCAAATCTTGCCGACTGACGGCGCTTATCAAGACTCAAATGGGGTAGTCAACCACCAGAGTCTACTAAGGCCCCACTTATCAAGTTGTCAAGTGAGAGAGCAATCAAGTTTTGAGCCCAGTATACTTAAAATACCTAAAATAACCTATATGCCCCAATTAAGCGGATGTATAAATGTAACTTCTCATGTTATATTCATTTTCTCTACAAATAGGAGATTATTTTATGAATAAAATGTTACATCCTTATCATAAATTACTATTTATTAGTGTATATTTTTCTCTCTATCTCATCTCTTATACTCTATTTCTTAAGTATGATTTACGGATAAAATAAGATTCAGTAAATAAATAAATATAAATATAAATAAATATAAATAACACCAGAAAGCCTTCTGAATACACTTAAGATACACCTAAATTATATATCGGAAGACGGGGGCAAGGGTTCATTAAAATGTAATAATTTTTCCTAACAAAGATGGCCCCGCCGTCCCAGCTCTACTCCCGCAAACAAGTGGAACAACATCGACCGTTTTGAATAAAGTCCCCCGCGCTCTCAAATGCACCCACCCTTCGGGTCGATCCAAGATGCCGCCACTACTGCTTTCCATCTTCCTCCTACCGGCGCTCGCAATCTCAGCAGCCGCCGGCGACGAGGTCACCATCCTCCTTGAAATTTCAAATTCTTTCCACATCCCCAATTCCGCCGCCGCCGAGTTTCACTCATGGTCACCGGCAGCAAGCCTCCCCTGCAATTTTTCTGGCATCACCTGCGACTCCCGCAACTCCGTTTCTTCCATTGATCTCACCGGAGTCGGAATTTCTGGCTCCATCCCCTTTTCCTTCATCTGCAGCCTTCCTTCCCTTTCCAAGCTCTCACTCGGAGCCAATAAACTCTCCGGACACATTACTCCCGATCTCCGCAACTGCTCTGCCCTCCTTAACCTCGATCTCTCGAACAATCTCCTCGACGGCGATGTCCCCAGTCTCTCCCCACTATCCGGCCTCCGACATCTGAACCTCTCTAAAAACTCGTTGTCGGGGCAGTTCCCATGGAGCTCCCTGTCAAATCTTACCGACCTCGAATACCTTAGCCTCGGTGATAACTCTTTCGAGCCCAGCCCCTTCCCCACAGTGGTAACCAAACTCAATAATCTCTACTTCCTCTACCTCTCGGTCTGCAATCTCCACGGCCAGATTCCCCCGGAGATAGGCAATTTGAGCGGCCTAGTTGATTTTGAAGTTTCGGATAACTTTCTATCAGGGGTTATTCCGCCGGAGATTACGAAGCTCAATAAGCTACATCAGCTCGAGTTATACAACAATTCGTTCACCGGAAAAATTCCGGACGGATTTCGGAATTTGTCGGAGCTGGCCTTCTTTGACGCTGACAGTAATTTTCTGACAGGAAATCTGTCGGAACTCGCGTTCCTTAACAAATTAGTCTCTCTGCAGCTCTTCGATAACGAATTCTCCGGTGAGGTACCGGAGGAGTTTGGGGATTTTAAGAATTTGGTGAATCTGTCACTTTACAGTAACCGGCTCACCGGCCCTCTCCCGGCGAAGCTCGGGAGCATGTCGGAATTTGATTTCATTGACGTGTCTTCGAATTCTCTCACGGGACCGATCCCACCAGATATGTGCCGCATGGGGACGATGACGAAACTGCTAATGCTCGAGAATAAGTTTTCTGGCGAGATTCCGGCAAACTATGCAAATTGCTCCACTTTGACTCGATTCAGAGTAAGCAATAATTCCCTTTCCGGCGTGGTTCCGGCCGGTATATGGGGTCTACCCAATATTAACATTATAGATCTTGATGCCAACCAATTCGAAGGTCCGATTACGAAGGATATAGGAAAGGCGGCTTCATTAAACCAGCTTTACCTATCAAACAACCGCTTCTCCGGCGAGCTGCCGCAAGAGATATCCGGAGCGGCAGCTCTAGTCTCGATCGACGCCACATCGAATCAGTTCAGCGGCGAGATCCCGGCAAGCATTGGAAAATTGAATGCACTCGATACCCTATCACTTGATCACAACATGTTCTCCGGCGAGATACCGGACAGCTTGGGGTCTTGCTCCAGACTGAGCTCGCTAAGTTTGGCCAGCAATATGCTCTCCGGCCCGATTCCGCCTAGCATCGGCAATCTCCAAAACCTTAACTCCCTGAATCTCTCCGACAACCAACTCTCTGGCGAAATTCCGACGAGGCTCACTTCACTGAAGCTCAGCTCGCTGGATCTCTCCCACAATCGCCTCTCCGGAAAGGTCCCTGCCGGTCTCTCCATTAGCGCTTACAACAATAGCTTTACCGGCAACTCCGGCCTCTGCGCTAACGGCATTAGCTTCCTCCCCCAATGCTCGTCATCCTTCGGCTCAAGTTCCGACAAGCTCCGGACTCTCTTGACCGTATTTCTTGTCATGATCGCCGTCATTTTCGCTGGATCCAGTGCCCTCATTTGTATCAGGAAACGTCGGCCAATTTCAAGCGGCGATCGCCGACTTCCTTCTAAAAAATCGTGGGACATGACTTCATTCCGTGTTCTAACCTTCGACGAGCAAGAGATCATCAATTCAATAAAACAGGAGAACCTAATCGGCAAGGGGGGCTCCGGTAACGTCTACCGCATCGTTCTCAGAACTGGAAGAACAATGGCCGTGAAACATATCTGGAATTCCCCTGATCCAGCAGCCGCGGAAGAGCGCCGAAACAGAGGCAGTGTCGCCGCCATGCTTTCTCGTCGTTCCTCATTACGATCAAGGGAATTCGAAGCCGAGATCAGAACGCTGAGCTCGATCCGACATGTGAACGTCGTCAAGCTATACTGCAGCATCACGAGTGAGGATTCAAGTCTTCTTGTTTACGAGTATCTTTCAAATGGCAGCCTTTGGGATCGGCTGCACACTGAAGCAGGGAAGAAGCTGGGTGTTCTTGATTGGGAAACGCGCTATGAGATCGCTCTCGGCGCTGCCCATGGGCTAGAATACCTCCACCATGGCTGCGAGCGGCCAATTCTTCATCGTGACGTGAAATCAAGCAACATACTTCTTGATGAGGAGCTCCGACCAAGAATCGCTGATTTCGGGCTTGCAAAGATCCTCCATTGCTCAAATAACCCGGTGGCTAGAGATTCCTCCAGCCACCTCATCGCCGGCACCCATGGCTACATTGCCCCTGGTAATCTTGCAATTCATTGGCCTTTTTTTATGAGATTAACACACATACATGCCTCTCATTTTTTCTGTTTTTACATATCTAACACCTAAATTTTAATTTATATATATATACNATCGCCGGCACCCATGGCTACATTGCCCCTGGTAATCTTGCAATTCATTGGCCTTTTTTTATGAGATTAACATACATACATGCCTCTCAATTTTTCTGTTTTTACATATCTAACACCTAAATTTTAATTTTTATACCTTATTTATACATAATAAGTTAAAAAAGTGAAATTTAACTTCTAATACGCATTTAATTTGCATATATATATTTTTCAGAATACGCGTACACTTGGAAAGNATATATACTACCTTATTTATACATAATAAGTTAAAAAAGTGAAATTTAACTTCTAATACGCATTTAATTTGCTTATACGTTTTTCAGAATACGCATACACTTGGAAAATAAGCGAGAAGAGCGATGTGTACAGCTTCGGTGTGGTGCTCCTGGAGCTGGTGACCGGGAGGAGGCCGGTGGAGACAGACTTCGGTGAAGACAAAGATATTGTGCGGTGGGTGGCGGGTAGAGTCAGAAGCCGTGAAAGCGTGATCGGGCTTGTGGACGGCCGAATCAAGGCGGCGGGGGAGAGGGAGCGGGCGATCCACGTGCTGAAGATCGCCTTGCTCTGCACCGCGGGGATCCCTACTATGAGGCCGTCGATGAAGACGGTGGTTCACATGCTCCAGGATGCCGGTTGCGGGAACTACAGCTCCGTCACGGTGGCGGTCGGCGACGGGAAGGTGGTTGCGGCGGCGGATGAGAAGATGGACGGTTTGAAACAATAATGCTAGCTAGCTAGTAGAAAATTTGAATTCTGAAAGCATTGTGGATGAGATCGACGTTTTCGTCGTTATTTGGGAAAAAGATTGGAGGGGAGTTAAGGGTTAGTCGGCTAACGCAGACACGTAACGGGATTTTGGGGACGGAAGAAAGAAGTGATGGCGGGCGGGAAAGGTGGGCTGAATTCAAGGGAGTAACAGTTGTTCGTTTGTAGTTAATGGGTAGATGTGATAATAAAGGGTTTGACTGGAACCAGCGTTATGTATATTTTTGGGATTTTAGGGGATGTATAAATATTAAGATTTCTATATTACATATATAACGTTTTCCGATGATTCTAATGGATATTAGTACGACATCGAACAATTATAATGATCAGGTACAAATCTTGATAGAATTTCGAATTAAAAGCTTTTAGAATGACATTATGGACCAGTCAAACTTTGATTTAGTGAATTTATGGTTGAATTGAACTTCTTGATAAGATAAGTCAAACTATGTTTAAAGGTGATCCGATTCGACTTCAAATGGGTTTTTGATGGACCAACTAAAGCATAGTAAAATTTTAAAATATTAATTGAAAAATCAATTGATCTCTAAAANTTCGGTGAAGACAAAGATATTGTGCGGTGGGTGGCGGGTAGAGTCAGAAGCCGTGAAAGCGTGATCGGGCTTCTGGACGGCCGAATCAAGGCGGCGGGGGAGAGGGAGCGGGCGATCCGCGTGCTGAAGATCGCTTTGCTCTGCACCGCGGGGATCCCTACGATGAGGCCGTCGATGAAGACGGTGGTTCACATGCTCCAGGATGCCGGTTGCGGGAACTACAGTTCCGTTACGGTGGCGGTCGGCGACGGGAAGGTGGTTGCTGCGGTGGATGAGAAGATGGACGGTTTGAAGCAATAATGCTAGCTAGCTGGTAGAAAATTTGAATTCTGAAAGCATTGTGGATGAGAACGACGGTTTCGTCGTTATTTGGGAAAAAGATTGGAGGAGAGTTAAGGGTTAGTCGGCTAACGCAGACACGTAACGGGATTTTGGGGACGGGAGAAAGAAGTCATGGCGAGCGGGAAAGGTGGGCTGAATTCAAGGGAGTAATAGTTGTTCGTTTGTAGTTAATGGGTAGACGTGATAATAAAGGGTTTGACTGGAACCAACATTATGTATATTTTTGGGATTTTAGGTGAGTGATATATAAATATTAAGATTTCTATATTTCATATTGAACGTTTTCCGATGATTCTAATGGATATTAATATGACATCGAACAATTATAATGATCAGGTACAAACCTTGATAGAATTTTGAATTAAAAGCTTTTAGAATGACATTATGGACCAGTCAAACTTTGATTTAGTGAATTTATAGTTAAATAGAACTTCTTGATAAGATAAGTAGAACTTCTTGATAAGATAAGTAGAACTTCTTGATAAGATGAGTCAAACTATGTTTAAAGGTGATCCGATTCGACTTCAAATGGGTTTTTGATGGAACAACTAAAGCATTGTAAAATTTTAAAATATTAATTGCAAATCAAATGATCTCTAAAACTTTTTTAGCTTTTAATCAAATTAAACAACTCAATGAGATAATTTCATCGAGTGTAACATTCTCTTCCGTTTGAAATCATTAAAGCATGCAAACCATTAATCATGTAGTAAAGTGATTTATGTTACGATGGTTGTAAGAGATGTCACTCTAAGAAATTATAAATTGGCCCATACTCTTGAAATAAGAGTAGAAATTGGACTCATAGCTTCACAAGAGCTCAAAGGCTCGGAAGGTTATCTATTCAATCTATTGATCACGATTAGATCCTATCCCTTGCCGAGCAATGCCACCTGCGTTGTCACCTAAGTTATCAATGTAGTTGCTTATGTCATTATGTGGCAAACATTGTCAGAAGAACATCAATATCATGGCTCGGTTGATATTGTTAGACAACTATCATCATTAAATCATCACCAACGGACTGGCTGGACCAATCCATATTCTAGAGCTGACACTATCTAACCACCACTATTAGAATTTCATACCCGACCCATCGCTATTAAATCCTTGACCTTCATTGCTCAATTGTCGTCAACCAACCACCGTTAAATCGCCATTTACTTTCCATTGCCATTGAAATAATACTTCCCATCTGTTGTAGTCAGATCACCACTATTTGATTATCACCATATGTTTACCTTTATCAACCCTACATTATGTGACTATCACTCTTAGGTTGATACTACTTTGATCATTGTTGTTTGATCATCAACATTTGAACACAGTCCCTGTCAACCATTATTGAATTTGCAACTACCTACCATCACCTAACTACTATCATTAAATCTTCATTGCACTTATTATATTCATCTAAATATAATTATTTGAGCTTTATTGTCCAACTATAATCATTTAATTATAATCACGCTTTTATAATTACTTATCCTCCATTGCCACACTATAAACCCCCAATATTGTTGCGTCCAACTATAATTTCCTTACCTCGAGTGCCTTCTTACGATAGCTTGGAACCAATCACCCATCCAGAACTTCTTAATCTCCATTGATATTCATCAATTGACTACAATCACCCAACTTTTGTCACTCGACAGCAATTACCCAATGACGATCGCTCATCTACAAATTCTTGTCCTTTATTGCCATACTATGATCCCTCAACTTTTATTTTGGATATAGTTAACTAATCTTCAGTGCCTATTTACTATCGCTAGATCTTAGCAGTCCATCCATAAATGCTTAGTCTCCTTCACGTGATCATTCAACCACATCACCTGATTAAGATTTCCCGACCTTTGTAACTTAAGTACGATGTCCTAGCTCTAATGCGTGACTATGGTCGTTCAACAACCATCATCAATTGACCTTCTTACCATTCGACACCAAAGCTGATGCTCGCTCACATCATTGCCTACAGTGTCATCGCTACCATTGTTGATCTCCATATTCTTTAAAATTAATGCACGTATTTGATACTCCATTGCTTATCAAGCTAATCAATGTTTTCCATTGGTTTGTACTGGTGCTTATAAGCTGATGCAAATTATCAACATAATTTATCACTTATCAGTTCGATGTGTGCCATTAAAACCCTTCCACTTTATCCCTCGTCATCACCGACATTATCAATGCATGCAATCATTGATGAGGCCGAACCACCGTATCCATATTAATATGACACAAAACTTCTTGATTTCTTGACTTTCTCCTCTGAGAAGAACAACTGAACATTGCTCAACTGATCTCCATCTTGAAGACCATTCTAAAATCTCGGAGCTCCTTCATATCCATCATTGAGTTTATTGTATATAATTTATGCCGACCATAATACATTAACTTCTTCTCCAAGTACGGGAAAGCACATGAATCAATTTAATTGTGACAGATACTATTGGAATTAATTTAATCGTGCCTGTGATTTTTTTTCTTTCCGAATTCTGATGTTTTGATGTATGCAATGTAAACAGTAAACATAATTAAGTTAGGTGTTAGATACATAAATACTTGAGAATTATAGGATTTTTTTTATCCTGTGTAATGGATATTTATTTAGAAAAAATTATTTCATACGAACGTTGCATGCAGAGAAGCATGTTGTGCCGATCTCTACCATCAATCATTGTAAAAGATGTCACCTCCCAAAAGGCCATTATGGGTGGTGGGCAGCCCAGGACTTAAATACTGCTTTTCGGCCTTACACCTAGCCAATGTGGGACTACAATCACGCGACGCCCTCGTCACGGATCGGCTCCACCGAGAGTCCCACTGGACCATGGAGAGTCCACACACCTGACAGACAGTAATCTGCTCTGATACCACTTATCACCTCCCAGCAAACCCTACTTTCGACTTTTTTTTTTCTTTAAAAAAAAAATTGATTATCTCTGCATGATAATTTCTCTTTATTTAGAGCTGAAATATTAGTTTATTATTACTGTGAATTTTTAATATATAACAATAACAATAAACAATAATCACGATTACATATAATATTCCAACTTCACGCACATTCCTTGATACATCTGTTACCATCCACTGGTATCAAAACGCCCTTAAAAATTAGAGCAAGAACACGCATGGTTACTATTGATTATCCATCTGGCTATCGCACGTGACACATTGCAGAAATAAATAATAATAATAATAATAAACAAATTAAAGTGAATAACTGCCTGCCAGCGGCCCGTGGGAACAGCTTAGAAAGTCAAGCCATGCGATTCATCACGTTGAAATTTTGACCGTGGAAGGTTGCTTTACGATTGCGTGCGTTTGACTTGTTTTCCTCTAAAACATTTACATACATACCACCCAATCTTATGTATTTACTTGTCTTATATTTAATTTTTATTTTTTACATTTTGTACCACTTGCAATTTTCACATCACATAAAAAATGCCATCATTTTAACTTTTAAAAAATGAAATACATCTTGAGGTGTTAGATATGCATTAGATTGAAGATGAATGGTATGTATGTAAATTTTTCAAAATATACAGTGTAAAGAATTTTCAGAGCGTGAAAATTCTCTTGCTTTTATTAGCTGTTTCGTCTATATTTTTACTTGTAATTGAGGAAGGAATTGGTTCTCAATGGCTCCAAGATTTTCTTTATGATTTGGTAGAGAGAGAAAAAAGTAGAGAGAGAGAGATTCATTATGGGGTCTACAATGCCCAATAAACAGCAACAAAAGGTCCATCCACTTTACAAAAATGTTCCCTATTTCTAGATCTTAACCAATAATATGACATTTGTACCCCTTATCTGGATGGTCTCACAAGCAAAAGATTAATTATCCTCTAGTCGTCTTTTGACTTGAACGGATTTGCTCTGAGAGCTTGGCTCGTTCGAGCATTCTCAAAAGGATTCATTTTTGTAGAGATAATTGGTCTACTCTTTCTTTGGATCGACTCGTGTGCCGGGTAAATTTCTATATTTGATCAACAATTCATATTATTGGTTGAATATTTAATGTTCGAACATCTTTTCAGATGAATCCTCATTTGGGTTGATTGGTAGTGATCGATCATTCTTTAGGGTCTGTTTGGGGCAGCTGTTGATTATTTATTATCTGCTGATAAGCAGATTATTCTGATAATCTTATAATCTGCAGATTATCAGAATAAGCTGACTTGCTGTTTGGGAGAACTTATGCAGAATAGCTTATAGATAGATGTTGCTAGATAAATGACATTCTTGCTCCTATTTGTTGAAAATGTTTGCAACGAAACTAAAATAAAAATTTTAACTACTCTACATACTAACTACCTTAAAGCACACATATAAAAAATTCTAAGGATTTAAGACATTTATTGAATTGGACATATATAAGAGAAGATATTCCAGGGATCTCAAAGAATAACATAGCATCATTTTCTTCACAAGAGACTCCCAACTACCATTGTTAGAAAACATAAGAATCAATTATGTAAATAAAGCATTAACAAAAATAATTAAACTAAATCTCTAACTCCTAGAAAAGGGTAGCATGATACCCGGGGACAGATTGAATCCCAATGCTGCCATGACTATCATCTTCCTTCTGCATCAAGGAATCGAAGGATGAAATCAGATAGGAAGTCATTAATAGCTTCCTCAAATGGAAACCTATCGATTTCCTATCACGATCTCAGTGAAGGAGAGCGAAGCAGAGGGGAAGATCGGCTCGTCGAGCCGAGCGATCTGACAGGCGTGAGCAAAGATCGGGGAAGGCTAGGGCGTGAGCAGAGATTAGAGAGGGATTTTCTAATGCGCGAAGCTTTCGACCTCCGTGAGGATGACCGATATAGGGGAAGGCTAGGGCGAGGGAGAGCACAGAGGGCACGAGAGGAATTTTTCTCCCAAATGCGCGAAGAAGACGCTGGACGCGACCCCCTCTCCGCTTCTCCACCTACTAAGAAAAATGTAGAAGCGCGTCTCAGCGGTGGGATTACGCAGGATCAAATGCATTTTTCAAACACTTATGGGGCGTTTTCATACCTCCATCGCAGCCAATAAGCTGCCCCAAACGGGCCCTTAGTCACCCATTGGTTCGGTTGGCCTAGTTAGGTCTTCTCGGTGAATCCCACAACTTCCTTGTAGAGGATCTCCCTTCATCGTACCTCCATCGCAAGGCCGTTGGATTCCTATGAGATCATCACCAACACCTTTTTGAGGTACATTGGGCATACTCCGAAAAGACTGTTAATTTCAATATCACTTGCAAGATAAAAATCTGTTTTATAGAATTTAATAAATTGATAATAAAATAAAGAATACAAAAAAATATTGACTTCGAGTTCAATTTATATGAAATTAGCATAGACAAATTTGTGTCTCGGTAATTAAGTTCCGACTCAAACTGTGTATCGGGCTCACATCCAAAGGTGCACCCCACTTCCCATTACTCAATGCATGTACATGCTCATGAACGCATTTTTACATAACCACCCTTAGGTAGTGGAGGGTGCCACCAGGTAAAGCTAACACTGGAGGAAAACTACAAATTTGAGTCAGAATTAACGTAAGACTTATTTCCAACTCAAAATTAGCAGCCTATTAGTGTCGGTTTAGCATTGTTGCGCGGTTCTACATCTTGAAAGTTGACACAGAAAAGTTGCGTTGAGTGGCCAGCGCAGAAGAGTTGTGTCAAGTGGTCGACGCATGGGCAACACTATACGTCGGCTGTGGCAGATGCTAATCTCACTTGTTAGTGTCGGCCATGTCCGATGCTAAGACCAGTGCTAATGCCTTATAATAGCCCTCCCGCGAATTGAAGCTCAAATTCGTGCTCATTTTCTTTCTTCAGCTTTCGGTCTTCGCCTCCATCGCCACCGAGCTTCTCCGGCTATTTCAGGTCCTATTCATCGCGCCAATCCCATCCAATGTGAGAAATCTTTTTCCACGCCTGAGCTTTGTTTTAGCATAAATTTTCATTTTTTTTTCTTGCATATGTGCTAGATCCGAAAATACATAAGTTTTGTTCAAGTTTTTTTTTTTTTTTTGTATTCCATTGCTAGGTATATAATACATATGGATTTCATGGTTTTTTCCTAAGTTTAGGTTGAGATATGTAAACACATTTGAAATTTGTGCTATGTAAGAAAATTTTGGTGTGAGATACCAAAATGCATAAGAAAATTGTGATATGTAAATATGAAATTTGGGTGCGAGATATGTGAATGCAAAGGACAATTGTGGTATGTATGTAAATATGAAATTTAGGTGTGAGAAATGTGAATGTATAAGAAATTTTGTGCTATTTATGTAATATGAATGTAAATATGAAATTTAGGTTTGAGATATGTGAATGTATAAAAAAAATCATGATATGTATGTAAATATGAAAATTTTGGAGTGAGACATGTAAATACACAAGAAATATCCGACGCTAATCAGACTTTTTCCCGTGTAAGACATTAAAGTAATTAACTCCATGATTAGGAACCTGAAGCTTGCTTCTGAAAGTGTGGAATTTTTGCTTAGCCAAAAATTTAGTGAAGATATCCCCAGGTTGATCTTGAGTAGGAATGTAGTGGATTTCTACTTGGCATTGATTGATAGGATTGTGAATAAAATGATAATCAATCACAATGTGTTTTGTCTGCGTATTATATATAGCCATGATAGAAACATTATCAGAGAAGAGTTTTGTTAGATGACTTTGTTTCACTCCAAGTTCCAAAAAAGAACACGTAGCCATAAGATGTCAACAGTGGTAGTGGCAAGGGCCTGGTATTCTACCTCCGTAGAGAACCGAGCAACCATTCGTTGCTTTTTTACACTCCATAAGACAGGAGTGGAACCAAGTAGTGAGCAAAATCCTATCATGGATTTCCAATTCGCCGAGTCACCTGCCTAATCTACGTTCGAAAGAGTTTTTAGGTGTAAACCTTCATGCATGATGAGTATACCTGATGTAGTCGTGCCTTGCAAATAGCGAAGAAGACGTTTAGTAGTTGAAAGTGGTAAATGGTTGGTTTATGCATGCACTTGTAGATTTGGTCGATGATGAAGGTGATTTCCATGTGTGTGATCGTAAGACACTGAAGGGCTCCAGTAGTACGACGATATTTCATGGTGCTTGGCATAGGTGGTGTGTTGTTTGGAGGAGCAACCTTCTTGCTTGGAAGCAGAGTGGAGACGGTTTTACAACCCGCCATGGTAGTCTCATTGAGGATATTAGTGAGATAAGTTTTTTGGCTCAAAAACATGGATTATGAAGTTCGACATACCTCAATACCCAAAATTTCCGCACTTCCCCAAATTATTTAACCTGAAAGCTTGCCGAGTGTTTGCCGGTAAATTCTGTGATAGCCTCCATGCAAGCTTCGATGATAACAATATCATCAAAATACAGTAAAAGGAAAGTTATATGTGCAGAATCCTGACGAATCAACAATGAAGGTTCAATCCTGCTGATGGTAAAGCCCAACGAGATCACAAGTCGGGGATGGTGTTAAACCACACATGAGGTGATTACTTTAAGCATTAGAGTGCCTTTTTTAGAAGGCACGCATGCTGGGGAAGTTGCAGATCCGTAAATTCGGGCGATTGTTGCATATATATTGTTTCATGAAGTGTATCATGCAAAAAAGCGTAGAGACGTCAAATTATTGAATGGACTAGTTGCAGCTGAATGCCACCATTAAGAGGATGCGAAGGGTTGGCATTTTCACACTTGGGCAGAGTGTTTCATAAGAGTTGGCACCAAATTATTGGTTGTAGCATTGGGCCACTAACCTTGCTTTATAGCGAGCAGCCAAACTATCTGAGTTTTGTTTCGTGTAGTATGTCTAGTGAAATACTAATATTAGATGATTGGGAGGAGGAGGAACAAGCAACCATGCTCCTTAAGCTTATAGGGCATGAAATTCTTCACTCATGGCTTGTCACAAATGTTCAGATTTGGCAGCTTGGGTGTGTGAAGTAGGATAAATAGGGGGGAAGTATGGTGGAGAAGGTTAAGGCGCTGGGTGGGTTTGAGATTGTCAATTTTATCCCTAGTCACCATATGTTGAGAAATAGCATGAGGTGGATCATCAATGTGTTGAGGATGTTTTGAGAGGAGTGTGGTTGTAGGTGTGTTGATTTGGTCGGTTGGGATAGTGGTTTTGGAAGTTGGAATGGGTTTTAGATGGAGTTATGGTGGTTTTCGATTGGAGGGTTGAAGTGGATAGAAGAAAATGAGGATTGACATAAGATGGAGATAGCAGTTTGGGTGGATTGGCAAGTGTGGAATAAAGAAATGTGTTTTCATGAAATACTACATGACAGAAGATGAATACTTTGAGATGTGAGTGTTAATAGACTTGAACCCTTTGTGCTTGGATAATAGTCAAGAAATACACATGGTGCCAAGCGTGTAGCAAGTTTATGAGGGGTTGTTGGTTTCATCCAAGAGTAGCATAAACATCCAAAGACCATCAAGTGGGAATGAGTGGGTGGAGTTTTTTGGAGTAGTTCATATGGTGTTAGCTAATTTGTGGTTTTGAATGACATATTGTTTATGAGGTAGGCACTTGTGAACATAGCTTCATGCCAAAGTGTAAGTGGAAGAGATGCATCATGTAAGAGAGTGAGAGTAGGTTCAATCAAGTGACGACGTTTGCATTCTGAAACACTATTTTGTTGAGGGGTGTATAGGAAGGAGAATGTATGCATTATACCTTTTTGAGTGAAGGCTTGTTTGAGTTTGAAGTTGTTGCATTCACTGCTACTGTAAGGTCGAAAAATTTGAATGTTGGTGTGAAATTGATTTTTAATAAGATTTAGAAACCCAATGCAAATATAAGAATGTTTGGATTTACATTTCTTAGGATAAAGCTGACAAAATTTAGAGTAGTCATCAATAATAATAAAAAAAAACATAATATCGAAAACCTTGATGAGGTAAAATTGGGGTTGAAAACCATACATCGGAGTGTCAAAGCTGTAGAGGTAAATGCATGTGTAAAGAATGAGAAGGAAAAGATTGTCTATGACTCTTGCTACACTGATAACTATTACATAGAGATGTATGATAGGTAACGTCGAGTGTTGGTTGGAGCTTGGACATAAAATGAAGTATATTTTTATGTGGATATCAAAGCTTTTTAAGTCAAAGTATGGAAGTTTGCGAGGAGCTAGTCAATGCTTGATGAACGATCAGAGTGGTTCATTGTAGTGGAGATGGAGGGGTGGAGTATAGTCCATTGGAACTATGTCTACAAAAGTAATATTTGTTGAGTATGTGGATCAAAGATTAGAAAACCCAGTATGATAAAAAATATTTGCTACATTATTATTAGTAACTAATTTATGAACAGATAACAAATTATGGGATAAGGATGGTTCATGCCAGATGGAGGAAAGGAGAAGCGAGCGAGCTAGAGTAGGAAGAATACCATCACTTATGTGTTTGACCTCAAATAGTTATTCATTCCCAACAATGACTTGTTCTGGTCCGGTGACAAGAGGCCACTTGAAGATGAGATGGATATACAGTGAGGTGGGCATTCACATCTAGAACCCATGAGGATTTGGTTTGCAAAGCTTTTTTTGGTAGGCACATATTCCAAGTTAGAACGATGCCAACTGTGAGAGGTTGAGTGACATAACTTGTTACAAATTTGGCTAACAACAAGAGACATGGAGGAGAATCGACTGGGGTTGGATAGAGTAGATGGAAGGTTGGTGTTGCGGCCCCTTCCTCTAGAAGAGTTTCTTTGTCATCCATGTTACTTATTTATTGTCAGTTGTAAATTAACGGTCGGTTCAAGCTGTTGTTTTTCCGTGTTTTGATTGATATCTTGGCTACAAAGTAGAGCATAGAAATAGTCCAACTCAATTGATTGTATTTGAGTACAGGTGGTCGTTTTGAATGCTTGATAGGTGGTCGACGTCCATCCAATGTTTATAGTACAATATCTCCTTGTCGAGGTTGTCGTTTGCCACATAAATGTTGTCTACCAAAGTTTTGATTGTGGAAAAATATTGACTCATAGATTGGGTATTCATGGAGAGATTATGGAGTTTGTTTTTCAACAGGATGAGTTTTGACCAATTGATCGGTTAGAGGCATTTGGCTAATGTAGTCCAGGTTTTGGTTGTGATGGATAAGTAGAGGACATATGGTAGGATTGTCGATGAGATGACCGAGTTGAGGGTCGTGGTGAGATTTTGATCAATGAGAATCCAACTACCATTAAGTAGTGGAGATTGCCACGAGGTAAAGCTAAGAAAATATTAAGGTAATTATCTCTATGACCGACGACGAGCTCCATAGCACAGTACTGAGAGTCTAGTTGGGAAGATTTTTTGAGCCGCAGCTAAATTGAAATTTCCATGACTTAAAATTTTACATGTTTTGATACATAGACAATTCAAATTGACTCCTACTTAACAACGTGTTATGTATAATTTAAACTTTTAAAATTTTAGTATGATTAATTTGCACGCAATTATAATTTATTAAAATTAATTTAAATTTTAATAATAAGTTTGATTAATTCCTACTTAAAAACAATGATAAGTATGAGAAAAAATTACAACACATGAGATGTATTTAAATAACACACTCTTAAATTTTGATATTTATATTATAATTTTTGATGTGATATTAAAATTTTAAATATTATACATAATAATGTAAATGCTTCAATATTGGATATTTAAAATAAATAAAAATTAGGAAAATTTTCTTTCAGTAGTTACATAAAATACATATTTCATTTCTTAAAAATTAAAATGTTGATATTTTTTATATTTTTTATATGATATAAGTGAGTTGAATGGTATAAATGTAGAAATAATATTTAAGTATTAGATATGTAAATATATTTGGGCGATGAATGTAAATGCCCACAAGTTGTATGGTATGTACATGATGCCTAAATATAAATTAAGGGCGGGTCCAAGTAATGGAAAAATTATTCCATACGAATCGGTGTCCGCACGCAGCTTGCGTGCNGTGCGGACACCGATCCGGACCGTGAATCACCTGATTTACGGTACTGATGTATTTCGGTGGGCCCCACCTAAAATTTTTTATTTTTATTTTTTAAAACGAAAATAATCCTAACCGTAAATCACCGTGATCTACGGTCAAAATCGAACACCGCATACAGAGATACATTCGATGTCCGCACGCAATAATCCATCCAAGTAATGACCCAAATTCTTATTCACATTGCGGCAAATATAATATTGTAACAAAGAGAAAAAATGAATAGAACAGCATAATTAACACGGCAGTGCAAACCAGTCACGTGAAGAGGTCGTCGACGTGTTTGGTGAACGAGCAAATCAAAGGCCACCAGCTAAATTCTTTGCCTGTTGACTTTTAGCTGCAGCTTTATACCTCTCTGGTCAAAAGTTTTGACTCCATTATTAGTGATGCATACGTGCGTGGAAGTTTTTGAATAATTTCGTTTAATTAAAGGAAGATTTACATACTTATCATTTAANTATATATATATATATATATATATATATATATATATATATATATATATATATAGACGGATGCCTCTAGAGTCTAAAGTTGATCTCCATAGTTAATTTTTTTATGAACTATTTCTCTAGTCTTATCCAAAAGAAACAAATCATCAGCAAAAAGTATACACCAAGTTACATTCGTCCGTAAATGTCCAATAAGAATATCCATAACAAAGCAAAAAAAAAAAAACAGAGCTTAAAGTTTATACGTGATGTAATATAACTAAAATAGAAAAAAATACTTGGTCAATCATCCTTTTGTTCAAACAAAAGGAACAATTCTAGTATACTTATCATTAATGATTTGAATATAAGTCGTATCAACACCATTTTTTACTACAACTTCTTAATGTACTTTTGGTATCTTATCATTAGATTTTCTAAATAAGCAAAAAGCATATGTAGATTCACCTTATTCTCAAAAGATAGGATGGGGGAGCTAATATATTTTATGAGCATTAAAAACAAAATCAATAATGGCTAGAGATTCTATCGAGGTACGAGCAAAAGTTGTTGTTAACGTTCATTTGTTGAGACTCTTTAGACTCTAAAACTAAAAGTCCAAATTTATTTCAAAAATGTTGTTGGAATTTTAGTGAAGTGTTTTATTCGATAGGAATGTATGTTGAAAATATTTCTTGACTTTTATTTCATAACTTTGTATTGAAATGTTTTTTGTAGATAGAATTTCTCGATAATAAAAACATAGTAAATTTTGTAAGGGTGATAATGTGTCACTCCTTTTAGAGAATTTATATAAAGATATGTGTGTATTTATTGGTTATACCATTTAAGCAAAATACTCAAAGATGCATCTCAAAGTCTCACCTAGAGCTTTATAGCAACTTGAACAACCAACTGTAGAGTTGCATTGGAACTCAACTTATTAATAAAAGATTTGCTCATAAGACTCAAAACTCGACGCCTGATTTTGGTTTCAGGCGTGGTCATAATAATCAATCATGACTCGTTTGGAATGGTCAAGTGCCTTCAATAACTCGCCCAGAGGAGTACGCCTAAAGCACATGAGCACTTGTTGGTCAGCCATGTTTGGCGAGCAACATCGCTTATGAAACAATCTTCAATGGAATTCTATGAGATGACTGTATGTCAACATTGCACCATGACTTGGAGAAAAACATGGCAATGCTAAAAAGGAAATGCATTTTAATATTTTCTTTACATGGCTCATTTTTTAGCTATCATAATATTTTACATATTAGGCAATAGAGGGCATTAAAAAAGGGAATTATGTATTGTTAAATTAGTGTTTGATAGAAAATTCTATATTTTTGTGTATAAAACCTCAACCCTATGTCTCTCTCTCCCTCTCTTTCTTGCCCTTAACATCTCAATCTTTGTCAATAGGGCTCTAGGTACCACCATGGACAAATTTAAATCCAAGAAAAGAAATGCAATACTTCTTAGCATTTGTTTAAAATCCATACTAATTATTGCCTTAAGCATCAATTTAAACAAGTGGTATTATCATTAATCTTAATCATTTACTAATGGCTATTACCATTGCTAATGCATTTATCTTCTCAACACGTTTTGCTACTTAAACTAAGGCCTCAACTTCTTTAGTGCTTTCCCATTTACAAAGCGTCGCTAACATATTCTTTAATTAGTTTGATTTAACTACTTTATAATCTCTTTTTGCAAAAGCCCATTTGTACTCTATTTAAGAGCACAATTTCCTAGTTAGTTTTAAATGTGGTCTTTTAAAAAAGTTATGTTGGGCCTCTTTAAATTAATAACATACACCGATCTAATGTGGGCCGTGTCATATCCATTGCTAATTTTGAACAGCTCATTTTGGTCGATGAAATTTTAAATTAATTTTAGCCAAAGAAATAAAATATATAGAATTAAAAATCAGATATTTTGCTTTAAATATTAATCCTTTAAAAATGTAAAAAATATGAAATGAAATAAACTAGAAGATAAATCACTTTATCTTGTGCTGATTGTGTTGGATACTAAATTGTCTTTTGTGAACACGCCCCGAGAGTTTAGGGATCGAGTGAAGGAGAGGAGAAGAAAAAGGGAGTATAGCTTGTCAGGGATTGCCTGTTGAGAGAGTCAGTGAAACGTCCTTTTATTTGTATATTTTCCCCTATTTTATAGCAGTATATTTTATTCAAATACAGAAAGAAGGGAATGATTATGAAAATTATTATTAATACAATAAATATTCTCATTAATTGCATGAATTTTATACCACATCTATATTACAGTTTGAATTTTAGCATGATGGTAATCGATCGGCCGGCTTAATTGAATTTAGCCAGCCAAAGCGACCGACTCAGTGGCGACGAAGAGATGGATTGGTCGGCCAAGGCGCCCGGTCGAACGTTCATTTCGTCTGTCGCAGTAAAGGCGGTTGATTGATCAACCGTCATAAAAAATTCCTATGTGTCCCGATCGGCATGGTTTGTCGGTGACACATGCAGCTTGAATCTCTCGATGCCATGTGTCGGTTGATTCCTGAGTATGCAATAGTGTATTGTAAGACGCCTTGGTTGTCCGGCCGTCATCTGGGCCGTTTGAATGTTTTGAGATTTGTGATGACGGTTGTAGTGTCTACATATTATTTCACTGAAATTTTCTTCTTCTTGAAAGTGACAGCTATGATACGAATAGAGAAATTATTAGTATGTAATGATACTAAAATTAAGAAAGTTAATTTAATATTCAACTCCCCTCGTATTCTATGCTCAATGTGCTTTTTAAATAGAGTCAAATTCTTCCCATTGTATTTGTTGTCATTATTTTTCCCAAGATTTTAGTGAAGATGGGTTACGGGACTTCAGCTCTTATAAAGAGAATTAAGGTCAGGAAGGAAAAGCGGAAGATGACCGAACTTGCGTCGGCTAATCAGGTCAGCTCGTCTGGGGACTATGAGGGGAAGATGTTTAAATTTCTTCGTTAGGAGACTGCGATTCCTAAGCCAGGCATGGGTGCGAGCTTGGACCTACAGGCCTTGCTTACTTAAGGCGCAGTGGGGGGGCTCAGAAGGTCCCGCGGAATGGAGATTGGTATCCCCCTCAGCCGCTGCCGTCAGAAGGTGAAGGCACCTCGCTTCAAAGGGAGGACGGAAGATGTCTGTAGACCATTTTTTCATTCGATCAATTTGTAAGTAGAAAACAATTATATATATATATATATATATATATATATATATATATATATATATATATATATATNATATATATATATATATATATATATATATATATATTGTGGTGGTCGTTGATTTTAATGGTTCCTTCACATTTTTCATATGCATAAATAGTGGTTGAGTAAAAAGATCACTAGGACGATGTGCAGTTGAAAGACGCAACAGAGCTTGTTGCTATCATGGTCGGTCTGCAGGCTGAGTTTATGGGAGCCCTGCTAAAAACCATTCCAGGAGGATACCAACCATCTGCTCCTTTGCCCGCCGCTAATGTTGGTCAGGGGAGAAAGGAGCATCACTCGCCTCCCCTTGCAGTCATGGGACAACAGACAGGAAAGGTCGGGTCCTCAACAATGAGGGTCGGCTCATCAGAGGGATCGACCGGAGGACTGGTCGCCTGTCGCCGGCGGGAGGTCTCAGTCTTCCTAGGCTTAGCCGTGGCAGCCTTACAGGCGGAGATTGATGTTTTGCGGGATGGTACAGCCGAGGTGCCGTGCAAGTTGTGAGCGTATTGGGAGTCAACCAGTATGTATAAATTTGCAAGGCCGACCAGACGGAGCAACTTAGAATAGAAGAGGCGATGATTCTCTGAAGGTTGACTTAGAAAGAGTACATTCTGTCCGAGAACTTGGAAGACTCACTCATAAAAAAAAAAAATATTTAGATATGTAATAATGTTATTTTGAAACAAAAACACATTTGAATATATTTAAAAAGACATTTGGTAAGTTACTCATATGTGTGTGACAATTCATTTTTCGAGTACGCTCTATAAATAGAGAGTGAGATTGTTGTTTCTCACATTACACATTCTAGTTTTTGCCTATGTGCTTTTTCTTCTTCTTTTCTCTATAAATAGCCTTCAGTTTTTTTAATGGCCCAAAAATACTCCCCCACCCTTTTCGGCTCCGTGAAGAGCGATGACCCATCCTTAACGTAAAACAAAGTAAAGAAGTTGTAGAGGAGGTATGTTATACATTATAGTGTCACCCTTCAAACGTTCTAGGTAAGAATCTGGTTTTTTTACCAATACCAGTTAAAGTATGACCTCTGGTTGTCCCTGTACACTGAGCTACTAAGTGTCTTTAACACATATGAGGTTATTCCAACACAAGTGATGTAGAACTCCATAGTTGCGATAATGGCATTTGTTATATTCCGTTAGTGGGAGCACATCCCATGGAATATCGTACTTTTCAAATATATTTTTTTTTCTCGTTTAAGATTGATAGGGAGGGCTTTGGCATGTCCTTGGCGGGAAATAAGTTCAGTTTGATAGGGTGGAGAGCAAAATTAAATATTTTGCAGAGAAGTTCTTGGTAGGTTTTTGCTCTGATAGTTGGGGTATTCGACACAAGCCACAGGATGTTCGATATCCAAGCCAAAGGCTCTCCCAAAGAGTATGGATGTCGCCAGGGAGATGTTGACCGACTACCATCTAAGGGTCTTGCAATATACTGCATAAGCAAATGTTACTAATGCATCGGTGGGTGAGATGACAAAAATGTTGTGGCGTGATTCAAATATTGTTGAAGGTTTTTGAGTGATGGAAGCTAAGGAAAAGCTGGCTACTAAGCATTGAAAGTAGAAGCTTTCTTCAAAGTCAGGTAATTTTGTAGGAGATGAGTATATGCTCCCTTATGGTGGATGTGAAATACCTTGTCTCCGTGTCTGCTCCTTGTGTTGTGATTCAAGACCAGGTTATTAGCAAGTTCACTGCTATCCCTTGAAAACATTCTTCTCACTTTTTTAATTCAGGGGGAGGTGATGAGAGGGAGCCTTCTTCCGAAGGAACCCCGAATAGAGCCGTGACCGTAGCTCCCTCTTCGTTTATCACGGGTGTGCAGGTCGATACGTCATCGATTGTTGTCGTTCTGCCAGATCTTCAGGTTGGTGGGTATTCATTCGTTTCTCTGTCTGAGAGGGACAAGGTGAGTCAAGTCGTCCCTTTCCTTCGTCTAGTTCTTCATCAGGGAAGTCGACTTCATCCTCCGAGAGTGAGCCTCCATCCTTGCGTCAAAGAGCAAGGGTATGTCAGTGAGAAAAAGAGCCAATGGAGGAAGCATATGCTTCACCCCTCTCCTCCCATGAAAAGATAGAAGGAGTCCGTGTGGAAGCCAATGCCTGAGAGTGCTAGATGGATACGGGGGATGCCACCAAGTGGTTCGGCCTGTTGGACCGATTTTGATTGGTACCCACAGATGGGTGCCAACTGAGAACTGCCACTGGTGTTGTTGAATATGCTGTGGTTCAGATGGCTTGGCTGCGCCATGGGTAGCTTCGGTTGCCAATATCTTCTCCAAAACGTAGCTCTGTGGCAGTTAATGGTGGCATAAAACACATATTTTTTGGGGATGGCCCTGCTTGAGGAAACAATCGTTGGAGGAAACACAAAAGAGGGAAGCTTGGCTGAAGGTGGATCTGAGAAGGACCTTCTTAAGCTCAAGTTCGATAAGTCCATGAGGGCCAACAAAGAATCCATATCCATATTACGATTGGAATTTTAGCATAGCGGCAATCAGTCAACAAACTTGTTTGAATTCAACAGGCCGAAGCGACCAGTCGAGCGTCGACTAAGCCATGAAATTGTCGGTCGATGTGCCCGGTCAAATGTAGATTTCATCTATCACAGTAAAAGCAGGTTGTTCGATCAACTGCAATCAATAATTTATGTGTGCATCTCGCTTGGCCTGGACTGTCAGTGTGACATGCCGCTTGAATCTCTCAACCCATTGTGTTGGTTGATTCCCGACCATGCAGTAGCGTATGGTATGACACATTAGTTATCTGGCCGTCATCTGGGTTGCTCGGATGATTTGAGATTTGTGCTGACAATTGTGGTGTATACATATTGCAATCTAACTTTTATAATTTTGTATATTTTAAGTTCAAGAAACATTGAAAGGGTAAGAATTTAAAACATCTGCATAAAAAGAAAATGATTTAAAGAATTTAAAATGTAAAAAAAAAATCCCAAAATGTACTAAAGTCAACGGTGGTGAGAGCATTCATATAGATAATGTGTTTTCATAGTCATTCTCAACTCGAAGCCCATTAAGCAGAATTGGGCTGCTAAGTTCCTATAATCAGATCCCACTCAACTTTTATTTAATGAAAAAAAAAAAACACAATAAAAAACTAGAAGAAGCTTGCTCATTTATTATTCATCATATTTTTATAAATATGGAATAAATTTATTGTATTAGTTAAATAAATAATTATAATTGATTTTTAATTCAGTCGAGCTATAAACGAACATATTAAGGAAATTGCTGTCCTTTATCTAACTGCTTTGTAGATTGGGCTTTTGCAATAAAAATGGGTTAATGGGCCGAGCTAAATAACACTTCTTCTTTTTTGTTTTTTATAGATTTTTAAAATTGTATTTTGAAAGAATACACGGCACGTTTGAACAGACCGTTTAACAAGTGGGACGGTAGATTTCCAATATTACTAATTATGAGAGCTCATTTAGTTTGAAATTTGTTAGATTTATTATTTACTTCGAGTGTAATTAGATATCCGATCATTATCTTTTGAAGTGATGATTTTGCTTTCACAGTTAAAATTAGTAAATAAGTCATTTTTTTAATGGAGATTTTCACTTTACTAACAACTAAATTAGCATTATAAATAGATATTAATATTGATTTTGATATTTACATATTTTCTCGAAGTATCTTCTAGTGATGTTTTATTTTTCTTCATAATATAAGATCATACGACAAGGCCTACGATTCTACTGTAACATTTTTGTGGTGCAGTTACAAGCATTTCACCAAGTGTGATTGTGTTTCTGCGTAGACCATATGTTTGCTTGGTTTTGGTTTTAACTATTGATTAGCTCCAACAGAGCACTTAAGGTTTAAGATTCATGCTTTGAAGTTCTTTGCTAAGGATGATTAAGAAAATATAAAGTTTTTTCTAACGCTTGCAACATTGAATCACGTCAAAATTCATGTGAACCACTCGATTGTTAAGCGTTGGAGCCCGATTTAGCTCCTGCCTCATGTTCCCGATGCATGCTTCCGATTGCGAAACATCGCGACCCTAGCTCCCGCTCCTGCCTCTTCCTCTGTCGCGAGCTGTTCCTGCTTCTTGTTCCTGCGCCCGATCGCGAAAGGTCGTGACTTGACCCGCTGTTTCGAGAAAACTGCCACTCCTGCCTCCATTTTGCGAAACGTCGCCAACCCCGCCCCCTCTCTGGTGATAAAAGACTTTGGATAACTCTCCTTCAGTTTGAGCACAACCTTTTGTGTTATTCTTCGAGCTTTCTCGGGATAGAGGAAGAGAAGTGCAAGAGGTAGTTCTTTGCAATAGAAGGAAGAAGAAAGAAGAAGAAGAAAATTGTTCTCCCTTGGCTTCTTCTTGGTAGCTTGTGGCATAAGAGAAATTGAATTTATTTCACTTGTAAGTTTATCTTATTCGGTGTATCTCGGTGTAGAGTTTCTTCGGTGTATCTCGGTGTAGAGAGAGAAGAAGAAGAGAGAGCAACTAAGTGAGAGTGATAAATTCCTCTTGTAAGTCGAGATGATCTACTGGTATAAATTCCTCAAGTATTAAAATCATCTGCAACTCCGTGGATGTATGCAATTTGCTGAACCTCGTAAATCTGTGTGTTCTTTTATGGTGTGATTTTTCTCGTTCTATTTTTTGCTTTGTGAATCGTTCTCCTGTTTGATTTATATATATACCACATCAACTGGTGTATATCTAGATATCGCAACAACATCGATCAAGTGTGATGAAGTAAATATAATCAATAATCCAATTCAAATCATTGACAACATTAATTTTTAATTCATCAATATGATTTATCATTTTGATTCAACTTTATAAACGTTGATATTTAGACATAACACACTCGTTGATCCTACGTGACCTTAAACTTGAATTGTAAAATCAATCCTAGAAAAATTCTAAAGTTGACTTTTAAATGCCACTTATACAAAGTTGTATCATAGTTGAATAAAACTCTAGTCTCAAGTAAACATCTTTTTTTTAAAAAAAACTTTAATCCTTAGTAAGGATAGTCATCTTTGCATAAGCCCATTATAAAATTCTAACTAAGCTTCTGAATTTAATCCTAAGAAACATTGTAGTCATCAAGGCAAAATCACATGTCATAATCCTCTAAAAACCCGTTAATTGATGGTCCGGGTTAATTAAAGGTAATCAAGTGCTCAATGCCAAATCCTTGGGCCAACCTATGTGCTTAAGCAAAGCTAAAATCATCCTCAAGTTCAACACTTAAATTATTAAGCTAGTTTTGTTTTTATTAGGATAAGCTATCTTCTTATGATTTAAATAAGGCCTAAATGATTTTATATTAACTCATGATCATTTTAGGGAAGTCATATGGTTTTCATGTAAACTCTTGAACAACTCGTATTGATGGAAAACTTAAAACATATTATCTGGCCCAATCTCTTGAATGGCTTCACATGCTCCGGCTAAGCTCAAGTCATAATTCAGTCTGACACTTTGATTAGATTAAATCTTAGTTAAAATTTTCTTTAATGTTAATCTATCTTAAATGATTCGAATGAGGCCTAAATAAATCATTTTTTTAGTGGAGATTTTCAATTTACAAAAAGCTAAATTAACCTTATAAATCGATATTAATATTGATTTTGATATTTATATATTTTCTCGAAGTATCTTAAAGTGATGATTTTTTTTTCTTCATAATCTAAGATCATATCATAAGCCCTTTAATTCTACAATAATATTTTTGCTATGCAGGTACAAGCACTTCACCTAGCGTAGACCATAAGTTCGCTTACTTCAGGTTTTAACGGCCAATTAGTTCCAACAAATCAATTAAGGGTTGAGAATCATGCTTTGAAGTTCTTTTCCAAGGAGGATTAAGAAAAGATAAAGTTATTTCTAACACTTGCAACATTGAATCACGTCAAAATTCATGTGAAACATTCGATCAAGTGTGATGAAGAAAATATCATCAACAATAATTCTATATTTCAGTATGGAATCGATAATCCAATTCAAATCATTTACAACATTAATTCTTAATTCATCAATATAATTTATGCATTTGATTCAACTTTATAAACACTGATATTTAGACATAAGACACTCTTTGATCCTACATCATCTTAATATTGAATTGTAAATTTAATCCTAGAAAAATTATAAAGTTGACTTTTAAATGCAATCTTATACAAAGTTGTATCATAGTCGAATAAAACTCTAGTCTCAAGCAAACATCATTTTTTTTTTATAATTTAGTCCTTAGTAAGGATATGGTCTTCTTGGCATAAGCCCATTGTGAAATTCTAACTAAGATTCTTAATTTAATCCTAAGAAAGGTTGTAGTCACCAAGGCAAAATCACATGCCATACTTCTAATAAAACCCCTTAATTGATGATCCAAGTTAATTAAATGCTTAATCAAGGGCTCCATACTAAATCCTTGGGCCAACCAATGTGCTTAAGCAAAGCTAAAATCATCCTCATGTTAACACTTAAATTTGGCACCATATTAAGCTCATTTTTGTTTCACTCCTTTTTTTTTTATTAGCATAAGCTTTCTTCTTATGATATAAATAACACCTAAATGTTTTTTTATTAACCCGTGATCAATTTGGACAAGTCATATGATTTTCATGTAAACTCTTGAACAACTCATATTGATGGAAAACTTAATACATATCATCTAGCCCAATCTCTCGAATGGCTTTACACGCTTAGGCTAAGCTCAAGTCAATGTTAAACTTGTTAGTTATGACTCATATATCAGGAAATTTGGAGTATCTTGAAATTGAGATGTGTGTCTTATGAAATGCAAATGAGTGTCTCTTGGTGTGAAGATGTGTGTCTCTTAGATTGGTGGGTTGGGGGGAGCGAGACATGTTGTAAATTTATCTGTGAGTTTTATCTATAAATATATGTGTAACCCTATGGGCATGTAACACCTCTGAAATAGTAAATTCGTCGCTCTGCTCCCCAGAATGTAGACATCTTTGTCAAACCTCGTTAAATCTCTGTATTCTTCTTCTAGATTTGCGTTGTTTCGTCCTAAATTTCTCAACAAATCTATCTTCTATGATTCAAATGAGGCCTGAATGAATTCTACAAAACTTGTATTATTTTGGCAAATCTTATGATAAAACTTTATGTATATTTAACAACATTCCCGACATTAAATTATTAGCATGACACAATAATAAGTAAGAGACATCCTTAACGCTTTTATAAAAGTGATACATATACTTCCCCTAACAACTGAAACTTCCCCAAATTACTCTTAAATCTACTCTTAAATGCATTCCAATACACTAAACTTTCGATCATCCAATCATTGCATGAGCATCATGGCTGGTTATTCAAAGGGGACCATCACTTTTTTGGTTTTTTCAAAGCACTGAAAGTCTCCATCTGTTTTTTACATTCCCACCCAAAACTCCTCCTCTATCTTACAGCAACGCTCACATTCCCACTCATTGCTCTTTCTTTATGTCGTAGAAAACAAATTTTACTTTAACCGCCATTATTTGATTCTATTGTTTGACCGATTATGCTGCACATATCGTATCAGGAAGGGAACACGTTTCATCAGTAGTTTGTTTTTGGAGGCATTTACATTCATTCCACACAATTCTTATTTATTTACATATGTACGTAAAACTTGAGCATTCATGCCATTCATATGTTTAACATCACATAAAGAAAATCATCATTATTATCTTTTTAAAAATGAAATATATCTTTGCATGCATTGTTTTATGACAGCAATTTGTTATATGTATAACTACCAAACATTGGGTGTTAGATGCAAATGCATAAAAATTGCATGGTATTTATGTAAATCGGTTTTTTTTTTCTTATCTGAAGAACCATATAATCTATCGCTTACAGTTATGTAAAGTTGTGCGTATGTTGATTACAATGTGATTTTTTTGTTCGTACGGAACTGTACAAAAAAATATATAAATAAAATAATAATAAATTAAAAACAGCTTGTCAATATCAACTTCTCAATTAATCAGTTTGATGAAGGTTGTAAGTCTCCTTAGGTTAGGGGTTCGAATCTACTTGTGTGCAGGGTGTGATACTCGAATATGTAACATACCTAAGTATGATCGGGACTCATCTAATAGCCTTCAACCATTCATTTTTAAAGATATATATATATATATATCGACACACATTTGAATCATTTTAGGGTCTGTTTGGGGTAGCTGCTGCTTATTTAATAATCTGCTAATAACCTAGGTGCGGTGACCATCACAAATCTTTATTTTTTTGGAAAAGTCAAACCACTGCCAGAAAGCTGTCACCGCATCTAGATAGGTATCTAGGTGCGGTGTAAAAATATTGTTTTCAACATTTTGAAAACATATAAGTTGCCAAAACGCAATCTGCTCAAACAGTCCAAGTGCGTTTTCAAAACGCCACCACACCAAATATGCTGGTCGCATATTATATGTGGACTCATACAATATAGAGGAAACATTTGTAGAAATAATGGGGTGGAAGAGAATGGATGTGCCCTCTCAAAGCGCTAACTCTAATTTTCAAAGGATGTGGGGGGAAAAGATCCATAATTGATTTTTTTTTATGGAAGGAGAACATTTTTATTTATTTCTTCTGGATGGCACTCCCTACAACTTTTGTGGGATTGTAATCCTAAAATGAGGTCTGCCCACAAAGTGCTAGTGAAAGACAACAACGTGGTTCTTGGAAGGCTGATAAATTTACATGGGCAAATGTCTATTCTTTAATGATGTTTTACAATTCGACAGTTGATTGATCTTGAGGAGTACTTGCTAAGCTAGCTTAGAGGATATGCTTGGCAGACAATCTTGGCTAGTCCATCTCGACGGTTGGTACATGACTGCTAACACATTGATAGAAGAGACTGGTAAGTCACTTCGATAGGTCAATCTCAATAGCTAGTACATGACAGCTGACACATCGTCAGGTGAGATTGACAAGCCACCTTAGCAGGTCAACCTAGGCAGTTGGTACATGACAGTTGATACTTCTTCAGGTGAGATAAGCAAGTTACTTCCACAACTCAATTTTAGTGATTAATGCATGGAAACTATGTTTTGTGTGAGACGGCTTGCTAGGCCCCTGTGGCTAGTTAACCTCTTGGCCCATAAGAGCCTTTTAGAGGTGTACACACATATTATTCTTGTGTGATAATTTTGATTATTTCTTAATTCAAAATTTGTCAATCCTAAATTCAGAAGTATTTTTCAAGAAGAAGCATAATTGACAAAAGTGCTGACCATTACCTTGGCCCACATGAGTGGTGGCAGTGTTAAGCATTGCCCACTACAATCTGTTTAGAACATGTAAAAAGAATCAATTGCTACAGATTGTCAATATTGGGTGTGATGTGTGCGGTGGACCCAATATCAAGAATCCAATCTTAATTTTGATGTTGCATTTGACTGATGAGAGTTTTGGCTGTAGTGAAGGGTTTAGCTAAGGTTGATTCTATGCTAGCAAGAACTTGCAGAGTGCCCCTTCTTATTACATATTTGCAAGCAATGTCATTCTTTGGCTTTGAGTTGTTTTGTTGTTGTAAGTTGAGTTATTTGGTTTCTTTTCTTGTATTCAGATATAGTCCTTTATTCTTGTATGCAACTAGAGCAGAGTGTTGCATAGTTTAGTTTGTTTCTTGAATTTGAGTGCACTCCTCACTATGCAGTAGTGAGTAAAAATTCTCGAGATGAAGGGGGTGTAATTTGGTTTGAATGGTGGTTTTAAGGCTTTGGTAAGTTGGAGAGATACCATTCAGATTATACAACATGATGTCTTCATTATTGATTTTAGATCCTATAGTTGCAGTATTATCTATAAGATTTATTATAATAGTGAGGTTTTGAGTCATATTTTGGGACACCATGTGTATATCATGGAGTTCGTTTTTAAAGTGGATGACTAGTGTGTTGTGAAAAATGACGACAATAAATTGAAAAACCATATCGAGAAAAATAGCAAAACAGAAAATACAATGGAACACACAAATTTACGTGGTTCGGTAAATTGCCGATGTCCACAGAGTTGTAGAGGATTTTATTACTCAAAGATTACACTCGTCGATCGCCTCAACGATTACAAGAAAGAACAATCTCTCTCTCTCCCCTCTCCTCTCTCCTCTCGAGAGCAACATCCAAAGAAGAAGCATAGGAAACCAAATCTCCAGATAGATTACAAGGGGAGCTAGCATGTCTATTGATTAATTCTATCATGTCATTAGACCCATTAAGGAATTAATCAAATAATTAATGAAACTCATTAATTATTTCCTTTTCTCATCTGCAACAAATAATAGGAGTTAAGAGCAATTAATTTTGAAATTAATTTCGAGTATCAAATCCAATTTGCTATCAAACATGAGAAAATGCCAATTTGAGAAGTTGATCGGTTTCCATATTCGCAAAAAAATCTCCCACTTGGAGACTGGTACACTAGCTGTGCTGCCCCTTTTCTTTAAACGTGATATTTTCTACATTTGCAACTCAAAGCCTCGGTCTTCATGCCAGAAGATCAGCTAAAGTCAAACACAACTTCAGCTTTTCAAGAGTAACATCCTTAGTCGACTTATCAGTGTCCACATAAACTTGTACCTCCAAGTTTTTTCCTGGATTACTCATGTTTCTGCTTACAACTCTGATAACATGAACAATATCATGTCTCTGCTGAAAGTTGTTTTCAACAAGTCTATTCTTCTACCTCTTACTGCCACTAAACACTGTCTTCAGCCTGTACACACACTTGTTGTGCAATGTCTTCTTCTCTAGTGGAAATTCTGTCAACTCTCAAGTCTGGTTCCTTGGCAGGGAATCCAACTTTTTCGGTCGTTTTACCAATAACGGAAGATGAAATTTCTTTCCATAGAAGCAGTCCTTTATTTGCATCATCTAATAACCAAAAATTATGACATTAAACTTCTCGATCCCCGATGTCATCACATCGTCTGTGCCCATCGCTTTCCCTTAGATCCAAACTTGAGCTCTGATATCAGTTGTTGTGAAAAAACAACGGTAATAAAATGAAAAACCAGATAGAGAAATTCATAAAATAGAAAATACAGCGGGAACACAAAAATTTACGTGGTTCGACAAATTGCTTACATCCACGGAGATACAGAGGATTATATTAGCTTGTGGAATAACACCAGTTGATCACCTCAGCGATTTCAAAAAAAGTACTCTTTCTCTCTCCTCTCCTCCTCTTCTTTTCTCTCTGTCTACCTGAGAGCTTCAAACTGAAGCACACCAGAAGAAGAACCTAGAAAGCTACCAATGCTAAAATGGAAGCTTGAGAAACTAAATCACAAGAGAGATAATAAGGGGAGCTAGCATGCCTATTTATTAATTTCATCATGTCATTAGACCCATTAAAAAATTGATCAAATCATTAATGAATCTCATTAATTATTTATTTTTCTCTTATGCAGCAGATCATATAAGGAAATAAGAGCAATTAATTTAATAATTAATTTTGAGTATCAAATCCAATTTGTTGTCAAACATAAGAAAATGCCAATTTGAACAGTAGACTAGTTTCTATATTCGCAACAAATCTCTCACTCGGAAACCAAAACACTGGCTACATCATCCACTAGCTATGTCGCCCTTTACTTCAAATGTGATATCCTCTACCTCTACAACTCAAAGCCACGTGTCTTTACGCTAAAAGACCAACTGAAGCTGCACACTTTAGTTTTCAAGAGTGACACACTTAGTTGACATATCACCGTCAACATAATATTGTACATACAAGCTCTTTCCTGTGTGACTCATGTATCTGCTTACAACTCCCACTGTATTGGCAATATCATGTCTCTTTTGAAAGTCCTTTTAAACAAGTCCAGCATTGTACCTCTTACTGTCATCGAGCGCAGTCTTCACCCGGTATACACCCTTGTTGTGCAATGCATTCTTCCCTAGTGGAAGTTTCGTTAGCTTCCAAGTCTGATACTATGACAGGGAATCAATCTTTTCCTGTTGCTTTCCCAGTAACGGAAGATGAAGTTTCTTCCTATAGTGGTAGTCCTTTATTTGCATCCTCTAGTAACCAAAATTTGCGTCATTAAACTTCTTGTTCTCTAATGCCATCACATCATCGCTGGCCATCGCATTCCCTCATATCTGAACCTGAGCACTGATACGAGTTATTGTGAAAAACGATGACAATAACTTGAAAAATCAAATCGAGAAAAATCACAAAACATAAAACACAATGGAACACAGATTTACGTGGTTCGACAAATTGCCAACTTCCACGGAGTTGTAGAGGATTTTATTACTCAAGGATTACACTCGTCAATCGCCTCGACGAGTACAAGAAAAACAATCTCTCTCTCTCCTCTTATCTCTCCTCACTCCTCTCGAGAGCAACATTCGAAGAAGAAGCCTGGGAAACCAAATCCTGAGAGAGATGACAAAAGGAGCTAGTATGTTTATTTATTAATTCTATCATGTCATTAGACCGATTAAGAAATTAATTAAATAGTTAATGAAACCCATTAATTATTTCCTTTTCTCATCTGGAATAAGTAATAGAAGGAATTAAGAGCAATTAATTTTGTAATTAACTTCAAGTATTAAATCTAATTTGCTGTCAAACATGAGAAAATATCAATTTGAGCAGTGAACCGGTTTCCATATTCGCAACATCGTGCTTGTCTAGTGGACTGAAATTGGAGTACAAAGCTTTGCCAAATTTCAACGGTGTGGCTTAAATGAAGAAAATGAGGCAAGATGGATGGGGAATTAGTAGAAAATATAGCAGGTGCTAGGTTCTTGTTGATAAGATGCCAAAGTAAAAAATCTTGATTTTCAATACTGTTTCTTTGAACATCTTGAGTGAATCGTGGAGGAATTGGAATGGTGTTTGTGAGGAAAGTGTCATACCCATTTGCAGAGAGAAGTTTGAAGATTCGAGTCTTCCAAATAATATAGCTCTCTTGTGTGACAGGAGTAGTGGAAAGACTCTTGATATGAGATATGAAGAATTTCAAAGAGCTTGGGACATTCATTTCTTTGATTTTGTGGAGAAGTTGTTATTGATGTTATTTGGATGTAAGAAGAGTTAGAATCCATTGTAGCTATTGAGCATGAGGTGCTTTGATACCATATAGACTTGCACAGCAATAACAATCAAGAAGAAGAAGAAAGATAAGTACTCTGTATTCTCATTTAAGTCATTTCATACAGTGTTACAAATAGAAATGAAAAAACAAGCTCATATAAATAGAGGAAGGGAATGACAAACTTAAAAATATAAGAAAATGGTAAAGTAATCAAAGTATAATGTATGTTACATAATATAAGAAAGCTTATGTGCATGAATCCCTAAGGGCGGAATCGTGAGGAGGAGCTGCAGAGCGAGAGATGAGCCATGCGAACTGTAATATAGATGCCAAGAAGACCCGGAGAGGGAGAGCTGAGGAATGACGCTGATGATCAGCTAAGTATGATGAATTTCCTCTTAAGTAAGCTTGGAGGATCATGACTCAATATGATACAACTAATTTTGTTATTGTGTTGAAATATGATAAATAAATGTATTCTTAATGTATATATATGAAGCCATAGATTTGTTCGTCCAAAATTATGACCTTGGAGCATATTTATCATATAAATCAATTAAAAAAGGGACTTTTACATACATACTTCACAATTATTATATATTTACATTTCTAACAACCAAACTTTTATATTTACATACATAACACTTAAAATCTATCACTAATTTTTTTAAAAAGTGAAGTACATCTTTTTATGCATAGGTTGTCAATATCAAGGTGTTATAAATATAATTATCAAATTTGAGGTGTTAGATACGTAAATACATAAGCATTATGTGGTATATATGTAAATCTCACAATTAACAAAAAGGCAAAAGTAAGTTAATCCAAAAACTTCCCACTTATATCAACTAATTCAATTAATCAAATAAAAGATAGCACTAATTAATTTGATTAGACATTTTATTCATTCTTAATTCATTTATAATATTAATCCAAACACGCCCAAGGTGTTAAATCAAGTCTAATCCTTGAAAGATGCTAAAAATTAAAAATTTTGGACTGATTTGCAAAATCTTAGAAATTGCTTCAAAATGGCATTTTTAGCTTTAGTTGCCAAGGCTGGCAGATTAATGGATTCTTATTTTATCCATTCCCGTGCTCTTTTAATGCTGAAGCTGTTATTGACTAGACCACTTCCCTTGCTAACTTTTTATTATATGGAATTTTACATTCACACAACACATATTTTATGTATTTATATCTCTAACACCTAAAGTTTAATTTTTTACATTTATAACACCCAATATTAAATGGACCATCAAATGCACGAGTTGCAAGTTGATAAAATATCTTGGACGGCATCAATATGCTTGCAACATTTCTTAATTCAAATTTTTATAATTATTTTGGTTCTAAATCACAAAATAAATAAATTTGAGAAAAAAGTACATATTTTTTTCTTATATAATTTAGATAATCCACAATTATATTTTTTTAATTAAATATTTTATTATTTGTCAAACTCTAAAATATAATGTTGGTTTAACCCCTGTGGCTCGACATACCTTTTTTTTTTTTTTTTGAATTATTCCATGAATATGCTTTTAAATGAGTTATATAAATAAATAATTGTAGGCATTTAGATGATGGTACCGCCAATTCTTACATATTTGCAAATCAAACCTCTTGATTTACTTGTTTATATTTATAGCACCGAAATATTTCATATCACATAAAATAGAACACCATTAATTTTAACTTCTAGAAAAGTTAAATACTTCTTTCCATGTGACATAGATCTAAAAATTGAAGTTTATATATTAGATATGTTACATAAGATCTAAGCGGTATATATATATATATATATATATATATATATATATATATATATATATA
>JXCR01140624.1:218004-232954 GCA_002079205.1 Phalaenopsis hybrid cultivar | reverse complement strand
AGTAAAGAGAAGAGTTTTGAGTTTCTAATGGTGAGGGTACCCTTTCTAGTTTTCTAAGACTAGTCTATAGGAAAATCCTATGGCTAGACCTCGGCTACTAAAGAAGTTTCTAGACCTCAACTAAAAGTGAGGTCAACAGACCTTAACACCCCATAATTGATTAAGTTAGACTCAAATGACTTCCATGACTTGGAAGTTTTATGTTAGTTCACTCATGGGTTAATTAAAACATCAGAGGAGAAAATGTGATTTTTCTGACTTTATTTAATTTTAATAATTATTTTTAATGCAAAAATAGGGATTTTCAATGAAATTTTAGTAACTCAATCAAAACAAGACATCTGTCTTTAAGAAAATTATTGAAGGTTCACTCAGGTCAGAGGACCACTTGGACCAATTATCATGATTTTTAGAGATTTAATTTATATATTAAAATTATTTCTTTGTTTTGAGTATTAATTAAATATAAAATAATACTTAAATGGAAAATTTAGTGTTATGTTTTTATTAAATCTCTCTAAGTCTAAGGAACCCAATGAAATAAATTTCACATTTATTTATTTATATTTTAATTATTATAATTATTTTAGTGAAAAATTAGAGAAAATCCATTTTTAAGCCTTTAAAATTAATATCTTAGCTTAGAAAATTAGAAAAATTATTTTAACTGGTGTCAAGCAATCAGGAAGCCAAATGTGACATTTTAGCATGTTTTTACAATTTAGCAATTTTTATGATTTTTTAATTATTTTAAATTTTAATGAAGTATTTATTTTAATTCTAATTTTATTTTTCTTAAGTTTCTCTAATCACAAGGAGCTTCTAAAATCAATCTGGTGATTTTTTGAATTATATTTTAATTATTATAATTAATTTAATACCAAAAATGTCATTTCACTTGATTAATCCAATTAAGTAGTTAAATTATCTTTAATTGACTTGAAAATTTTATGGGGAGTTCCTCTGACATTAAATTACAGTGGATAATAATTTTTATGTCATTTATATTTGTATTTACTCCAAAATAATTTTCTTTTTATTTTTAGGGTTAATACCAAAGAGGATTATTTTCAATGAGTTCAATCAAGTTTATATTTTTTCAAGGATTCTCTGATCACAGTGAACCTACCAGAATAAATTTTATATTTTTTTGATGAGAATTTTAATTATTATAATTTTTATACTAAAATAGGGACCATTAACTTGAAAATTAGATATTTATGCCTAGAGATCTCCCCTAACCTTGAAAAAATTAAAAAAAGAATCTCATAACAGATAGAATCAGAGACCCAAAGATCAAGTCATGGTGAAATTTATATGTAAATGGAGAATCAAAATAAAGAAAACACTATTTAATTAATTAAAAATAATTAATTCATCAAATAAACTTGAAAATATTTTCATATTTTTCTCCTCTCGTCACTGACTAAGATGGTATTTTTATTTTATTTTTATGATTTTTCTACGCAAAGTTATGAATTTTTTAAATTATTGGCATTTAAATAAATAATAAAATATCCTGTTTGTTTACTTAAACCAGTCAATGCCACAAAATCCTCATATGTGTTGAACTTTACACACGGCACACTCTCGTTCGACGTCACCGACCATGCTAGCAGCTACGCATCCCACAGTTTTGTTCCATCTCCCCATCCGATGAGATCAGAGCCATCCATGCGATACACACGCGATCCAATGACATTCAATCATCGTCCCCAACAGAGCCAACCCGCAAACCGTCCATCTTCTAGGTTTAATATCTCGCTCGATACTCAATCAAATCAAGTGCATTTTGCTCCTATAGACTCGTCTTGACTAAAAGAACATATCCATAAAGTTAATCAATCCTTAAATCAACTCTATGCACATGGATAATCAAATGAAGCTCAGTTTAGGGTTAAGTTTCAATACCTTGGTCCAAGAGGGGAAGCCTCGATTGGATGCTTGTGGAAGCGTCGAGAGGGTCCCAAGGCCCTAGAGATGGAGCCTCTAGCTGTGTTAAATTGCCTAGATATGAATTTGATCAAGGCCCAATTAGGGGGTTGATCAAAGTCCACCTTACGGTGCTCTAGTGATAGGGCTTCTATTGGGAATCTTCCTCTCTCACTTTGGGGATGGTGTAAGTGAAATTAATTTGAATTTGGTGGAGTTTTGGGGAGTGTCATGTTTCTGCCTTGAACTTGAGCTCCAAAATTGAGCTCGAGTAGTGGCTTTGAGTGGCTAAGGGTGGTTGGGTTAAGCTTAAGAGGTCTCAAGGAAGCTCTGGAAGCAATTTGGCAGTTTTTTTCCAAGGAATTTCAAACTCTCTTTCTTTGGCCATGGAGGGTGGGTTTAAATAGAGAGGGAAGAAGACGCCACCAGGGCAATTGATGGATGCTTTAGGTTGCTTATGTGGATGCCAACAAGGTGCAAAAATTCAATTGGGATGAGACAGCTTGGATGTGTTTAATTTTGAGTTTTAGCCATGGGGGAGCATTTGGCCATGGCTTTTCTGGTAGCCTAGATGGCTGGCTGGCCAGGCTCAGGTCACCATTTAACTCAGTGAGGTCAGGGCTTGGTCTTGGTGAAGTTAATTGGGGTGTGTAATGGTATGGTATTGAAATAGTATGGGGAAAGGGCCATTTTGGGTCAGTTTGGGTCAAATCATGGTTTTGTGTTGGGTTCACCCCTCAAGGAAGGTTTGGGCTGAAGAGAAGATCATTTAGTTCAGCTTAATCATTAGGGATAAGTCACCATCCAAAGAGATTTGGCTAAACATGGGTTAGAGTGATTTATGGGAGGGGTTAAAACCTTTTTAAGGAGGCTTGAAAGTGTATTGGCCTCTTGTCATTAATAGTTTGATGAGGTGGCAAGGATCTCATGGCTTTTCTATGGCTTGGGAGTGGCTTCATGGCTTGCATATGGGTTGGCTATNTCCCTTCCAAAGATTAAAATTAAAATTTTTACCCATGAGATAAATATCAAGGTTAACCATGGGTTGATTGCTAGCTTTAAACTCAACCATAGAGTCTAGGATGAGTTATGGTAGGGTTCATTTGACCACACTAAGCTCAATTGGTTTAGATTTGACCATAAGTCCAAGAAGGTGCATATGACCAAATCTTGTGTTTGAACTAGTTTAGGCATGACAATTGGCCCAATTAAATAAGTCATTGGGTGTAAGAGACCATGATGAGCAACTTTCATGAAGGGTGAAAGTCATTTTGAGGTCAATTGGTTAATCAATTTGGTGGATTTTTGATTTTTGACCCATTTTAAGCATATTGGGCTAAGTTTGGGTCAAACTTGGGCTACCCATGGGCTAAGTCCAAATTAATTGTTTTTTTTTTGGTGTAAAAAATCATGATGAACAACTTTTATGAAGGATTAGAGTTGTTTTGAAGTTAATTTGGTAGTCAATTTGAATGAATTTTAATAGGTTTTGGTTTTAGACCTAAATTAAGCATGTAGGGCTAAATTTGGGTCCAACCTGGGCTGGCCATGGGCTAAGTCCAAATTTATTATTGTGTTTGGTCAAAAATGACCTTATAAAGGATTTTCAACAAAAAATGGATGCTAATTTGAGGTCTAAGGCATTCAATTGTTGAGATTTGAGGTGTTAGGCAATATTGGGGCTAATTTGGGGTTTTTGTCAAAGATGGTCAAATTGACCAAACTGGACCATGGTGTAGTTGAACAAAATGAAATTGGGAATATTTTAGATTTATTGGGATTTTTTTAGGAATTTTTGGAATTTTTGGATTTTTGGGTCATGGAGGGGTATCTTGGTAATTTGGCCATTTTTGGAATTTTTTGTCAATTTTGGCAAATTTGGATGTATTCAAGGTGTTTGAAATGTTTTTTGACCAATTTTAGGTATTTTGGAAGAATTTAGGAATTTTAGCCAAATTTGGGTTCCATGGGCAATTAACTAATTTAGAGGTGCCTAGGGGCAAAAGGCCAAGTTGGACATTTCAAGTGCAATTGGGTAGAGAACCATTCTGAATGAGTCATAGACCAATGTATTGTGAATATATGGTGTACCCTAGTTCCAAGTCAACACCTAGGGTCAAGCCTAAGGCCAAGTAGCCCTATAGGAACTCTGCTTGAGCTTCCCCCATAATGATCTGTCGGCACTATTTTTGGTGTAGGGTTTGCCCGTAAGAAGTTGTCGGTCATTGGAATTGAAATCCCGTTGTTCTCTTCGGAAGGACATTTTTTAAAAAAATTTTAGTTTTGAAAAAGATGAAGACAAACTGACCCCATAATTTTCATAGTTTAAATGAAAGAGCGNGGGACAAAATGGACCAACAAGCCATGAAGCCATACTAAACCAATAGGAGCCATATGAGGACTCATTTTGGATACTCAATGTGCTGGTTCTAACCCTCTTAGCCAAATACTAGGGGTACATGGTCATCCACATGAGCTTTTCAAAAGGAGTAGGAAACCAATCTAAGAGATCTTAGGGTTTAGGGTATGTGAGAGAGTGTAGTGTGTGCAAGTTAGCCCCACCAAAACCAGATCACTAAGGGTGTAGTGTGTGCAAGTTAGCCCCTTGAGCTACCCCATACTGACCCCACCTACTAAATGCTAGAGGTTAGGACCAACATGTGAAACTTTAAGCCGAGCAAAGAAGAGTTTAGAATTTTTATTGATGAGGGTTACTTTTCTAGTCCTCTAGGAATAGTCAACAGAAAAGTCTTATGGCTAGACCTTAGGCTACTTAAGAGGAAAAATTAGACCTCAACCAAAAATGAGGTCAACATATGTCGATGCATATCGATTGGCCTTTTGAACAAATCTCCTATGCATTTACCGTCAAGGACTTGCATTACCCATTGCACAGCTTGCTTTGGTGTACTCAACACTAATTAAAACTAAACCTTTGAGTGTGGTGAGGCACAAACCATTTAAATTTGATATTTTAAAATATGTTTGCATTATTCTTAGGGCATTATGCGTACCACACACAGTTAAGAAACTTGATTTAAAATCAAGTCGTACGACGTACCACTCTTAATAAGTAACAACCTACCCTATCTTGCATCAGATTAGTCATGCATGGTTTTAAATGTGAGTAGGTGGTTTAAATTGCAGGCCTTTCCAGGCAAGTTTGTAAGTCCAATACATTCCATATTTCCCTTTTGTTAGGTTAGGGTGAAGTTTCACTTCTCACGTTGAACTTCACCCTAGGACTCTGAGGTCGCTCGTCTAGTTACAACATAAATTCTCAAATTTAAGCTCTTGCATGATTTTTTGCCGTGTAATATAAGTTTTACAATTCTAACAAAACATAAGGAGTCATTAAACTTTTTCTTCAAAAATGACAAATGTCAAACCATAGGATAGTTTGTGACACTACTGAGGTTTTCTCGGTATCTTTGAGTGTCCCCTACCTTTTCCTCTTTTGACTTTCATTAAAAATTGTTCCACTTTTGAGTCATTCCCATTTGGAAATCCAATGTAGAATTGTAGAAGCCTAAACCTAGAAATTTTTTTAGGACAAAATTGCAGTCTTAATTGAGAGTATTCTTAAGTAACTTTAGTTTCTTAAGATGTGATTAATTATAAGGGCTTGCCCTTATAGGAGGAAGAAGACCCCTGAACTAATGTAAATCCTATTAGTCTTCAGATTAGATAGGGGAAATGACTTATCAGGTTTAATCGTAAACTAGTGCAAAAAACTAATGTTCTATTACTTTGAATAATCAAACCCATCATAAAGGTTAAATTCCTACCTTTTGAGGTGGTTCACTACTTGTTATTATGCACTTGATTATTTGAACTACCAAATTCTTCAAATCTATATGAAATCCAAAAGCCCCGTGTTGGGGCATGTTGACCTCACTTTTGGTTGAGGTTTAGTTTTCCCTCTTTAGTAGCCTATGGTCTAGCCGTAGAACTTTCCGATTGACTATTCTTAGAAAACTAGAAAAGAAACCCTCACCATTAGAAACTCTAAACTCCTCTTTGCTCAGCTTCAAGCTCCATATATTGGTCATAACCTCTAGCACTTAGTAGGTGGGGTCAGTATGGAGGATCTCAAGGAGAGTCCCCATAGGACTGCTTGACCTTAGGGCTGACCCTGGGTGTTGGTCTGAAACTAGTTCCTCACTTACACTCACTATCACCTAGATCCACTTACAACCTTAAACCCAAAATTATTGACTTTGATCCCTTGATCTTTTGGGAGACTCATGTAGATGGTCCCCTAGACCCACTAGCCCTAAGCTAGGGTTTAGCGAAGACTAGTACATAGAGGACCCAAATGGGGGGTTTCATTTGTCCATAGCTCATACAAAGTGTTTGGAACCCCAATTCTACGAAAAACAAAATCCAAATTGGTCTTTTGCCCCTAAATTTATCCAAAATACCTAAAGGCCCTTANAAATCCAAAAGCCCCGTGTTGGTGCATGTTGACCTCACTTTTGGTTGAGGTTTAGTTTTCCCTCTTTAGTAGTCTATGGTCTAGCCGTAGAACTTTCCGGTTGACTATTCCTAGAAAACTAGAAAAGAAACCCTCACCATTAGAAACTCTAAACTCCTCTTTGCTCAGCTTGAAGCTCCACATATTGGTCCTAACCTCTAGCACTTAGTAGGTGGGGTCAGTATGGAGGATCTCAAGGAGACTCCCCATAGGACTGCTTGACCTTAGGGCTGACCCTGGGTGTTGGTCTGAAGCTAGTTCCTCACTTACACTCACTATCACCTAGATCCACTTACAACCTTAAACCCAAAATTATTGACTTTGATCTCTTGATCTTTTGGGAGACTCATGTAGATGGTCCCCTAGACCCACTAGCCCTGAGCTAGGGTTTAGCGAAGACTAGTACATAGAGGACCCAAATGGGGGTTTCGTTGGTCCATAGCTCATACATAGTGTTTGGAACCCCAATTCTACGAAAAAAAAAATCCAAATCGGCCTTTTGCCCCTAAATTCATCCAAAATACCTAAAGGCCCTTGAAACACTAAATTTCGCAAAAATTCTCAAATTCAGCCAAAATACCCATTTTTTTCAAAAATCAATTCAAACTATTTCAAAATACCCAAATTACCCAAAACCACCCAAAATTGCCAAAATTACCAAAATACCATCAAATTTGCCAAAATTACAAAAATACCCTTGATGGCCCAAACTTTTCCAAAACATCCAAAATCACTTCAAATGTCTCTAAAACTAATTTTGACCCTTCAATTGAACCCAATTTGGCCAATTTGACCATTTTGACCAAAACCCCCAAATTGTCTTTAAAGGCTCAATTTCCCCAAATTCATATCAAATATCCATCAATTTGGCCCCAATTCCCCCCAATTTCAATCCTAGACTCAAATTAATCTTTTATATGATCAGTTCAAACCAATTCCAAGCTTGATGTACCCATGCTTTGAGCTCAATTTTGAACCAAGTCAAACCCCCAATTTTGACCATATGATTCAACCCCACCAAATTGAACCCTATAGCCTACTCAATTTGCCCCAATTTAAATCCTAAACTCTTCATAGCAATCCTACACATCAAATTGAACATTAAAATGTCCTTGGTGAAGCCTCAATTTCATTTAATTTTAACTCAAGTCCAAAACCCCCAAATTTGCCCCAAATTAGCTATGTTCCCAAATGTCATCCAATTGAATGTCCAAACCCAAAAATTGACACCCAATTTATGTTGAAAGCTCTTTATTACATTCCTATAGACCATCTTCAACCATCAATTTGAACCTAACCCAACCTTAGCCCAACCTAAACCCAAGTCTAACCCAACACCCCCAAATTGACCAAATGCCCGAAATCCCTCAAATTGAACCTCCAAATCAACTCCAAATCTTTTCTAAAAAAATCCTCATGATAATCATCAACACAATATTGATCAATTAGTTGATCTCAATGTCATTGATAGCCTAACCCAAACTCAACTCCAAGCCAATTTGACCCAAATGAACCCATACACCAAATTTGACCTAACCAAACTAAATTGGCCAACCAAGGAACACTCCAGTCACCAAGTGCATCCTATCAACCAGCCTAAACCCACCTAAATGAGCCAAGGTGTGCTATGGACCAATCGCTCCTTAAATTAAGGGATTTCATCCCATTTTTGGGCCTAAACCAAATTATCTTTTCCATCATGTCATATCATTAAGGGTTAATCATCATTTAGCATCCTCTAGCCTCCCTGAGCCAAGAAGTGACCATACCATAGCCAGCCACCACCTCACCCACTGTAAATAGTTAGCCCAAAGGTGCCCTCATTAGCCAAAATTAAACCTCCCCTGACTTGGCTCACTCTAATTGGATGTTTGAGCCTTTCTTCCCTCCACCTCAGCATGCTTTAGCACCCAACTCCCAACCCTGAGCTCCATCAAACGGCCATGGATTTAAATTGAACTCTCCATGGCCAAGGAAGAGAGTGATTGAAACCTTGGGGAAACTCTGCAAAAATCTAACAGAGCCTTTCCAAACCATCCTGAGTGCAATCCTCTTTCTCTCAGCCACTCATAGCCACTCCACAAAGCCAATTTCTTCACTGAAATTTGCCCTAAAATCAGGACAAATTTCTCCACACCTCCACAGTGAACAAAACTTCAATTAATTGTGCACACACCATCTCTAGAGCAAGAGGAGTTGATTCCCCATCAAACCCCCCTCTGAAACAACCTCTAGGATAGCTCTAGACCAACACCTGAAATTGAGTTTGATCAAAAACATACCTAGACAATTCACCAGGAACTAGGATTTCATCTGGAGGTTTGTTGGACCCAATCAAAACTACCACAATCATCTGATTGAGGCCTTCCCTTTCAAACAAAGGTATTAAACCTCAACCCCAATCCAAGTCTTTTTTATTCATTATATGTATTTATTGTATTTCATACCATATATACTATATGGATAGGTTCTTCTTGAGTAGATGAAGGTTTAAAAACAAACCCCACACGATTTAATTGAGTTTAGGTGAAGATCTTAAGGTTTTAGTGTGAATGATTCTCGGGTCAGGTCACTTTGGTTGTATCCAACGGACGGAGGAGATTGAGCTGGAGTGACTCTTGGTGCGTGAACCGCGGGCTGCGTGGTAGCTGAGGTGGATGGCGGCGATGAATGGGAGAACGCTGTGTGTGAGTTAGGAGCCGCCATAAGTTGAGTTGGTGTCGCGTAGGATAAGTAGAAAAATATGGATTTTATGAATTATTTTAAATGCCTAAACTTCAAAAATCCATGTCTTTCTCTATAAAAATCATAAAAATAAAAGAAAAACACCCTCTTGCTCATTGAATAGAGGAGAATAATATGGACTAAAAATAAAAATTATTTTCTTATTCCCTGATTTTTAATGAATTAAATACCCTCTGGAGTATTTTAATTCATTATGTTCAAATATTGCTCACCGCGGCTTGAAGTTTTGAGGCTTTATTTCTCATTAAAGAGACCATGTCCTCTAATTTTTCCAAGGTCGGAGGACAGCCCTAAGTTTCTAGCCCTAATTTTCAAGCTAGGCAGACTATTTTGGCTTATTTTAATTACATAAAATAAAATATCATTTGGAAAATTATGAGAATAATTTTAGTAGGTTTCTTGTGGCCATAAAAATCTAGGAAAAATATCATGATGTCTTGAATTATCTTATAAATTTCTATATTTAATTAAATATAAATACCTTGTGTTAATTTTTGTAAATTATCTAATTATCAAAAGTTAACAAAATCAATCCCACATTGTTCATAAAAGTCATGTTTATCCACTGAAAAAATGTGAAAATTATTTAATTAGATTTGAGTACTAAAGTTTATTTTCTAAGAAACCTTATATATTTGTACACAAATAGTTATACTAAATTAAATACACTTGGGAAAATTATGAAAAGTGATTTTCTGAGTTCCTTAAGATCAAAGGCACTTGGGAAAAATAAAAATTATTTCTTAAAAAATACTTAATTTTTTAGCTTTATTTTGAATTTTAAAATAATTAAAAATCCCAAATATATCAAAATATTTCAAAATATGCCTAATTGCTCTCTGATCACTTGAGACTCATTAAAATATTTTTTCTAATTTTCTTAAATTAAAAATAAATCTTAAAAGCTTAAAAAATGAATTTTCCTTATTTTTAATTCAAAAAAATCATGAAATTTTGCCTAAGTGTTCATCTGACCTAGGGAAACTTCTAATATATTTCTCATAAACTAAAACTTTATCTTGGAAAGTCAAATAAATTAATTTCTAAAAATCCTATTTTTTGAATTTAAATAATAATTAAATTAAATGAAATTTTGAGAAGTCCACATATTCTCTTCTAATATTATAATTACCTCATTTATATGACACTCTAAACCCTCAAAGTCATTTGAGTTTGTTTAATGAGTTATGAGTGAAATGCCTCTAAGGGCAAAGTGGTAATTTTAAAAATTGGAACCTTAATCAAAATTTAGGATTAACCAAGGGAAAATTGGTAATTTTTATCTTAATAAACATGTTTGGATGATTGAAATGTAATGGGATTGAAAGGTAGAAATTCACTCACCACTTTTGCACAACATCAACAAAATCATAACTCTCCTAATCTTCATGACTTTGAAGTCAACTATGATCAAATGATTCTTAAGTAATGGGCTTAAGCTGGAAAGATGATCATTTACTTTTCTTAAGCCCAAAGTTGAGGATGATTTTAACCATTTGATAAGAACACATATCACTTAAATCAAAATTTTGATAATCACCATTCCACCTATCATGATTATTAAAGGCTTAGTAGTGATCTAGGCTCAATCTCTAAACTCAATTAATTGAATTTAGATGATGATGTGATTGGTGATTATCATCTTTAAACACTACGAGCCTGACTTTAATTTTGGGCACTATAATCTTTAAATGACCTAGACTTGCCTTAGGGGCAACCACTCTTAAACGAAACATCAATTGATTAATCGAGTATCTTATCTTAGGGATAATTAAATTATTATGTTTTACTAAGCAAGGGGTAGTCACACTTCGACCTCACATGATTAATGGAATAATATGATAAGTTCAAAATGAACTTGGAATATTTCAAGAGAACTTCAAAGTGGTTCAGGGTCATGCCTCGAGCATTTTGAAATCTATTGGACATTCTGAAGGGCAAATTAGGCTTGACATATTTTTGTTCTAAAACCATCCACTAGGATCTCTAAGATTCAATAAAATCATAACTTGGGGTTTGATAGCTAAACCTTTATCTACTCCTGCAATTTAAATTCCTTGCAAAATTATATACATGTCTTGTCAGTATTGACCTTTCAGGTGGAGGAATGAGAAGAATCAATAGATACGCTTTCAAATTAATGCATTTACCTTTTTGTACTTCTTGCCTCGAGCTTGCATGTTAAACAACGATGTCACTTTGCATGAAAACTAAAACTGATAGGATAGCCACAAAAACAAAACTAAAAATAAAAATTAATCAAGATGAAACTTATCGCCACAACATTCAAAATATATGACAACCCAAAATTTAATCACAAACTTCACAAAATAAAAAATTGCAACTAAATTAAACGTCTCTATCTGATGATCGGGAATCCCTCGGAGGAGGTAATACGGTTGCTAACGAGATTTCCCATGGTCTAAATGAAAGTATGGAACTCATTAAGTTGAGTTTAGTAAATTCTTTTGGACTAAGTGAATCCGAAAAAAAAATAGTGGTACCCAAACGAGGGAACCATAGGATCCTAATCGGTGTCGCTCTAATCAACTTTAATATGTCCCACAATATTTAAAGAACCATAGCCATAGGAAAATTTAATTTGACATCATTTAAACTCGTCACGACGAGGAGCTTGGAGCTAGCATTTTGGGCAACACGACCATCTTCAACAGCAGAACATGTCTTCATCAGCTAAGCCACTCTTTCTTTAGATTTAAATAACTAAGCCATAGGACTTCAAGGTGGTTTGCTTATGCAACATAAATCCTCAACTCATCTTTAGACCTTTTGTATAGTTTTGTTATACAATATAAGCCCTAACTCGTCTTTGGATTCCAAAATTGTCATTCGTCACGACCTAAATCCTCCCATCTTGCAGGCTATTTGTGTGATCATTTCATATGAATTTAAGCTCTAAAAAAATAAAATTTGCAGGATGAAACACTTGAATAATTTCTCCTCAAAACCGAAGCCAAACCATATGTTAGCTTGGGAAGTCACCGAGGTTCTCCTTCGAATCTATGACATCCCCTAGTTTTTCCTCCTCTGGATTCTACAAAAAATGTTCCAAATTTGATTCATTGCCCTTTCACACCCCTTTGTTCAATCTCATTGAAAAGTCCTATTCTTTTGACCTCTTTCAAGATAATATTCCCTGATTTTATCGAGAGTTTTCTTAGGTGACTTCGGTTATCTAAGATTTAATTAACTATAGAGGCTTGCCTTTATAAGAAGCTTTTTCCGAACTCAGCTTAAAATAAGCCCTATTTAATTTTTCATATTAAATAGGGGAACTTGTAGTTTTATAATAAAAAAATGATTTCACAGACCAAACAGGTGCATATATTTCTTAGTTTATTTGATCGAGCCTCACCCNATATTAAATGTCTTTCTGAAGCGGGCGACGGGGTTTCGATTCCGACGGCTGACAGCTTCTAACGAGCAACTCCCTAACCAAAATAGTGTCAACCAGTGCAAAAATAAAACTTGACAAGAACAACAACGTTCAACGATGTGAGACAAATTAATCAGTTTTTGAATAAGAGCATTGGTTCTAAGAATTTAATTTGGTAAAAATATTTATAAGCAGTAGTAGCACAAATGAAAATATCTTTGTTTAAGATATTAATTATCACTTTGGTGTTATCAAGCAATAAAACTCCTAAAATTAAATAATAATTTTAGTGTGTTGATTTTATATTTTTTTGGAACAAGATTGGGTCCAAAAATGATAACTAAAAAATTCAAGAGTTTGACTTCTTTGCTCATGAAGTTATGCTTTTCCAAATTGATGTATAACTTATTTTCCTTAAACTTATAATAGAACTATCTAACATAACGAAGATAATAATTATTTTCAAGACTAAGTATGAAAATGTTATCAAAGTTAAATACTATAATTGAGCAAATGAAAGAGTATCCATGATCTTCATGAATGTACTTAATAAATGAGCAAAACAGCATCACAAGTCATTTATATAGTTTGTCAAGAATTTTTAATGTTATATTACACTCATTTTNAGCAAATGAAAGAGTATCCATGATCTTCATGAATGTACTTAATAAATGAGCAAAAGAGCATCACAAGTCATTTATATAGTTTGTCAAGAATTTTTAATGTTATATTACATTCATTTTCACATCTAGTTATGATGTAGTGATAAATAATCATAAGGTCTATCTTTATGAAATAAGTGACTTTGATATATGATCTAACATATCATCAAGTCTAAGGGAACGAATGCTCGATGATAATCCTATTGATAACTATATTATAAACATGCCTCATATATGAACTATTCTATTAATAAAGCAAGATTAGCACAAGAGCTAAGCTTTCTTAGATGAAGCCTTCCCACGTTAACTCAATATGTTCAAACATGTTTTTCCTACAATGTAGAAACTCNTATATTATAAACATGCCTCATATATGAACTATTCTATTAATAAAGCAAGATTAGCACAAGAGCTAAGCTTTCCTAGATGAAGCCTTCCCACATTAACTCAATATGTTCAAACATGTTTTTCCTACAATGTAGAAACTTTAGAGATTATGAACTCACAATGTATTAGATGCTTTATATCCCTTAATAGAGCAAGCTAATAAAGCAATTCTTCTGTACATGCATCAAAGTACTCATACAAAAGTGCAAATACTCATGTATGTGAGCCTTAGAAATATCATTTGTGGTCTCCATTATATGTAATATTGTATCTCTTAATATGTTATGAAACTCTCCACATATATAATGTCCTAAACTAAACCTGATAGTCTAAGTGGCACATTGGTGCAATGCCCATTCTAGTTTAACTCTTTATTAATAATGTTATAAAATATTTCTTGAAATTCTTTATTTACATCTCTTAAAATTAAGAAAAATATATTGTCTTTAATCTAAAAAAAATATAGGAGATGAAATTTATAACACAAAATATTATATTGTAGTTGACGAAACTCAAGATGAGAATAAATGACGTATTTATTAAGATTTATTATAAATATAAAATAATTAAAGAATGATCCTTTGATATAATTCATTTTGAAATCATAAGTGCATCACATCTGAAGCAAAACTATAATGTTCTCTTATCATAATATAAATATTCATGATATTTTGACATTGATATTATGTTACAAGTTATGTAGGGAGAATTGAGTATAAAGTGAATTTTGTTCATCAAAAGCTATTCTTTTGCATATTATATTATTTACTTAACATAATCAAAAGATATTATTCCAATTTGATAATTCTTCACAAGTTTGTCACTTATAATTTATTTGATTTATTCTTCTACAATATAGAGAAAGTTATAAGAAATCTTTAAAGTGATACATTTAAGGTTAACAATAAAATATCTTCATTAAAATTTAAGAGTAAAAAAATAATATCNCACAAGTTTGTCACTTATAATTTATTTGATTTATTCTTCTACAATATAGAGAAAGTTATAAGAAATCTTTAATGTGATACATTTAAGGTTAACAATAAAATATCTTCATTAAAATTTAAGAGTAAAAAGATAATATATTTTTATTCTAAAGGATGAGAAAATTTTGTGATAATGAAAATTACATATTTCATATTTAAATGCTCCTTACTCTAAAGGTTGATGTCATCTTGTCAAAAAAGAGATATTGTTATAATAAATTATTATTATAAAGTTAATAACTTCACACACATGACTATAAGAAATCAATAAAATGTTTAAGGAACACATTATAGAATTATTGATTTTTAATTCCACATTGGATTTTTTAGATGGATGATAGTCATTTAAAAGTGATAATATTAT
>JXCR01140624.1:182479-217855 GCA_002079205.1 Phalaenopsis hybrid cultivar | reverse complement strand
ATATAAGCCACACTTAAAATTTTAATTAAAGTATTTTTAACTAGAAACTCATGAAAATTAATATTTCTTAGGATCTCTTTGTCTTCTATGATTAATATTAAAATAAAAACTAGTTATATATTATCTTATTTATTGTTTAATTAGATGGATTTTGATGTTGCCAATTTCGACAATAACAACTGAACATGTCTTTTATAGTTATCAAGATTGTTAAGATAAAATNTAATATTTCTTAGGATCTCTTTGTCTTCTATGATTAATATTAAAATAAAAACTAGTTATATATTATCTTATTGATTGTTTAATTAGATGGATTTTGATGTTGCCAATTTCGACAATACCAATTGAACATGTCTTTTATAGTTATCAAGATTGTTAAGATAAAAATATAAAAGTAAATGAGAGATGATCTATTTACCATTTCACTAATAGTATATACTAAAAACTATATTATAATTATTCTTTATAAGAAATTAAGTATGAATGATTTTGATGTAATGAAGAAGAATTGAGAAAATTTTAAGATTTGCATTCATAATAATTATACTTGAAATATAATTTTATTTTATAATTTTTTATTTATTGTATTTTATTTTTATCTAACTATTTATTTTTAATAATTAAATTTTTTATTTAAATTTAGTTTACTTGATTTTTTTTTACTTTGCCCACTCCCCTCCCTTTTTTAAATTCTATTTTTGATCAAAGATGTGGGCTTATGTAAAAAGAGTTGGGCAACCTTATAGTTAGGTTCAAATGATAGCCATGTCATTAATTAGAACATCTATGTGCACTCTCCATCATAATAGATGATATTCAAATAAATAGTACTCCCTTGACAAGATTATATGGGATACAACATACACGGTATGCATACCTTCCCGNTGATAGCCATGTCATTAATTAGAACATCTATGTGCACTCTCCATCATAATAGATGATATTCAAATAAATAGTTACTCCCTTGGCAAGATTATATGGGATACAACATACACGGTCTGCATACCTTCCCATTTTTAANCACAATATTTTTATTTTAATAAATATTTAATAATTGTTTTATATAAGTTTATCATAATTTTTTTAATTTTCTTATTAAGTTTAATAATGTTATAAAATACTTCTTGAAATTCTTTATTTACATCTCTTAAAATTAAGAAAAAATATCTTGTCTTTAATCTCAAAAAAAAAGATAGGAGATGAAATTTATAACACAAAATATTATATTATAGTTGACGAAACTCAAGATGAGAATAAATGATGTATTTATTAAGATTTATTATAAATATAAAATAATTAAAGAATGATCCTTTAATATAATTCATTTTGAAATCATAAGTGCATCACATCTGAAGCAAAACTATAATGTTCTCTTATCATAATAAAAATATTCATGATATTTGAGGTCATTGATATTATGTTACAAGTTATGTAGGGAGAATTGAGTATAAAGTGAATTTTGTTCAANATCTTTATTTTTTCTCTAAGGCTAAGCATCTATTCACTTTAATAGGGTACTTAATCAAACCTCTCAAATCATCAAAAAAAAAGTAGTTAGTCAATAATAACTTATTAATATCCCCATCCTTTAAATCTTGACCCTCCATTTTCTTTAGAAAAAAAAATNATCTTTTTTTTTTCTCTAAGGCTAAGCATCTATTCACTTTAATAGGGTACTTAATCAAACCTCTCAAATCATAAAAAAAAAGTAGTTAGTCAATAATAACTTATTAATATCCTCATCCTTTAAATCTTGACCCTCCATTTTCTTTAGAAAAAAAAAATTCTTTGCATTGTTGCTAACTTTATCCATTCTTATGAAATTTTAATTAACTATTATTTTCATTATTCGTATTGGTAGACCTAATAACAGCTTTGAAGCTTTCTCTAGTCCTCAAGATGAATGATATTTTATTTTGATCCTCAACAAGGAGAGCATAGGGAAATGCATTCTAAGGGTCTAAAGATCCTACAATATAATAGAACTTTTAATATCCATCTTCAAACTATTGATAATTTTTTAGGCAAATTAATAATTATTATCATTGCACTAAGCATTGTTTACAACATTATTAAAGGTGTTCAAGTGTTCAATGACATGCATATTTTATGTTGTAAAATATATTAATTTTCCATATTTTTTCATCATGATGATTAAGAGAGAACATAGACCTTGCAACTCTTTCATCTCTACCCAAGTGAAGATACGTTATTCTACCCATGTGAAGATAGATTTCTCTACCCAAGCTTCATTTTAGCAAAATCAACTCTCTAATAATAATTTATTTTATAACATTGGAATAAATTATTTATTTAGCTAAGCCAATCTAGGAATTTTGTGGGATCATAGATCCCGCCAAAAATTAGAACTTTTTCATCAACATTTTAAGTCTAAGTTATCTCCCCAAAGATGATTTCAATGCCCATTTTCATGCCAAACAAATTCTTACATTGGATGGTTTTGGTAGGTACTAAATGAAGTGTCACAATTAGTGTTTGCAGTTTAAAATTCAATCATTAGATATGGCTCATAATTATCTCAAGTAGGGTTTGTAATTTGTTATAATTCTCTTGTAGGGTTTGTTAGACTTACTCTAGCTTATCATCATGATTATTTGTTATAGAACTTAGGTCTCAATCATTTTGGTTAATCCTTCAAATTGATCTATTCTAGAAATTTTTAATGACATGTTGTTTTAATGAACTTAGACTATATAGACAATCTAATTATATAATTAATGGATCAAATTAATGTGTAAATATAAAGGTGGGTTGTTTATTATTGTGGGATTTCAAAATTATGTACAATGTTATAGCATCTAAATAAAAGCTTAATTAAATTTATAAGAAATGTATTCAACTAATCAACACAATTAAACTAAAAGTGTGAGGTTTAACTAATTCAAGCTAAAAAATATATGTTAAGGTTCTTATCTTTTAACTGACATCAGAGATGAAAAACCTTAAAATACTTTTGTATAATTCATTTTCTCACTAAACTTTGGTGCCAGACAAAGAAAACATATTAAGTAATATGAAAATATACCATATAATTAACAAAAAAATCATAATAAAGGAGTTCAACCAAATACAACTTTAGAAATGATTCTTTATGCAAGTGCCTCTCCAAACCTTATTTCCCTCTTTGTCCTNAAATCATAATAAAGGAGTTCAACCAAATACAACTTTAGAAATGATTCTTTATGCAAGTGCCTCTCCAAACCTCCACTTTGATACCAAATATTTTTGGGTGTGTGGGTGTGGGGCAGAATTTATATTGGAGTAATAAGTTCTCTTGTGCTAAAAAGCTTTAAAATTTGTGAAGACATGAAAACAAGGAAATATGGTTTATAGAATCCAAGGAAAAAGTCAAGTAATAGACCAAAGTGTGTGTCCAAACATAAAAATCTTAGATCTTACTTTTAGAATATTGGTTTAAAAAATATAAAGAGTTTCAAACATAAAATCACTTTAAAATTATATTTTAGAATATCTAAATATGCTCTAACAAATATTTATAAATTATAGTAGCAATTTGACATTTTTTTAGTGTCATTATGAGATTAGTTTCCACACAACATCATTTGAGCACCATATTTTAAATGTTGACATTTTTTGTAAATCCTATAATGAAGCTTTTAAAGACTAAATATTATTTCGAAGGCCTAAAAAAGTTCGCAATAATTTTGTGCATCAATAAATTATATATCGCACACTTAAATTTTTCATTTTTTACAAACATAAGATGTTTTAGAACTTTACATAAAAAAGGTGTATTTCACTCATAAAAGTGCTAATATTTATTTCTGTAAATATGAAAATTTGTGTGACAGATATATAAATACATAAGAATTGTGTGCTATGTATATGTCCCATAAATTTACAGCTTTTCACCTTAAAAAATATTAACTATTATATATATTATTATTAAATTAAAAATATAATTAATATTATTTTTTTATTAAAAATTAAAATTAAGCAGGAAAAATTAAACAAATAAGCATAATATTGAGCCATGTTTTATACTCAAAAACTTTTTAATATAAAATGTGGGTTATACTCTGCAGTATATTTTTTAAAAAAAAAAAAAGATAAAACGTGATATATATTCACATTTTAGTATAAAAAAATTAGTTAATTGATATATTTATAGATAACACAATAAGTTATTTATTTAATTTATAAATTAAATTTAGAAAATCACGTTAAATTGATTTTTTTTTGTTAGGTCAATAATTTTAGTGAACTTTGAGGTTCCGTTTGTGAGAGCTTTTTAGCTACTTTACATTTAAGCCCAACACTACAATTCTGTTTGAAGAACTGTTTTCTTATTACTTTCTAGAAATTTCTACGATAGAAAGTCATTTTTTTCTTTTAACCTAACTTATTAAAATATGATTGATGTCAGAAAACTACAATCTGACTTTTTAAAACATTGTAGCTTTTTGATCTGCAGTTTTTTTATTAATTTCACATTTGCTTCTTCAAACCGCCACAACTGCCTCAAACAAACCCTCAATCAATATGAAAATTGTAGTTATAAGTAACGAAAAGGACCATCATCACAATATACTCTTATATAAGGCACTGTTCAACCACGTAGACATACATACATACATACATACAAATGCACACTAAATTATATTTTACCCATAAATTCATTTTTATTTTTAAATTACTTCAAAGTTCAACCAATAAGGCAAAATTACTCACATCAAAATTAACCATACATATACNTAGACCAAAGTGTGTGTCCAAACATAAAAATCTTAGATCTTACTTTTAGAATATTGGTTTAAAAAATATAAACAGTTTCAAACATAAAATCACTTTAAAATTATATTTTAGAATATCTAAATATGCTCTACAAAATATTTATAAATTATAGTAGCAATTTGACATTTTTTTAGTGTCATTATGAGATTAGTTTCCACACAACATCATTTGAGCACCATATTTTAAATGTTGACATTTTTTGTAAATCCTATGATGAAGCTTTTAAAGACTAAATATTATTTCGAAGGCCTAAAAAAGTTTGCAATAATTTTGTGCATCAATAAATTATATATCGCACACCTAAATTTTTATTTTTACAAACATAACACTTTGATGTTTTAGAACTATACATAAAAAAGGTGTATTTCATTCATAAAAGTGCTAATATTATTGTTATTATTGTTGTAAATATGAAAATTTGTGTGAGAGATATATAAATACATAAGAATTGTGTGCTATGTATATGCCCCGTAAATTTACAGCTTTTCACCTTAAAAAATATTAACTATTATATATATTATTATTAAATTAAAAATATAATTAATGTTATTTTTTATTAAAAATTTAAATTTAAGCAGGATATATATATATATATATATATATAGGACAATTTATAAAAAAATATTTTAATTAAACAAATAAGCATAATAGGAATCGGATTAGGAAAGAATTAAAAGGAGCAAAAATGAATCTTTGAGCCACGTTTTATAATCAAAAACTTTTTAATATAAAATGTGGGTTATACTCTGCACATATTATAAAAAAAATAAGATAAAACGTGATATATATTCACATTTTAGTAAAAAAAAATTAGTTAATTGATATATTTATAGATAACACAATAAGTTATTTATTTAATTTATAAATTAAATTTAGAAAATTACGTTAATGACCACTTTAAAATTTTTAAGCCCAATCTATAGTTAGAATTAAATTTTTTTTTTTGTTAGGTCATTAATTTTAGTGAACTTTCAAGTTCCGTTTGTGACCGTTTTTTAGTTGCTTTACACCCGACACTACAATTTGATTTGAAGAACTGTTTTCTTATTATTTTCTAGAAATTTTTGTAACAGAAAGTCATTTTTTCTACTAACCTAACTTATTGAAATATGATTGATGTCAAAAAACTACGGTCTAACTTTTAAAACACTGTAGCTAGCTTATTGATCTACGGCTTTTTGATTAATTTCACATTTGCTTCTTCAAACCGCTACAACTGCCCCAAACAAACCCTCAATCAATATGAAAATTGTAGTTATAAGGATCGAAAAGGACCACCATCACAATATACTCTTATATAAGGCACCATTCAACCACGTAGACATACATACATACATACAAATGCTAACTAAATAATATTTTACCCATAAACTTATTTTTATTTTTAAATTACTTCAAAGTTCAACCAATAAGGCAAAATTATTCACATCAAAATTAATCATACATATACTGCTTTGTCAAATTTTACAAAACTTCATAACGTTCATCTTACATCAAAAAAATATAAAAAAAAAACATCCTAACATTACAATATAAATAATAAGGAAAAATAATAATATTAATACAAAAAAAAATGTTTAGCAAATATATCTAAAATAATTTCAACAAAATTAAAATTATGGTCAGATTGATCAACATATTCTTACATTTTAGAAAGTATTATAACTCGGCCATACCTTTAAAATAATATCATAAGAAAATAATTATAAAATAAATAAGCACTTAATACATATAAAATAACAAACTATATACATGCACCCCATCCTAAAAAATGAGGTTACATTATTTTGTACATATTAAAATTCGTACTGTTATTTATAATAGACAATTGGCATGATTCATTGAATTATATGATTGGAATTCAAGATGCAATGTCAGTGCTAATAAGAATTAAACGAACATTAGTGGTAGTTTACTTAATAATGATGACAAATATAAATAATGCATACATACAACACATCACTTCAATTATAAAAAGATCTTGGTATTACAATATGCACACCCAAATAAAGTTGGTTTTGTCGGGACAGTTCTTAGAGCATATGATGCAGTTCCAGTATGGAAGAAACGCTTGTAAGTATTAGGACTATTACAAGATAGCTGAAGGTATGTTTGCTTCAGAAGCAGCACTCCTCCAGTACGCAGCAACAGCAGAGTGCAGCTAAGCTGTATGTAGTTATTCCCAAGACAAAAAAACCATGAACTGGTAATCAAACATATAGTATATTCTGATGAAGTTTTGATCAAAATAGACCTCATAATTATTCGAAATAATTTAAAAGTCTACTACTAAGTCTGATATAAAATGCTGCATTAAAAGAAAAACATAAAATAAATACGACTAAGTCTGTATAGAATCAAGAGCAGATACATATACATGCACTGTAGCATTCTCCGTCTGTATAAAATCAAGGGGCATTTACATGCTTGCCATACAATTTTTATATATTCACATATCCAACGCCTAAACTTTCATATTTACAGAAGTGACGCTCAAATCTTTGACAGAACATCAAAAAATACCATTAAAATGCACCATGTCATGCAAAGAGTTTTAATACCAAGGTATCATAAATGTAAAATATCAAACTTTAGGTGTTAAACATGTAAATGCATAAGAATTACGTGGTATGTATGTAAATTTCCCTAAAATTGTTACCATGTTCTTTTAATAATGCGCAGTCCCCTACCTCTATTACCTTCGGCTGTATACGGTAGATAGAAGCTTATTGGAGAAATTCTGGGATTTAATAATTAAATATAATGTTCAAGAGCTAGCAAAATTGGTGATATTATAAATAGTGATGCTCTTGAACCAATGCTAAAAGTTCAAACAATTCCAAACACGAGTCAGGCCCTGAAATTAAGAATACAAATCCAATAGCTCTGTTTGAGATTAGATTTTGATAAAAATAAATAAATTAAAAATTTTGAACTTAAGATTTCTGTGGAATTTTGTCCTTGTTAGGTGGCCCAGACCGCCAGCCATATCGGCCCCACAGGATCAATTTGTGGAAGCTATTAGTGAGAGTGTCCTACTTCAGTTTTATTCCATTACATACTATTTATTATTATGTTGTATATTTTATTGTTTGTTTTGTATTTGGTAAATTTTAATAGACTTAATTATGTTACCTAGAGATTCCCTATATAATAAATGGAAAGGTTGAGATTTGTATATACAATGAAATAAGAAAAGATAGTTTTTCCATCTTTCTTCATGGTATCAAAGATCGGTTTTGTGACCTAATCCCGTCGTCATCAGCGGTGCAAGGTTTTGCTTTTGAACATCCCGGATTCGCCCTAAACCCTCATCTTTGTGACTGACGTTCACGATATAGTAGTGAGAGCAGCTAGCCNAAGATAGTTTTTCCATCTTTCTTCATGGTATCAAAGATCGGTTTTGTGACCTAATCCCGTCGTCATCAGCGGCGCAAGGTTTTGCTTTTGAACATCCCGGATTCGCCCTAAACCCTCATCTTCGTGACCGACGTTCACGATATAGTAGTGAGAGCAGCTAGCTGAGAAGACAAAGACCGGGTCGCAGCATTCAAAAACCAGCTTGACCCAAAACCCTTGTCTTTGTGACAAACATTCGCGATACAGACGCAAGAACAGATAGCTGGGAAGCCAACAACCGGATTGTGAGATTTAGAAGCCAATCCAATTACCTAATTCAAGGCAACCACAATTCCTTGCTGAGTTATCCTCCCTCTGCTCACTCCTACATCCGTCAAAGCCCCTCTCCAGCAGCAGTTCATTCATAATCCTCCCTGAAGCCACCAGAATCCCTTCAGTCAGCTTGCAAGCCTTCCTCTGCTCGATAGCCTCTAGAGCTTCTCCAACAAATGTCTAACAGCTCTTGTCATAGCTGTTGGATGCTTCCTGCCACAAGCAACAGCCAACTCCCTTATTCAACCCTAAACGTGCATAGGTTTTATGAGAAAAATAATGAAAATGTCTAACTATAATTCGAAGGTTAGTTATGAATCAGAGATCAGGAATTTTGTCCAAATAGCCCTTGAACTCTCTACCTTTATCACAAATCATAAACTCATNCCACAATTCCTTGCTGAGTTATCCTCCCTCTGCTCACTCCTACATCCGTCAAAGCCCCTCTCCAGCAGCAGTCCATTCATAATCCTCCCTGCAGCCACCAGAATCCCTTCAGTCAGCCTGCAAGCCTTCCTCTGCTCGATAGCCTCTAGAGCTTCTCCAACAAATGTCTAACAGCTCTTGTCATAGCTGTTGGATGCTTCCTGCCAAAAGCAACAGCCAACTCCCTTATTCAACCCTAAACGTGCATAGGTTTTATGAGATAAATAATGAAAATGTCTAACTATAATTCGAAGGTTAGTTATGAATCAGACATCAGGAATTTTGTCCAAATAGCCCTTGAACTTNAAGGAGCAAAAATGAATCTTTGAGCCACGTTTTATAATCAAAAACTTTTTAATATAAAATGTGGGTTATACTGCACATATTATAAAAAAATAAGATAAAACGTGGTATATATTCACATTTTAGTAAAAAAAAATTAGTTAATTGATATATTTATAGATAACACAATAAGTTATTTATCTAATTTATAAATTAAATTTAGAAAATTACGTTAATGACCACTTTAAAATTTTTAAGCCCAATCTATAGTTAGAATTATTTTTTTTTTTTTTGTTAGGTCAGTGAACTTTCAAGTTCCGTTTATGACGGTTTTTTAGTTGCTTTACACCCAACACTACAATTTGATTTGAAGAACTGTTTTCTTATTACTTTCTAGAAATTTTTTGTAACAGAAAGTCATTTTTTCTTCTAACCTAACTTATTAAAATATGATTGAGGTCAAAAAACTACAGTCTAACTTTTAAAACACTGTAGCTAGCTTATTGATCTGCGGCTTTTTGATTAATTTCACATTTATTTCTTCAAACCGCTACAACTGCCCCAAACAAACCCTCAACCAATATGAAAATTGTAGTTGTAAGTAACGAAAAGGACCACCATCACAATATACTCTTATATAAGGCGTTATTCAACCACGTAGACATACATACATACATACATACAAATGCTAACTAAATAATATTTTACCCATAAACTTATTTTTATTTTTAAATTACTTCAAAGTTCAACCAATAAGGCAAGATTATTCACATCAAAATTAATCATACATATACTGCTTTGTCAAATTTTATAAAACTTCATAACGTTCATCTTACATCAAAAAAAAAAATAATAATAAAAACAAAACATCCTAACATTACAATACAAATAATAAGGAAAAATAATAATATTAATACAAAAAAAAAATGTTTAGCAAATATATCTAAAATAATTTCAACAAAATTGAAATTATGGTCAGATTGATCAACATATTCTTACATTTTAGAATNACCAACTATTTTTATTTGTAAATATTTTTCCTTTTGATTCTCCAAGAACAACTTTTGCTACTTGTTTAATAATGTTTGTTATTTTATCCCACATCACATTCNACCTCTCGCTACCACTTAGGAAGTCTTTGCTGAAGTTAGAAGGTAATGATAGTAGGAAGTGTGGGTTCATCTAGCACAGAAAGCTCCATTTTCTACACACAAAACTCCTTCCATCATTCAAAGCCAAGGAAAAATCATCCCTTGTGTGGAACATTGCAAGAAAAATGGTCACAGAAAGGATAAATGCTAGAAACTACATGAAAAGCTTGTAGATTGGAAATTTGGACAAAGGAGGAATGATCAAGACAAGGCCCATGTCGTTGCCTATTCTAAAGAGTTGGTCAGCCCTAGTCTCTTCACTAAGGAACAATTAGAGGCGTTGAAGAAGCTTCTTATTGGCACAACCGAGTAGCCTACCAGCTTGATAATACACTAAGGTATCATATCCTTCTCATATCTTGCTAATAATAGAAGATTTATACCTTGGATAAGAGGTTCAAGTGTTTATGATCACATGACTGGAGATATTCTTGCTCTCACCTACTATCAGAAGATCACCACCTACAAATTTGATAGAGATGTTAATGGATCTCACTACAAGATTGTTGGGAAAGAAGAAAAGGAAAGTCTCTAAAGATAGCTTTTTTTTCTGTGTTATATGTTCCNCCCTCCACTTTTCTCATCCGGGCTTGGGACCGGCAACGGCAGTGTTTAACCATACATATACTGCTTTGTCAAATTTTATAAAACTTCATAACGTTGATCTTACATCAAAAAAATAAATAAAAAAAAAACATCCTAACATTACAATATAAATAACAAGAAAAAATAATAATATTAATACAAAAAAATGTTTAGCATATACAAAAAAATATATATATCTAAAATAATTTCAACAAATTTAAAATTATGGTCACATTGATCAACTTATTATACCTTAAAATAATATCATAAGAAAATAATTATAAAATAAATAAGCACTTAATACATATAAAATAACAAACCATACATGCACCCCATCCTAAAAAATGAGGTTACATTATTTGTACATATTAAAATTCGTACTGTTATTTATAATAGACAACTGGCACGATTCATTGAATTATATGATTGGAATTCAAGATGCAATGTCAGTGCTAATAAGAATTAAACGAACATTAGTGGTAGTTTACTTAATAATGATGACAAATATAAATAATGCATACATACAACACATCACTTCAATTATAAAAAGATCTTGGTATTACAATATGCACACCCAAATAAAGTTGGTTTTGTCGGGACAGTTCTTACAGCATATGATTGCAATTCCAGTATGGAAGAAACGCTTATGAGTATTAGGACTATTACAAGGTTATGTTTGCTTCAGAAGCAGCACTCCTCCAGTACGCAGCAACAGCAGAGTGCAGCTAAGCTGTATGTAGTTATTCCCAAGAAATTAAAAAAAAACCATGAATTGGTAATCAAACAAGGAGATTGTATATTCTGATGAAGTTTAGATCAAAATAGACCTCATAATTATTAGAAATAATTTAACATGAATGCAGTACAAGAGAAGATTGATTAAAAGTTAAATTAAACCCATGTGAAATGCTGCATTAAAAGAAAACATAAAATAAATACTACTAAGTCTGTATAAAATCAAGAGCAGATATACATACATGCACTGTAGCATTCTCCGTCTGTATAAAATCAAGGGGCATTTACATGCTTGCCATACAATTTTTATATATTTACATATCCAACGCCTAAACTTTCATATTTACATAAGTGACGCTCAAATCTTTGACAGCACATCAAAAATACCATTAAAATGCATCATGTCATGCAAAGAGTTTTAATACCAAGGTATCATAAATGTAAAATATCAAAGTTTAGGTGTTAAACATGTAAATGCATAAGAATTTTGTGGTATGTATGTAAATTTCCCTAAAATTGTTACCATGGTTGTTTAATAATGCGCAGTCCACTACCTCTATTACCTTCGGCTGTATACGGTAGATAGAAGCTTATTGGAGAAATTCTGAGATTTAATAAGTAAATATAATGTTCAAGAGCTAGCAAAATTAGTGATATTACTACAAACGTGATAGATAATATAATTAAAAAAAGGTAAGAAATAGTGATGCTCTTGAACCAATGCTAAAAGTTCAAACAATTCCAAACACGAGCGAGGCCCTGAGATTAAGAATACAAATCCAATAGGTCTGGCTGAGATTAGATTTTGATAAAAATAAATAAATTAAAAAACTTGAACTTAAGATTTCTGTGGAATTTTGTTCTTGTTAGGTGGCCCAGACCGCCGGCCATATCGGCCCCACAGGATTAATTTGTGGAAGCTATTGGTGAGAGTGTCCTATTTCAGTTTTATTCCATTACATACTATTTATTATTATGTTGTATATTTTATGGTTTGTTTTGTATTTGGTAAGTTTTAATAGACTTAATTATGTTTACCTAGAGATTCCCTATATAATAAATGGAAAGGTTGTGATTTGTATGCACAATGAAATAAGAAAAGATAGTTTTTTCATCTTTCTACATGGTATCAAAGATCGCTTTTGTGACCTAATCCCGTCGTCATCAGCGGTGCAAAGGTTTTGCTTTTGAACTTCCCGGATTCGCCCTAAACCCTCATCTTCGTGACCGACGTTCGCGATATAGTAGTGAGAGCAGCTAGCCGAGAAGACGACGACCGGGTAGCAGCATTCAAAAGCCAGGTTGACCCAAAACCCTTGTCTTCTTGACTAACATTCGCAATACAGACGCAAGAACAGATAGCTGGGAAGCCAACAACCGGATTGTGAGATTTAGAAGCCAATCCAATTACCTAATTGAAGGCAACCACAATTCCTTGCTGAGTTATCCTCCCTCTGCTCACTCCTACATCCGTCAAATCCCCTCTCCAGCAGCAGTCCAACATCCATAATCCTCCCTGCAGCCACCAGAATCCCTTCAGCCAGCCTGCAAGCCTTCCTCTGCCGATTCTATAGCCTCTGGAGCTGCTCCAACAAATGTCTAACAGCTCTTGTCATAGCTGTTGGATGCTTCCTGCCAAAAGCAACAGCCAACTCCCTTATTCAACCCTAAACGTGCATAGGTTTTATGAGATAAATAATGAAAATGTCTAACTATAATTCGAAGGTTATTTATGAATCAGAGATCAGGAATTCTGTCCAAATAGCCCTTGAACTCTCTACCTTTATCACAAATCATAAACTCAATGACCATAACTTCCTTCAATGGTCTCAATCGGTATTTATGTAAATATGTAGAAAAGGAACATCTCACAAGAGATGGCAGAGTTCCTGAGCTCTCTGATCCTAACCATTGCTCATGGAAGCTTCAGGATCATATGGTCAAATCTTGATTGATCAATTCTATGAGAACAAAAGTTGAAAATTTCTTGTTTTACAGGTCAATGCGGGAGATTTGGGATGTAGCTTGTGAGATTTATTCTAGTANGCGGGAGATTTGGGATGTAGCTCGTGAGATTTATTCTAGTACCAAAAATACTACAGAATTATTTAAGATTGAGACAAAAATGCATAAGCTCCGACAAGAAGAGTTGAGTGTTACTCAACACTTTAACATGCTATCAAAGTATTGGTTACAGTTAGATATGTATGATAAATATGTATGAAAGTGCTCTCAAAATGTTATGATGTATAAAACAATATTAGAGAAGAAGAAAGTGATAAAGTTCCTATTGGGCCTAAATAAAAACTTAGATGAGATCGGAGGAAGAATCTGAGGAGAAACCTCTCGTTACCACTTAGGAAGTCTTTGCTGAAGTTAGAAGGTAATGATAGTAGGAAGTGTGGGTTCATCAAGCACTGAAAGCTCCATTTCTACACACAAAACTCCTTCCATCATTCAAAGCCAAGGAAAAATCATCCCTTGTGTGGAACATTGCAAGAAAAATGGTCACAGAAAGGATAAATGCTAGAAACTACATGAAAAGCTTGTAGATTGGAAATTTGGACAAAGGATGAATGACCAAGACAACAAGGCCCATGTCGTTGCCTATTCTGAAGAGTTGTTCAGCCCTAGTCTCTTCACTAAGGAACAATTAGAGGTGTTGAGGAAGCTTCTTATTGGCACAACCGAGTCGCCTACCAGCTTGATAATACACTAAGGTATCATATCCTTCTCATATCTTGCTAATAATAGAAGATTTATACCTTGGATAAGAGGTTCAAGTGTTTCTGATCACATGACTGGAGATATTCTTTCTCTCACCTACTATCAAAAGATCACCACCTACAAATTTGATAGATATGTTAATGGATCTCACTCCAAGATTGTTGGGAAAGAAGAAAAGGAAAGTCTCTAAAGATAGTTAGCTTTTCTTCTGTGTTATATGTTCCCCAACTAAACTGAAACTTACTTTCAATTAGCAAGATTATTCCTGACTTGAACTACATTACTAAATTTCACTCTAATGCTTGTGAATTGCAAATGGCAGAATTGAAAAAGGTGATTAGCATTGTTGAATTGCATCAAGGTTTATACCTACTCAAAAAAAATTATCTCATGACACATAATTATCTTCTTCACCACCCTCTTCCCATGTTTCCGAGTTTGTTGTTTTTAAGACTGTTGAAAGTTAAGTTTTATTATGGCATTGTCGTCAGCGTCATCCCAATTTTCATTAGGTTCCAAAGTTGTACTCTCATTTCTTTATTAACAAAAAAACAGAATTTTATCATCGTGAAACCTATCAATTAACTAAAATACCCACATGTATATCTTCTATCTGAGTACAAAGTGTAACATCCTTTGTATATCATCCAAAGTGATATTTTAGTACGATCAAAATTAAAAACAATTAATGGAACCAAGTGATTTGTTTTCTTCATTGATGATCACACTAGAACCAATTAAATATATACCTCATGAAGAAAAATTTTGAAACTACACAAATCTTTCACTTCCAATGCAAAATTCATATTCTCAAAACTGATAATAGAAAAGAATACTTCAACTCAATCATTGGACCCCACCGTGCAAAGAATGGTATCATCCATGTGAGTTGTGTTGAGAATCCACATCAAAATGGGATAACTAAGAGGAAGAATAGACATCTCTTTGATGTATCTAGGTTTATAGTGCTTTCTCGCAATATCTCAAAAGTTTTCTAGAGAGATGTAGTGCTCACAACCACCAACCTCATTAAAAGAATGTCAAGCAGGATCCTTGGATTCAAAGCCTCACTTGATATTTTGATGGAAATATACCCTCATGTTAGAGTCTTCTCATATAATCATCCTCTAAAAATATTTAAGTCTCTTTTGTTCATATTCACCAACCAAACTGCACAAAGCTTAACCCAAAATACATCAAATATATCTTCCTTGGTTATGCTTCTAATAAAAAAGGCTACAAGTGTTATTCTCTCATTACAAAAAAATACTATAACTTCATAGAAGTTACTCTTTGAAAAATAATCATACTATCCCTAAATCTAAAATTCGGGAAGGGGGTTTGGGTAAATGTCACATTTGAGACAATGATCTAGATATTCACATCGATCTAGAGTCATCACAACCTATTCTACTTCACTCTAACTATTATGTCTCTAAAGTTCCACCACTTGAGGATATCTAACTTGAAATTGATAACAAGGAACTTCGTGTGCACACTAAGAAAAAGAAATTCACCAAGTAGGAAGAAAACGATATGCAACCATAGGATTGTTCACAACCAAAATTGAATTTACACATCTCTGAAGTTCCAAGCGAGGCGAAATCCAATGGAGTAGACATGAATAGTTCACAAATTATCCTATTTAGGAGTATGTTGCCTATGGAAAATTATTATCCTATAAAACTTCTGTATTTAATCTTGATAGTGTGCAAAACCCAAGTCCATTCATGAAGCACCTCAAAGTGAGAATGAAAAATAACAGTTAAATAGAAGATCCAAGCACTTGATCTAATGGCACATAAACCTTTACAAAGCTTTCTCTAAATAAAAAACCCATTGGGAGCAATGAGTGCTCAATGTCAATTACAAAATTGATGGGAATATTAAGAGGTTCAAGGCAAGGTTGATGGCTAAAAATTTAACTCTCTTACGGGATAGATTATTAAGAGATCTTTACACCAGTGGCCAAGCTAAACACTGTAAGAGTTTTTTCTTTGGCAGTAAATAAAGAGTGGAAATTGCATCAGCTTGATATCTACAAATGTCTTTTTGAATGGTGACCTCGAGAAAGAAGTGTATATGATGATTTCACCAAGGCTGAAAAATAGCTCATATAAACATTTGGTATGTAAACTAAGAAAGTCACTTTATGGCTTCAAACAATCTCCACGGTTTCGTTTTATAAGTTTGCCAAGACTATTAAATCTAATTGGTACATCCAATGCCAATCTGATTATACATTACTCATAAAGCATACACAGGGAGGTAAAAAAACTATGTGCATTGTCTATGTAGATGATATGACCCTATCAGGTGATGATAAAAAATAGAGAAAAGATTAAAGAGGTTCTTACCGCTAAATTTGAAATCAATGATCTATGAGCTATGAGATACATTCTGGGCATGGAAGTGGTCAGCCCCAAAGTAAGAATTATGATATTCCAAAGAAAGTGAATCATAGACGTTCCAAAAGAAACAAGAACTTTGAGATGTAAACTTGCTGAGAATACAATGAATTTCAAGAAAAAAATTACATTCAATAGGAGAAATAACATCAGTGGAAAGATAGATACCAGAGATTGGTGGGTAAGTTTACATATCTGTCACACACTACACCTGATATCGCTTAATCTATTAGGCAGATTAGGCATTGCAAGTCAACCTTATGAATAGTCAAAGTGAAAGACATTTGGAGATGAATTATAGGATATTGATGTTTCTTAAGAAGACTCCTAGCAAAAGATTATTTTTTAAAAAATCATACAACAGAGGAGGTAGAAGGTCATAATGATGCTAGTAGGGCAAGAGAACTTGTGAATAGAAGATCCACATATGGGTATTGTTCATATGTATGGAGAAATCTTGTCACATGGACGAAAAAGAAAGAGTCCCTATAAATTGTGCAGAATCTGAGTGCAACTTATAGAGACCACTGCCACTTTAGAAAATTTTTGTATAATTTTTTATAAACTTTGATTTTAAGAGATTCTCTAATATGAAAGTAAGGTAAGCATGCTCTTTGCTTCAGATAGAACATGATTGTGGTGATTTAACAATGAACTTGAAAGCAGATAAGTGCTACTTTCTCAATTATGTTTTCAATGAAAAATGATAGATTAATAGAATCCTAGTGTGCTTATTTGTGTCATATTAGGAAGATTTTTTTAGAACCGTATAATGATAACTATGTCATATTTTTTTAAAGCTAGACTTATATTATTTGTACTTTCCTTGATTATCTGACTCACAAATCTAAGAAGAAAAAAATATAAGTGAAAAGAAGTCTACAAAAGTGATAGAATAAAAAAAAGTTTGATATGCTTTCTAGCTTAGAGAAAAAAATAAAGATGATGATGTTGATGAAGAGATATGTAGACAAACCTATGAAGCTGTATATTATAGTTGAAAAACTTAATGTTGCCTATAATAATAGTAAAATATATAAATAATTTAAATTAGTTGAAATCTATGAAAGATTTTATTAATGTATAAAATATGTGAGTGATTATATAAAACGCAGTCAATCTGAGCAAGAAGCAAGCAGTGGTCTCTAAAAGTTAATTGTCTTATTAAGTAATTTGAGCTCGAGAACAGAGGATCCACATTTGGGTATTTTTCATATGTATGGGGAAATCTTATCATATGGAAGAGCAAAAAGCAATCAGTGGCCTTTATAAGTTGTCCAGAATATGAGTATCAGGGACTTGCTTTGGGAATTTGTGAAGGAAGATGGATCCAAAAATTACTAAATGAGTAGAGATACTACGTAGTCAATCCCATAAAGATGTTATGTGACAATCAAGTCGTCATTAATATTGCAAAGAACTCTCTGCATCATGACGAAGCTAAACACATTGAGATTGATAGACATTTTATCTCTAAAAAAGTCAATAGTGGCATTATTCACTTTTGGGTATTTTTCATATGTATGGGGAAATCTTGTCACATGGAAGAGCAAAAAGCAATCAGTGGTCTTATAAGTTGTCCAGAATATGAGTATCAGGCACTTGCTTTGGGAATTTGTGAAGGAAGGTGGATCCAAAAATTACTAAATGAGTTGAGATGCTACATAGTCAATCCCATAAAGATGTTATGTGACAGTCAAGTCGTCATTAATATTGCAAAAAACTCTGTGGATCATGACGAAGTCAAACACATTGAGATTGATAGACATTTTATCTCTGAAAAAGTCAATAGTGGCATTATTCACTTAAGCTACATTTCAACTCATAAAATTAAAGATGTTTTCACTAAATCCTAACCTCCAAGTTAGTTCGATGATTTGGTCTTTACAATATTTATGGCCCAGCATAAAGGGGAGTGTGGAATTGTCCCTGTTAGGTGGCCCAGACCGCCGGCCATATGGCCCCACAGACCAATTTGTGGAAGCTAATGGAGGGAATTTCTTATGTCAGTTTTATTCATTTTTATTATTATTTTTATCATATTGTATGTATTTTATTTATTGTTTGTTTTGTATTTTGTAAGTTGTAATGGCATTAACTATATTTAACCTACACATTCCCTATATAACAAGGGAAATATTGTATTTTGTATATGATGGAATAAGAGAAGATAGTTTCTCCATCTTTCTTCATTTCTATTTAAATTTGTATAGAAAACATGTACAACATCAGGGCATTTCAACCACATGCAAAGAGAGCCATTAGACTCAAAAAATGTGTTCAGTCAATCAATCATGTCTAAGAGCAACGCAAAAAAACTATCGAAGTTAGTAGGCAAAGCACATGTGCACGAAAAGTTTTAAAATAGCTAAAAGCTATGTATTTTCCAACAAAAACAACTTTTATAATGTTTCTCAAAGGAAATTAGTTTTTAGACAGATATTGAAAGTCCTATTCCAGATTAACTAAATTGAGTTTTCCAAATTAAACTCTATCTTTAAAGATAGAATCATGCAATTTACTTAGTTTACAAGCATCCACAAATATTCTGAATCACTGTGAAGTTCGTGTGTAGGTGCAAACCCTTCCAGTAACTCCACTACACCACAAAGACTATAAATAAGGAATGTAATTATTTGCGGGCTTCTATAAACTATTTATAGTTCACCACAAACCCATTTGCATACCTCACTAAGGTTTTACAAGCCTCGGTGAGCTACCTTTACGTAATTATCATATAATCTAACAATTATCAGGCAAATTAGTACATTCAAGCTCTTCTTTACATTTTAACAAATTTTGTAGGATTGAATCCTTATTATTTGAACAATATACTTTGAATTTTCAATACTCTAGTATGTATAGGTAGTCAATTTGTTAAATCTAAGGCTACTGGTTAAGAGAAACTCTAAAACTAAACATTTAAACTCAATAACCAAACATTTTTCTTTCAAAATACTTTTTGAGACTATAGCATACATCTGAAATAAATTAAAAGCTTGCTCCACCAAAATTGCACTTCGATACTTTGGTTGATTTGCTTATCTTCTTTATGCAATTGTGGATTTCAGTGTATAATTATTATAATTGGTATTTTATTTTTGTTTTATCAATCCTATTGATTTTTAGCTAAATATTTTCCAGAGTACATCTCTTAAAAGCGATATCCCTGCCTCCGATAACTTGAAAATGAAAGGTGTCCTAATGAAAAAATTTTAGTGAAGGTTCTCCAGCCCATTAATGGAGTGATCTGATCAAGTGCGGTTTGCAAGAAATCCATAGTGACATCATGCACCTAGGCATAGATGTTGACTGTAGCTGAACAATATAAAAAATTAGTGTCTGCCAATTGGTTGATTTCTTCTGAAAATTTCTTTCACTGGTTTTATTCGATTAAAAATTATTAATTTCCATTGTAATACGCTGTTTTCAAAAAATCTGTTAATTATTTATTTTTTTTAAATCACGATTAATCCCCACATGGGCATATGTAAAACCTACACTAGTGACCAACGCTAATGTCAAAACTAAAACAAATTTAATTGCCTTCAAGACATCATTATTATAACGTCCCTCGGATTGCATATATAACGAGGGGAGCTTTCACAAAAAATTCACATATAATAAAATTTCTCATCTAGTCCAGGCCCGCTAAGTTTTACATTACAAGGTTTTACATGTAAGAAATATATATGGACTTAAATGTATGTATGACTAAAATCCTCAAACCAGGACAAATGTAATCTTTCTCTCATTACATTGAAATTTCGGCCAACATGCAATAAATGCTAATTGAAATAGCATTATCTCAACCCTTTCCATTAATGATTGTGACCTTGGCCGATAACAGAGATTTTAATAATTTATACTATTGCTTTCAACAAGCATACTATAGCATCTTCATAGATAAAACAATATTGTAAATGATGGCATATCACCAAACATCAACTGCACCCATCCACCCTTAACATACTTCATGCAAAGTGAAGGGGATAATATTGCATGTTTAGCACCATAACCTCCTAAGAAAAGTATAGAATAAGATATGAGAGTTAATCAATGGAATCATGCCTCCATATAAACCTTTCAAAATTTGAAAGGATGGACAAAGCAGCGTATGGGCTTTTGCCCTTTGCTTATTGAAGCCTTGAAGAGGATTTTGTTCTTGTTGTGATGTTAAGCATCAAGTGTTAACCATTTAAAGAGTAGTGCTCCTAGGCTACAACAACAACAACAATAAAACACCATCCCACAAAGTGGGAGCAGCTACATTAATCTTTTTTTTTCCATTGTGTCCTATTGAGTGTCATATTTTCATTTATTTCTAATAGATTAAGATCTTTTTTTTATATATGTCCAAGCATTTTTTGTAACCTTTCTTAGCACAAGTGAAATCTAAAACATCTACTCTCCTATCAGGGTCATTTGATGGTTAACGTTTAATATGACCAAACCATCTAAGACGGCTCTCTCTAATCCTGTCTGTCACTAGAGCAACTCCAACCCTCTCACGGATATATTTATTTCAAATTTTGTCTCTTAAGTGTAAAACCAGTCATCCACCTAAACATTCTCATCTCAACATCACTTAATCTTTTCTTTTACTACGCCTCTAGCTTATAAAATTTTCTTTTTAAGTATAAGCAGTATTTTTCTATCACAATGGGCTTGATGCATTCCTCCACTTCAATCATCCAACTTGAATTCTACTAATAACATCCCCATCTATATCATCACTTTGAACAATAGACCCGAAATTTCTAAAATGTTAACTCATTATAATGAATTGATCACTCATTGTTACAGCCACACCACAAGATCTATTATTAGTAGAATTACATTCCATATGTTCCGATTTAGATCTATTCAAACAAAAGCCTTTAGACTCTAAAATTGAACCTCCATAATTCAACTTTTTTCTGAACTCTCTAGTCTAATCCACAAGAAGAATATCATCTGCGAAAAACATATACCAAAGTACAATTTCCTGTAAATATCCAGTATGAAAATTCATAACAAAAGCAAAAGGATAGGGGCTTAAAGATGGTCCCTGATATTATCCAATTGAAATAGGAAAATACTTGGTCAATCATCTTTGTGTTCGAACACAAGTAGCACCTCTAGTATACATATTTTTAATGTCTTGAATGAGCAATATCAACATCTTTATTTTCTATAACTCTCCAAAGTAATTATGTTAGAACTTTATCATAAGTTTTTTTATAAATCAACAAAAAATAAATGCAGATCATCCTTACTATCTATAATTTTCCATCAAACCTCTCAATAAATGTATAGCTTCTATACTAGACTTGTCCGGCATGAATCCAAACTAATTTTGAGATATTTTTGTATCACATAATTGCTATTATGTGAAGTTATATTTTGTTGATCAATTATTCATTTAGAGTAGTAAGTTTCGTCGTTCATGCTTGACGATGAGTTTGATGGTACGGAAGGTGTCCACCTACTTTGGGTTCGAAGCGCAACACTAGAAAAATTTTATTTCCTATACCAGACGCCGCAGAGCTCGGATGAAACACCTACAAACACTTGGAACAGAAGCGCCCCAACACTCAAAAGGGGGCGTCGCAGCACTCGGTCTATGTTTAGGAACCCAAGAGCTCGACACTCCAACGTCCCAAGGGGAGCGCCACAACGCCCAATCCAGGTTCAGAAGCCCGAGATTACCACATTGTAATGCCCATAAGTAAATGCAAATACACCCTACCATAGCGCTTCGGTGCCAATAACTATATTTGTGCAGTTCTCTGATTTGAGTTTTAATTATGTAGACCCGATGTGTGTGTGTGTGTTGACAACGAGATTTTGGTTTCTCTTACGTAAGGATGACAGGAATGAGCGTTCTTGAGTTCCAAAGCATGGAGAGGCTTAAGTGTGGTGTAATTTATAAAATTCTCCTCTTTTTTTTATATTGGATTTCTAGGTGAGGGCAGTTTCTACTGTAGAGCCACACCTATCATGGCGCTTACGTGCCCGTTCTATTTAAACGCCACTATGCCCTATCATGGCGCTTTGGTGCAAATTCTATTTAAATGAATATTTTAATATAAATAACACGATTAAATTTTGTTTTGGAAAAGCTATTTTTTCGGTAGCAATTTCACAGTTACTTCTTTAAATAGTTGTAGCTGCTTCAAACAAACCCTAAACATAGTAGCACTAGGCTCTCCCCCAAAATTTTAAGACTTAGGTTCTGTTTGGGAGCACGTTTTAGGTGCGGCGCGGGCATTCGCCGTGACTTCTCGTGAAAGCTATCCGTTTGGTTCGCGACTTTGGGCAATTAGGCGGCGGCAGCGGAGCGAAAGCGAGTCGCGGGATTTCTGTGGCGTCTCCCGCTTTCGACCTAAATTTTAACCATTTTCCCTCTACCTACCCTCGGTGACTCCCGCTGCTTCCCCGCGTCTGACCGTCCACCCTAGGTGATTCCCCGCTGCTTCCCTCGAGTCCCCTTCTCCTTCTCCTCTTTCGTCGTCCCTCGACCGACAAATCTAAGGTAAGACAAGCTATTTTCTTCTTTCTTTGAGGATCTGACGAAGGATGTGCGTTTTGCGGCTCGTGATGGTTTCTCCTTCACATTTCTTTCCTGTTTCTGTCATTTCTCTTTTCTCCTCCTTCCCTGTCGTGGATCTGTTGTTTCTTAACGAATAATGGCTTTAGGTAGATCTTGTGGCACAAGAGAAATTACTTCATCTAACTCTTACCTGAATAGTACCCCTAAATTTGGGATCAATTTGGCATTGTCCATCCAAGCTGCAGATCTTGCAGTACACTATTGCGGATCTGCGGATCTGCGGTTTTGCGGTTTTGTGGCTTTGCGGTTCCTCACGGTTTTACGTTGCAGGTTTTGTGGTTTTCCGACAGAAACGTGTTGATTTGGGTTCGAATTGGCTTGTTCATACATGAATAGTTTTCCCTATTTCGGGCTTCTGTGATTGGGTTCTATCCATGTTTACTTGAATTGGTTTGTTCATACATGCGTAAAAGTTTCTTGGAGATCTGCTTGATCAGTATCCTATGGCAGATTCGGGATAATGGGATGTTTACTTATGGCAGATTTGCATTAGACCGATGCTTCTGTTGAGGGGAGGGAGGAATTGAAGCTAATCCATATGAATATCCAGTGTTTTCACGTTGGAATTATAGCTGCTGCCTTTAAAAATATATAAATTGGGCTTATTTCCTTTGGTTCATGTAGAACTTCTGATTAGTTTGTGAAGGAGAAAAAAAAAAGAAATTAATTCCTTTGGTTCACATATGTCAAGGTTAACTAAGAATTATCAATGCACCTTAGTAAATTAGCATTCATATACACCTTCATATTTTGATTATTGATGTTTCCAGAGAATAGTTTTTTTTTTCCTGGGTTTAGGGAAGCAGTCCCTTTGGTTAGTTCATGCTTTGCACCAACACTAATTTCCTTTCGCAATCCTTCAATGCATTGATTTCACGTTGGAATTATAGCTGCTGCCTTTAAAAATATATAAATTGGGCTTATTTCCTTTGGTTCATGTAGAACTTCTGATTAGTTTGTGAAGGAAAAAAAAAAAAGAAATTATTTCCTTTGGTTCACATATGTCAAGCTTAACTAAGAATTATCAATGCACCTTAGTAAATTAGCATTCATATACACCTTCATATTTTGATTATTGATGTTTTCAGAGAATACTTTTTTTTTCCTAGGTTTAGGGAAGCAGTCCCTTTGGTTAGTTCATGCTTTGCACCAACACTAATTTACTTTCGCAATCCTTCAATGCATTGATTTCACGTTGGAATTATAGCTGCTGCCTTTAAAAATATATTAATTGGGCTTATTTCCTTTGGTTCATGTAGAACTTCTGATTAGTTTGTGAAAGAAAAAAAAAAAAGAAATTATTTCCTTTGGTTCACATATGTCAAGCTTAACTAAAAATGTTTGGTTCACATATGTCAAAATAAAGGATAAGTATGCAATTCTCCATAAGAATGACACATAATGTTTACTTTTGCTGTTCTCTAAAGAATGCATATGCTTACAGCTCTATGAAAGTGATGAATGGTTGGCTCGGGGAGTGAACTTGATGTGATAACTTGTGATATTTTCATAGATTGACGAATTTTATATGGGTAATTAAGCTTTCGTCTTGCTTCATGCTAACTTGTGATGAATGGTTGACATCTGTCGAGTGAAGCTGTTGTGCTGAAGGTGGAGGATTTTCTGGGTCTTATTGACTTTAATATTAACTTATAATACTTCATTAATTCTTTTATATTATGTTATTATTGGTGTGTAAAGATCAGCTTCCTCTTTGGTGTTATATGCTATATGCTGCTTTTTGGAAATCCTGTAAGGAAAGATGGGAATTCTGTTAGCAATGCAGCACTTGGTACAAAGGGAGTAATGTATTATGCAGCAGAGATAGATTAATGTATGGAATCATTGTGGGAGTAATGTATTTTGCTTCTAATATGGCACAATCCAGGGAAGGGATTCCTAATGGCAGTGATGCGGTTTTTCTGTAATTGCTGCGGTTTTATGCTTCCTGTTGGGAGTACTGTATGAAACAAACCTTTGTAACTTCCTCTTTGGTGCTATAATAAAGTTGCTGGCCTCCTTTGCCGTGGATGTAGGTCATTTCGACCGAACCACGTTAAAATTTGTGTTCTCTTTTTCCTATAAATGCTGCTGTTTTTTTTTTTAAAAATTCTGTTGGGAGTAATGTATGAAACAAAGCTTTGTACCTTCCTCTTTGGTGCTATAATAAAGTTGCTGTCCTCCTTTGCCGTGGATGTAGGTCATTTTGACCGAACCACGTTAAACTCTGTGTCTTTTTTTCGTATTCATGATCCCTTAAATTTTTTTTTTGTTAAATATGATGCAACACCAATGAACGATTCTCATGTTTTTGCATTGTTATGTTTCTTTTTTTTGCTATATCGTAGTTTTAACATGGCTGGTAAGGCTAAAGAGCATGGTTCACCAGCACTATGGGAAAAAGAAACGAAAATGTTGTTTTGCGACCTTTGTATAAAAGAAATACAGTTGGGCAATAGACCAACAACGTGTTTCAATAAAGAAGGTTGGTTTAATATCATTAAACATTTTAAAGAGTCCACGGGACGGGAGTACGACAGGCTACAAATGAAGAACAAATGGGATCAATTGAAAAAAGATTGGAAAATTTGGAAGGATTTGAAATGTGGTTCAACTGGTCTGGGCTGGGATCCGATAAAGCGAACCATTGATGCCTCTGAAGAGTGGTGGGCAGAAAGGATCGCGGTTAGTAAGTTTAATTTTTTTAAGCTATCCATAATTTAGTTCTTTCTTAATATGTAGAACTGATTTGAATTTTTTTTTCCAGGTGGTGCCCGCAGCGAAAAAGTATAAAACATGTGGAATTGAACCCGATTTGGAGGAGAAGTTAGATCTGATGTTTGGGGGTGTTGTCGCCACAGGAAAATATGCATGCGCTCCCAGCGAGGTAGGATTTGGTGAAACACAGGACAATGTTGCTGTCAGCTTATCAGATGATTCACCTAATTTCCCAAGTCCTGGTCCCACTGAGATTCAATCCACAAATCGCTCGAAGCGTTCTAGGTTCGAGAGTATAAAAAAAGGGTGGAGCTGCTACTATCAGAAACCAGATATCATGCCTTATGGATTCATCCAACGATGCCCCGCATAAAGTGCAGAAAACGTCAATCAACGAGGTTGTGGCAATTTTAGAGCAGGATCCGAGTATTGCAGCAGATGATGAGCTTTACTATTTTGCTGTTGAGCTGCTTCAAGATTCAGTTCAGAGAGACTTTTTCACAGCAATTGCCAAGGAGCGAAGGGTGTACGACNTAATACTTCATTAATTCTTTTATATTATGTTATTATTGGTGTGTAAAGATCAGCTTCCTCTTTGGTGTTATACGCTATATGCTGCTTTTTGGAAATCCTGTAAGGAAAGATGGGAATTCTGTTAGTAATGCAGCACTTGGTACAAAGGGAGTAATGTATTATGCAGCAGAGATAGATTAATGTATGGAATCATTGTGGGAGTAATGTATTTTGCTTCTAATATGGCACAATCCAGGGAAGGGATTCCTAATGGCAGTGATGCGGTTTTTCTGTAATTGCTGCGGTTTTATGCTTCCTGTTGGGGGTAATGTATGAAACAAACTATTGTAACTTCCTCTTTGGTGCTATAATAAAGTTGCTGGCCTCCTTTGCCGTATATGTAGGTCATTTCGATNCATTTCGACCGAACCACGTTAAAATCTGTGTTCTCTTTTTCCTATAAATGCTGCTGTTTTTTTTTTTTTAAAAGTTTCTGTTGGGAGTAATGTATGAAACAAAGCTTTGTACCTTCCTCTTTGGTGTTATAATAAAGTTGCTGTCCTCCTTTGCCGTGGATGTAAGTCATTTTGACCGAACCACGTTAAACTTTGTGACTTTTTTTCGTATTCATGATCCCTTAAATTTTTTTTTGTTAAATATGATGCAACACCCATGAACGATTCTCATGTTTTTGCATTGTTATGTTTCTTTTTTTTACTATATCGTAGTTTTAACATGACTGGTAAGGCTAAAGAGCATGGTTCACCAGCACTATGGGAAAAAGAAACGAAAATGTTGTTTTGCGACCTTTGTATAAAAGAAATACAGTTAGGCAATAGACCAACAACGTTTTTCAATAAAGAAGGTTGGCTGAATATTATTAAACATTTTAAAAAGTCCACGGGACGGGAGTACGACAGACTACAAATGAAGAACAAATGGGATCAATTGAAAAAAGATTGGAAAATTTGGAAGGATTTGAAATGTGGTTCAACTGGTCTGGGCTGGGATCCGATAAAGCGAACCATTGATGCCTCTGAAGAGTGGTGGGCAGAAAGGATCGCGGTTAGTAAGTTTAATTTTTTTAAGCTATCCATAATTTAGTTCTTTCTTAATATGTAGAACTGATTTGAATTTTTTTTTCCAGGTGGTGCCCGCAGCGAAAAAGTATAAAACATGTGGAATTGAACCCGATTTGGAGGAGAAGTTAGATCTGATGTTTGGGGGTGTTGTCGCCACAGGAAAATATGCATGCGCTCCCAGCGAGGTAGGATTTGGTGAAACACAGGACAATGTTGCTGTCAGCTTATCAGATGATTCACCTAATTTCCCAAGTCCTGGTCCCACTGAGATTCAATCCACAAATCGCTCGAAGCGTTCTAGGTTCGAGAGTAAAAAAAAAGGGTGGAGCTGCTACTATCAGAAACCAGATATCATGCCTTATGGATTCATCCAACGATGCCCCGCATAAAGTGCAGAAAACGTCAATCAACGAGGTTGTGGCAATTTTAGAGCAGGATCCGAGTATTGCAGCAGATGATGAGCTTTACTATTTTGCTGTTGAGCTGCTTCAAGATTCAGTTCAGAGAGACTTTTTCACAGCAATTGCCAAGGAGCGAAGGGTGTCGTACCTACGACATTTCTTTGAGCGCAGGAAAATTTGAATGACATTTTATAGTATTTGCTATGTCCTTATTTGAACACTTTGAACTGTTGTTGATCGAGACTTTTAGGTTTTTAATTTGTTATTTACATATAACTATCTTAATGCAAGCTGCGAAATTCTAATCTGTTGGCAACTGTTCTATAGAAATCATTAACTGCTTGTGTTAGAACTTCTTTTCATAGTGATGATTGGCTTAATAATTTATTTTTCTTTGTCATAAAATGTCCAGTATACATCATTATGGACCCAAGCCAGGTACGTCGTCGAAGGAGAAATGCAGCTATCAACTTGCTCGTAGAGTACTACAACACATACATCGACCGTTCTCCCTGTTACACATCATCACATTTTGGAGACAAATGGGTTGCGGAAATGCTTGCTGGACATCCCACAAGATTTCACAACATGTTCCGAATGACACAGGAGGTTTTCACAGATCTTTTAGCAGAACTCATTGGATCTCATGGCCTCCATGGGTCAATAAGGATGACTGACCGTGAGGTCTTAGCGATTACTCTTTATATATTATCACAGAACGAGTCAATGCGTGGTGCCATGGAACGCTTTCAGCACTCATCAGAGACTATTAGCAGGTACTTCTCGGTGGGTTTGAGTGCTTTGGCGAGCCTCGCCAAACAAGTCATAAAGCCAATGGATCCAACGTTTTCACGAACTCCTACGGAGATTCGTCACGATCGACGATACATGCCATTCTTTAAGGTACGGATTTAGTCTTGCATTAGTTAAATTTAACATGAGAGCATGATATTGATTAATGAATTACCAACGCTCCATCTTTAGGATTGCATCGGTGCCATAGATGGAACACATGTTGATGCACGTGTTTCAAATGATGAAAAAGTTGCATTTATCGGGCGAAGTGGAACCCCAACACAAAATGTCATGGCAGTTTGCGACTTTAATATGTGTTTCACATTTATCATGCCTGGTTGGGAGGGTAGTGCACACGACAGCAGAATATTCAAGAGTGCAACTCGGAATCCGCATTATAGCTTTCCTCATCCTCCTCAAGGTATGTTGCGCCACGAGAAATTGCATTTTGATAAAATGTGTTTTTTTAGAATGTGAGACTGAAGGTTGGGGAAGGTGCAACTGAAGGTTCAACAGTAGAATATTAATGTATTATTTTAAAATGTGAAACTGATGGTTCAACACCTCACAGGCAAGTATTATTTGGTGGATGCTGGTTATCCGTTGCAGCGAGGGTATCTCAAACCATATCCTGATACCAGATATCATATACCTGATTTTGAACGAGCAAGTAACGTTACACGAAACAGAAAGGAGGTGTTCAACAAAAGACATTCTTCCTTGCGAGGCGTCATCGAGAGAACATTTGGTGTCTGGAAGAAGAAGTGGGTGATATTACGTGATATGCCTCCTTACCCATTTCCAAAACAGGTTCAGATTGTAATAGCGACGATGACAATACACAATTATATTAGGCGACACCCGTCTCGATATGACGTTGACTTCCTCAATGCTGAAGCAAATCAACAGGAAATAGCTGAAGACCCATCTGAAAACCAAATTGGTAGTTCTATGTTACAAGATGAGAGTGAACAATCAACCATTTGTACTAAGGAGGGGGAAGGTGCAATTGAAATGGCGGCCATTCGAGAACAAATAACTAATGCGTTGGTTAATATTTGATTGATTTGCAATTTCTTATAATGACAAAACAGTCAAATTAGGAGTGTTTGTTAGGAGATATTAATTTACTTCACTGGTGATGTAATAAATAACTCTATTAAGGATTTAAACTTCTCATAAATGGTTATGAATGATCATTAATTGCATTTACTTGGTAGCTGTTTAGATTATAATGGGTTTTCAAGAAACTTTTGTTGAATTATGCTCTTAAAAAATTAAGTGTTATCCAACAAAATATGTAATTTTAGATGTTAAATATTTTTCAAAAACTTATGTGAAATGTCCAACAAACCATGATCTCATGATAAAAATATTTTTCAAAAAACTATATTTTTAAAAAACTTTCTATAAATAAATAATATTCTGTTTGAAAATATATAAAATATTTTTTAACAAAATTTTCTTCTTTTTCAAATAGGTATTCGAAATTACAAAATTTTTTTAAAAAATTTTCTATAAAGAAATACTATTTTTCTGAATTTTATGTATTTCACACTCAAATTAATACAAATAAACCAAAAATTAAAAACAGTTTTAACAAATAGGGGTAGTTTGGTCATTTTTACATGAAACAGCTGCCCTATAGCATTTTTCCCGCAGCTGCACCAAACAGACAATCAGCTTCCCCGCAGCTGCTTCCCCACAGCTGCTTCCTGGGGCAGCGCAGCTGCAGCTGAAAAGCTGAGAATCTGCAGCTGCGCCAAACAGACCCTTAGTTGATCAAGAATCTTTAACTAAATCTTTAACTTGATAGAAAACCCTACTCTCATCACTTAGGTTTTTATTTCTACAAAATTAGGATTAGACATTTTAAAATACTCAAAATTTTGACTCTTTAAATTAAACTTAAGATTAGTAAACTAGAACTTTCACCTTTTAAAAATTGACAAGTTCTCAATAGAAACGATACACGGACTCACAAATCTGCATACTGTTAGATTGACACGTATAATTGCGTGGTTAACACCTTTTGCATGATATCATGACATCATATTTTTAGCTTCCTTACCAGCGAATAATGTTAAACTTCTAATTTATGAAGATTTTAGTTGAATTTTGAAGTTTATATTTGAAATCTATAATGTTTTTACATTTCTATTTTGCTATTTCCTATGCAAGGCATAAAAAAAAAAGATCATACTTTGTGATTTTTTGGTTTTTGTTTTCTTCACATATAGTTGCTTAATTGTGGTTTCTGTAAATTGTGTTCTGTTATTTTAGTATAGGGACATTAATTAGTCACAAGTTGTATGTATAGGACAGGACCTGTTAACTAGTGTTGTACAACCGTGAAATAGAAAACATAATTAAAAATCAGAAAATTTAGAAAACATAAAATTAGTTAGAAGTAATAGTGAAATTTCATGAAGAAAAATATTTACTCTAAACCACTTAAAGATTATGTCAATCCTTTGATAAAAGAGATTCACTTAAGTATCAATAATTCTGTCGTAAAAGTCAATTCCTTTGAACTGAAGTCTGTCATAATACAGGTGGTTCAGAAAGTTCAACCCGGAGGATGACCCTAATTTGCACTTAGCCAGCTTTTTAGAATTATGTACGACGTTTACGTATTACGGCTTCTCTAACGATGTTATTAAACTTAAGTTATTCATTCACCTTTTCACTTAGAAATAAAGCTATAAGATGTTGAATTCTTTAGCAGCAGGGTTTATCACCACTTGAACTGACCTAGCCCAAAAATTTTCGGCTGAGTACTTCCCACCATCTAAAATAGTAAAGCTTAAGAATGACATAATTTCTTTCAACCAATAAGAGAGTGGGTCAATCTATGATACCTGGGAGAAGTTTGAAGAGTTTCTTAGAAACTATCCACATCATGCCCTATCAGATTGATTAATTATCCATATTTTTTATAACAAACTTGTGGGATCTTTAAGGTCTATGATAGATGTCGTAGCTAGGGGGTTTTTTATGTCTAAATCTTTTGAGAAGGCCTATATACTTATAGAAAATATGACTATCAATAATTTTCAATGGTCTTTGAGAAAGTCAACCGCAAAAAAGTAGTCGGTGTCTATTATGCTGATGTGTTAGCAATTTTGACTTCACATGTAGATGCTATATCGATGAAGAGGGACAATTTAGGTTTAAATCATACACTATGATCACTAATAATCGAAGAGAATATCTATGGTTAGGAAGTTTATCATAGTGTTGTAACATCTAAATACAATAAACAACAAACTAACCACCCCTATCCTAATACATATAATTCAGGATGGAGCAACCACCCAAATTTTAATTAGCATAAAAATCAAAATGTAGGAAATCAACCTTGAGGTAGTAACCAGCCTAACACATTAGCCAATTGGAATGATTGGGGAAACAACAGCCCGAGATCGACTTATCCACCTGGATTCAATTCAAATTCACAATTTAAGGAGAAGTTATCTTTAGAAGGGATATGTTACAGATGAGAAATCAATTACAATATTGTCAAGCTGCAGGCATAAGAAACATCGAAAATTAATTATTGCAGACATCAAATTCTTTGAGCGGCAAACCGCAAGGAGCACTTCCAATAATACTGAAGTGAATCCAAAAGAAAAATGGAAGGTGCAATGTAAAGTCATTAGACTTGGGAGTGAAAACAAGCTTGAGGGGCCTGAAGTATAGGAGCCTAGAGGAGAGGAGTCTGACCTTGAGCCTGAGAACATAATTGTAAAATATTCGCAAAACTTGGAAAAATTACATCACCTCATATTAAGGAACTTGAGAGACCACCATTATCATTTCCTCAGAGAACATAGAAACAAAAGTTAGACCAATAGTTATTCAGTTTTTAGAAGTGTTCAAAAAGCTCACATTAAACATCCCATCTGCAGAAATTTTAGAATAAATGCCTGGTTGTGTTAAGTTTATGAAGGACATGCTTGATAAAAAATAAAAGCTAGGTGATATGAGACTGTGGCTCTAACTGAGGAGTGCAATGCAATTCAACAGAAGAAACTTCTACAAAAAATTAAGGATCCAAGTGGCTTCACCATTCCCTGCATCAAAGAAGAAAAATTTTTTGGGGAAGTTTTATCTGACTTAGGAGCCAACATTCACCACATAACCTTATTGATCTTTAGGAAACTAGGTTTACGTGATGTTAAACCCACTACTATAACCATTCAATTAGCTGACTGTTCTTTGAGTTATCTTGGGGGATTATAAGAGATGTCTTAATTAAAGTGGATAAATTTATCTTCGCAACAGACTTTCTAGTTTTAGACATATAAGAGGATAAGGAAATCTCGATTATACCAGCTAGAACTTAGCTACTAGATGGACCATGATTGATGTTCAGAAAAGGAAACTTGCAATGAGAGTGAATGAGCATGAGACTACATTTAGGAGATGTTTGGGATCTTTTTTTTTTTTTTGAAAATAAAAAATAGGAAATAAACAAAAAAATAATGTTTGCACAAATGTTTTCAGTTTTATTTCTTTTTTTTTTTTTGAGGAATACATTGTTTTTTTTTTTTTTGGAGAAACATTTCTGTTTTTAAAATACTCAAAACAAAAAAAACTTACTTTTGTTTGTTTTTAAAATACTAAAAATAGCGAGTCCAGTTGCCCGCTGCCACCTACCCTACTCGCCGCCATCAACCGCCCATTGCCCGCGCCACAGAACGCCACGAGGTGCAAAACCCTACCTGCAGCCCGCCACTGGCCTCTGTCCGTCATCTNTTGATGATCACACTAGAACCAATTAAATATATACCTCATGAAGAAAAATTTTGAAACTACACAAATCTTTCAATTCCAATGCAAAATTCATATTCTCAAAACTGATAATACAAAGGAATACTTCAACTCAATCATTGGACCCCACCGTGCAAAGAATGGTATCATCCATGTGAGTTGTGTTGAGAATCCACATCAAAATGGGATAACTGAGAGGAAGAATAGACATCTCTTTGATGTACCTAGGTTTATAATGCTTTCTCGCAATATCTCAAAAGTTTTCTAGAGAGAAGTAGTGCTCACAGCCACCAACCTCATTAAAAGAATGTCAAGCAGGATCCTTGGATTCAAAGCCTCACTTGATATTTTGATGGAAATATACCCTCATGTTAGAGTCTTCTCATATAATCATCCTCTAAAAATATTTAAGTCTCTTTTGTTCATATTCACCAACCAAACTGCACAAAGCTTAACCCAAAATACATCAAATATATCTTCCTTGGTTATGCTTCTAATAAAAAAGGCTACAAGTGTTATTCTCTCATTACAAAAAAATACTATAACTTCATAGAAATTACTCTTTAAAAAATAATCATACTATCCCTAAATATAAATTTGGGAAGGGGGTTGGGTAAATGTCACATTTGAGACAATGTCTAGATATTCACACTGATCTAGAGTCATCACAACCTATTCTACTTCACTCTAACTATTATGTCTCTAAAGTTCCACCACTTGAGGATATCTAACTTGAAATTGATAACAAGGAACTTCGTGCGCACACTAAGAGAAAGAAATTCACCAAGTAGGATGAAAACGATATGCAACCACAGGATTGTTCACAACCAAAATTGAAATTACACATCTCTGAAGTTCCAAGCGAGGCGAAATCCAATGGAGTAGACATGAATAGTTCACAAATTATCCTATTTAGGAGTATGTTGCCTATGGAAAATTATCATCTTATAAAACTTTTGTATCTAATCTCGATAGTGTGCAAAACTCAAGTCCATTCATGAAGCACCTCAAAGTGAGAATGAAAAATAACAGTTAAATAGAAGATCCAAGCACTTGATCTAATGGCACATAAACCTTTACAAAGCTTTCTCTAAATAAAAAACCCATTGGGAGCAATGAGTGCTCGATGTCAATTACAAAATTGATGGGAATATTAAGAGGTTCAAGGCAAGGTCGATGGCTAAAGATTTAACTCTCTCTTCCGAGATAGATTATTAAGAGATCTTTACACCAGTGGCCAAGCTAAACACTATAATAGTTTTTTTTTCTTGGCAGCAAATAAAGAGTGGATATTGCATCAGCTTGATATCTACAAATGTATTTTTGAATGGTGACCTCGAGAAAGAAGTGTATATGATGGTCTCACCAAGGCTGAAAAATAGCTCATATAAACATTTGGTATGTAAACTAAGAAAGTCACTTTATGGCTTCAAACAATCTCCACAGCTTGGTCTTATAAGTTTGCCAAGACTATTAAATCTAATTGGTACATCCAATGCCAAGCTGATTATACATTGCTCATAAAGCATACACAGGGAGGTAAAAAAATTATGTACATTGTCTATGTAGATGATATGATCCTGTCAGGCGATGATTAAAAATAAAGAAAAGATAAAAGAGGTTCTTACCGCTAAATTTGAAATCAATGATCTATGAGCTATGAGATACATTCTGGGCATGGAAGTGGTCAGCCCCAAAGTAAGAATTATGATATTCCAAAGAAAGTGAATCATA
>JXCR01140624.1:161373-181470 GCA_002079205.1 Phalaenopsis hybrid cultivar | reverse complement strand
ATTTGTATAGAAAACATGTACAACATCAGGCAATTTCAACCACATGCAGAGAGAGCCATTAGACTCAAAAAATGTGTTCAGTCAATCAATCATGTCTAAGAACAACGCAAAAAAACTATCGAAGTTAGTAGGCAAAGCACATGTGCACGAAAAGTTTTAAAATAGCTAAAAGCTATGTATTTTCCAACAAAAACAACTTTTATAATGTTTCTCAAAGGAAATTAGTTTTTAGACAGATATTGAAAGTCCTATTCCAGATTAACTAAATTGAGTTTTCCAAATTAAACTCTATCTTTAAAGATAGAATCATGCAATTTACTTAGTTTACAAGCATCCACAAATATTCTGAATCACTGTGAAGTTCGTGTGTAGGTGCAAACCCTTCCAGTAACTCCACTACACCACAAAGACTATATNATCACTGTGAAGTTCGTGTGTAGGTGCAAACCCTTCCAGTAACTCCACTACACCACAAAGACTATAAATAAGAAATGTAATTATTTGCGGGCTTCTATAAACTATTTACAGTTGACCACAAACACATTAGCAGACCTAACTAAGGTTTTACAAGCCTCGGTGAGCTACCTTTACGTAATTATCATATAATCTAACAATTATCAGGCAAATCAGTACATAATTCAAGCTCTTCTTTACATTTTAACAAATTTTGTAGGATTGAATCCTTATTATTTGAACAATATACTTTGAATTTTCAATACTCTAGTATGTATAGGTAATCAATTTGTTAAATCTAAGGCTACTGGTTAAGAGAAACTCTAAAACTAAACATTTAAAATTNCAGTACATAATTCAAGCTCTTCTTTACATTTTAACAAATTTTGTAGGATTGAATCCTTATTATTTGAACAATGTACTTTGAATTTTCAATACTCTAGTATGTATAGGTAATCAATTTGTTAAATCTAAGGCTACTGGTTAAGAAAAACTAAAACTAAACATTTAAAATCAATAACCAAACATTTTTCTTTCAAAATACTTTTCGAGACTATAGCATACATCTGAAATAAATTAAAAGCTTGCTCCACCACAATTCCACTTCGATACTTTGGTTGATTTGCTTATCTTCTTCATGCAATTGTGGATTTAAGTGTATAATTATTATAAATTGTATTTTATTTTTGTTTTATCAATCCTATTTTCCAGAGTACATCTCTTAAAAGAGATATCCCTGCCTCCGATAACTTGAAAATGAAAGGTGTCCTAATGAAAAAATTTTAGTGAAGGTTCTCCAGCCCATTAATGGAGTGATCTGATCAAGTGCGGTTTGCAAGAAATCCATAGTGACATCATGCACCTAGGCATAGATGTCGACTGTAGCTGAACAATATAAAAAATCAGTGTCTGCCAATTGGTTGATTTCTGCTGAAGATTTCTTTCACTGGTTNGTTCTCCAGCCCATTAATGGAGTGATCTGATCAAGTGCGGTTTGCAAGAAATCCATAGTGACATCATGCACCGAGGCATAGATGTAGACTGTAGCTGAACAATATAAAAAATTAGTGTCTGCCAATTGGTTGATTTCTGCTGAAGATTTCTTTCACTGGTTTTATTCGATTAAAAATTATTAATTTCCATTGTAATACGTTGTTTTCAAAAAATCTGTCAATTATTTTTTTTTTTAAATCACGATCAATCCCCGCATGGGGATATGTAAAACCTACACTACTGACCAACGCTACTGTCAAAACTAAAACAAATTTAATTGCCTTCAAGGCATCATCATTATAACGTCTCTCGGATTGCATATATAACGAGGGAAGCNTTCACTGGTTTTATTCGATTAAAAATTATTAATTTCCATTGTAATACGTTGTTTTCAAAAAATCTGTCAATTTTTTTTTTTTTTAAATCACGATCAATCCCCGCATGGGGATATGTAAAACCTACGCTACTGACCAACGCTACTGTCAAAACTAAAACAAATTTAATTGCCTTCAAGGCATCATTAATATAACGTCTCTCGGATTGCATATATAACGAGGGAAGTTTTCACAAAAAATTCACATATAATAAAATTTCTCGTCTAGTCCAGGCCCGCTAAGTTTTACATTACAAGGTTTTACATGTAAGAAATATATATGGACTTAAATGTATGTATGACAAAAATCCTCAAACCAGGACAAATGTAATCACTCTCTCATTACATTGAAATTTCGGCCAACATGCAATAAATGCTAATTGAAATAGCATTATCTCAACCCTTTCCATTAATGATTGTGACCTTGGCCGATAACAGAGATTTTAATAATTTATACTATGGCTTTCAACAAGCATACTATAGCATGTTCATAGATAAAACAATATTGTAAATGATGGCATATCACCATACATCAACTGCACCTATCCACCCTTAACATACTTCATGCAAAGTGAAGGGGATAATATTGCATGTATAGCACCATAACCTCCTAAGAAAAGTATAGAATAAGATATGAGAGTTAATCAATGGAATCATGCCTCCATATAAACCTTTCAAAATTTGAAAGGATGGACAAAGCAGCGTATGGGCTTTTGCCCTTTGCTTATTGAAGCCTTGAAGAGGATTTTGTTCTTGTTGGGATGTTAAGCATCAAGTGTTAACCATTTAAAGAGTAGTGCTCCTAGGCTACAATAACAACAATAAAACACTATCCCACAAAGTGGGATCAGCTACATTAATCTTCTTTTTCCATTGTGTCCTATTGAGTGTCATATTTTCATTTAATTCTAATAGATTAAGATCATTCTTTTTATATATGTCCAAGCATTTTTTGTAGCCCTTCTTAGCACAAGTCAAATCTAAAACATCTACTCTCCTAACAGGGTCATCTGATGGTTAACGTTTAATATGACCAAATCATCTAAGATGACTCTCTCTAATCCTGTCTGTCACTAGAGCAACTCCAACCCTTTCACGGATATATTTATTTCAAATTTTGTCTCTTAAGTGTAAAACCAGTCATCCACCTGAACATTCTCATCTCAACATCACTTAATTTTATGCTTTTCTTTTACTACGCCTCTAGCTTATAAAATTTTCTTTTTAAGTAAGCAGTACTTTTCTATCACAATGGGCTTGATGCATTCCTCCACTTCAATCATCCAACTTGAATTCTACTAATAACATCCCCATCTATATCATCACTTTGAACAATAGACCCGAAATTTCTAAAATGTTAACTCATTATAATCAATTGATCATTCATTGTTACAACCACGCCACAAGATCTAATATTAGTAGAATTACATTCCATATATTCCGATTTAGATCTATTCAAACAAAAGCCTTTAGACTCTAAAATTGAACCTCCATAATTCAACTTTTTTCTGAACTCTCAAGTTTAATCCACAAGGATATCATCTACGAAAAACATATACCAAAAGTACAACCTCCTGTAAATATCCAGTATGAAAATTCATAACAAAAGTAAAAAGATATGGGCTTAAAGATGGTCCCTGATATTATCCAATTGAAATAGGAAAATACTTGGTCAATCATCTTTGTGTTTGAACACAAGTAACACCTCTAGTATACATATTTTTAATGGCTTGAATGAGCAATATCAACATCTTTATTTTCTATAACTCTCCAAAGAACTTTATCATAAGCTTTTATAAATCAACAAAAAACAAATGTAGATCATCCTTACTATCTATAACTTTCCATCAAACCTCTCAATAAATGTATAGCTTCTATACTAGACTTGTCCGGCATGAATCCAAACTAATTTTGAGATATTTTTGTATCACATCATTGCTATTATGTGAAGTTATGATCAATTATTCATTTAGAGCAGTAAGTTTCGTCGTTAATGCTTGACGATGAGTTTGATGTTACGGGAGGTGTCCACCTATTATGGGTTCGAAGCGCAACACAAGAAAAATTTTATTTCCTATACCATACGCCGCAGAGCTCGGATGAAGCACCTAGATGCAACGCCCGAACGCTTGGAACAGAAGCGCCCCAACACTCGAAAGGGAGCGTCGCAGCACTCGGTCTATGTTTAGGAACCCAAGAGCTCGACACTCCAACGCCCCAAGGGGAGGGCCACAACGCCCAATCCAGGTTCAGAAGCCCGAGATTACCACATTGTAATGCCCATAAGTAAATGCAACTACACCCTACCATAGCGCTTCGGTGCCAATAACTATATTTGTGCAGTTCTCTGATTGGAGTTTTAATTATGTCGATCCGATGTGTGTGTGTGTTGACAACGAGATTTTGGTTTCTCTTATGTAAGGATGACAGGAATGAGCGTTCTTGAGTTCTAAAGCATGGAGAGGCTTGAGTGTGGTGTAAGTTATAAAATTCTCCTCTTTTTTCATAGTGGATTTCTAGGTGAGGGGTAGTTTCTACTGTAGAGCCACACCTATCATGGCGCTTACGTGTCAATTCTATTTAAACGCCACTACGCCCTATCATGGCGCTTTGGTGCAAATTCTATTGAAATGAATATTTTAATATAAATAACACGATTAAATTTTGTTTTGGAAAACCTATTTTTTTTGTAGCAGTTTCACAGTCACTTCTTCAAATAGTTGTAGCTACTCCAAACAAACCCTAAACCTAGTAGCACTAGGCTCTCCCCCAAAATTTTAAGACTTAGTTGATCAAAAATCTTTAACTAAATCTTTAACTTGATAGAAAACCCTACTCTCATCACTTAGGTTTTTATTTCTACAAAATTAGAATTAGACATTTTAAAATACTCAAAATTTTGACTCTTTAAATTAGACTTAAGATTAGTAAACTAGAACTTTCACCTTTTAAAAATTGACAAGTTCTCAGTAGAAACGAAACACGGACTCACAAATCTGCATACTGTTTGATTGACACGTATAATTGTGTGGTTAACGCCTTTTTCATGATATCATGATATCACATTTTTAGCTTCCTTACTAGCGAATAACGTTAAACTTCTAATTTATGAAGATTTTAGTTGAATTTTGAAGTTTATATTTGAAATCTATAATGTTTTTACATTTCTATTTTGTTATTTCCTATGCAAGGCATCAAAGAAAAGATCATACTTTGTGATTTTTTGTTTTTTGTTTTCTTCACATATAGTTGCTTAATTGTGGTTTCTGTAAATTGTGTTCCGTTATTTTAGTATAGGGACATTAATTAGTCACAAGTTGTATGTATAGGACAGGACCTATGAACTAGTGTTGTACAACCATGAAATAGAAAACATAATTAAAAATCAGAAAATTTAGAAAACATAAAAATAGTTAGAAGCAATAGTGAAATTTCATAAAGAAAAATATTTACTCTAAACCACTTAAAGATTATGTCAATCATTTGATGAAAGAGATTCACTTGAGTATCAATAATTCTGTCGTAAAAGCCAATTCCTTTGAACTGAAGTCTATCATAATCCAGGTGATTCAAAACGTTTAGCCCGGAGGTGACCCTAATTTGCACTTAGCCAACTTTTTAGAATTATGTACGACGTTTACGTATTACAGCGTCTCTAACAATGTTGTTAAACTTAAGTTATTCACCTTTTCACTTAGAAATAAAGCTATAAGATGTTGAATTCTTTAGCAGCAGGGTTTATCACCACTTGAACTGACCTAGCCCAAAAATTTTTGGCTGAGTACTTCCCACCATCTAAAATAGTAAAGCTTAAGAATGACATAATTTCTTTTCAACCAGTAAAAGAGTGGGTCAATTTATGATACCTGAGAGAAGTTTGAAGAGTTTCTTAGAAACTATCCACATCATGCCCTATCAGATTGATTAATTATCCATATTTTTTATAACAAACTTGTGGGGTCTTTAAGGTCTATGATAGATGTCGCAGCTAGGAGGTCTTTTATGTCTAAATCTTTTGAGAAGGCCTATATATTTATAGAAAATATGACTACCAATAATTTTCAATGGTCTTTGAGAAAGCCAACCGCAAAAAAGTAGTCGGTGTCTATTATGCTGATGTGTTAGCAATTTTCACTTCACATGTAGATTCTATATCGATGAAGAGGGACAATTTAGTTTAAATCCTACACTATGATCACTAATAATCGAAGAGAATATCTATGGTTAGGAAGTTTATCATAGTGTTGTAACCTCTAAATACAATAAACAACAAACTAACCGCCCCTATCCTAATACATATAATTCAGGATGGAGCAATCACCCAAATTTTAATTAGAATAAAAATCAAAATGTAAGAAATCAACCTTGAGGTAGTAACCAGCCTAATACATTAGCCAATTGGAATGATTGGGGAAACAACAATNATGTAAGAAATCAACCTTGAGGTAGTAACCAGCCTAATACATTAGCCAATTGGAATGATTGGGGAAACAACAGTCCGAGATCGACTTATCCACCTCGATTCAATTCAAATTCACAATTTAAGGAGAAGTTATCTTTAGAAGGGATATGTTACAGATGAGAAATCAATTACAATATTGTCAAGCTGCAGGCATAAGAAACATCGAAAATTAATTAATGCAGACATCAAATTCTTTGAGCGGCATACCCCCCCAAGGAGCACTTCCAATAATACTGAAGTAAATCCAAAAGAAAAAGGGAAGGTGCAATGTAAAGTCATTAGACTTCGGAGTGAAAACAAGCTTGAGGGGCCTGAAGTATAAGAGCCTAGAGGAGAGGAGTCTGACCATGAGCCTGAGAAAATAATTGTAAAATATTCACAAAACTTGGAAAAATTACATCACCTCATATTAAGGAACTTGAGAGACCATTATTATCATTTCCTCAGAGAACATAGAAACAAAAGTTAGACCAATAGTTATTCAGATTTTTGAAATGTTCAAAAAGCTCACATTAAACATCCCTTCTGTAGAAATTTTANGAGAGGAGTCTGACCATGAGCCTGAGAAAATAATTGTAAAATATTCACAAAACTTGGAAAAATTACATCACCACATATTAAGCAACTTGAGAGACCATTATTATCATTTCCTCAGAGAACATAGAAATAAAAGTTAGACCAATAGTTATTCAGATTTTAGAAATTTTCAAAAAGCTTACATTAAACACCCCTTCTGTAGAAATTTTGGAATAAATGTCTGGTTGTGTTAAGTTTATGAAGGACATGCTTGATAAAAAATAAAAGCTAGGTGATAATGAGACTGTGGCTCTAACTGAGGAGTGCAATGCCATTCAACAGAAGAACTTCTACAAAAAAATTAAGGATCTAAGTGGCTTCACCATTCCCTGCATCAAAGAAGAAAATNTCAACAGAAGAAACTTCTAGAAAAAATTAAGGATCTAAGTGGCTTCACCATTCCCTGCATCAAAGAAGAAAAATTTTTTGGGGAAGCTTTATGTGACTTAGGAGCCAACATTAACCCCATAACCTTATTGATCTTTAGGAAACTAGGTTTATGTGAGGTTAAACCCACTACTATAACCATTCAATTAGTTGATTGTTCTTTGAGTTATCTTGGGGGGTTATAAGAGATGTACTAATTAAAGTGGATAAATTTATCTTCGCAACAGACGTTCTAGTTTTAGACATATAAGAGGATAAGGAAATCCCGATTATACCAGCTAGAACTTAGCTACTAGATGGACCATGATTGATGTTCAGAAAAAGAAACTTGCAATGAGAATGAATGAGCAGGAGATTACATTTAGGGGATGTCTGGGATCATTTTTTTTTTTTGTTTTTTGTTTTTGAAAATAAAAAATAGGAAATAAACAAAAAAAATAATGTTTGCATAAATGTTTTTAGTTTTATTTCTACTTTTTATTTTTTGGAGGAATACATTGTTTTTTTTATTTTTGGAGAAACATTTCTATTTTTAAAATACTCAAAATAAAAAAAACATACTTTTGTTTGTTTTTAAAATACTGAAAATATCGAGTTCAGCTGCCCGCTGCCACCTACCCTACCCGCCGCCATCAACCGCCCATTGCCCGCTCCACAGAACGCCACGAGGCGCAGAACCCTACCTGCAGCCCGCCACCGGCCTCCGTCCGTCATCTGCGCTATCGTTGCCTGTCGTCGGCAACTGTTCGCCACCCGCCATGTTGTCGTCGCTGCCCAACCCCGCCGCCGCCAACCCCATCTCTCTGTTTGTCGCTCGCCGCAGCCAGCTTTACCCGCAGTCGTCAACCGCACCAGCCACCATCCGCTGCCCGCATGTCACCGCAAGCCCTGCAATCGTCGTCGGCCGCCCACTGCTGCCCGCCCGCCTGCCCGCCCGCCCACGGGTAATGCTTTGTGTTATGTGGAGCAAGGAAAACGCAGTATATGTCATGGGTGACAAAGTTTAATACTGAAGCACACAAGGACAACCATTTTGTAAAAAGTATAGTTTTAAAAAAAAATAAAACATAGCCAAATATTTTTATATTTTTTATTTAAAAAAATAAATAAATCATACTAGTACCAAATGNATCTGCGCTATCGTTGCCTGTCGTCGGCAACTGTTCGCCACCCGCCATGTTGTCGTCGCTGCCCAACCCCGCCGCCGCCAACCCCATCTCTCTGTTTGTCGCTCGCCGCAGCCAGCTTTACCCGCAGTCGTCAACCGCACCAGCCACCATCCGCTGCCCGCATGTCACCGCAGGCCCTGCCTATCGCCGTCAGCCGCCCACTGCTGCCCGCCCGCCCACGGGTAATGCTTTGTGTTAGGTGGAGCAAGGAAAACGCAACATATGTCATGAGTAACAAAGTTTAATACTGAAGCACACAAGGACAATCATTTTGTAAAAAGTATAGTTTTAAGAAAAAATAAAAAATACCCAAATATTTTTATATTTTTTATTTAAAAAAATAAATAAATCATACTAGTACCAAATGTTTTTTTTCTAAAAACAGAAAACAAAAAATAAAATAAAAATAAAACTGACTAAAAAGAAAAATAAAAATAGAAAACATAAAGCGATTCTAAATAGACCTTTCACATTTTAAAATCAATGGAGAATCCCCAAAATACATGTTATAGAATAGATGTGGTGGATGAGTTGATTAGGAGACTAAATTATAATAAGAAACTTCAAGCCATCTTATGACCTTGGAAGAGAATAAGTAGATTTGTTCCCAATTGTTAACAAAAATTTGAATCACTACTTGGGGTCTAATTCAAGGGAGGTTCTCACATTTGATAAAAAACCCTACTCTCATCACTTAGGTTTTTGTTTCCACAATTTTAGAATTAAACACTTTAAAATTCTCAAAAACTTAGACTTTTCAAACTAGACTTAAGAATGGTAAATTAGAACAAACACCTTTTTGAAAATTAATAAGTTATTTGTGGGATCAATAAACAGACTCAAAAATTTATATACTACTTGATTGACATATATACTTGCATGATTGGTGTCTGCTTCACAGCATTGCAACATTAAATTTTTGGTGTCGTTGTTAGGAAATGATATGCCCTACTATTAGAGGCAACCACTAGAGTAGTTAAAGATAAATTTAATACTCTAGACACCACAGTTAAAGTTAAGCCTTTAGCTCCTTCGGTAATGGAAGCTTCTAAATTAGAACGTAAAGTTCTCCCAAGGCAATTAAAATATGCAATTCTTAGGAGTCTTCAATTTTACTTAGTATTATTTCAGCTGTTTTGAAGGAATTGCAAGAAGCAAAGTTGATGAGAGTTTTGAGAAATTTTTGGAGGGCCTTTGAGTTTAGCAGACATTAAGAGTATCAGCCCTTCCTTATGCATGCATAGAAAATTAAAAGTGAAAGATCGTGAACCAAAGGTTGATCCTCAAAGGAGGCTAAGCACAATGATGCAGAAGGTAGTTAAAAAATAAATCCTGAAATGGTTAGATGCAGAAATTATTTATCTTATTTCGAATAGTGTTTAGGCTATCCAGAAGAATGGAGTGAAAGTAGTGGAGAACTATAGGAAAAAACTTATACCACTAGGCGTCACTTGTTGGAGGATCTATATAGACTATATTAAATTGAATAAAACAACTATAAAGATCATTTTCTCGTCTTTTCTCGTCCAAATAGTAGATAGTTTAGCATAACACCCTTACTTTTATTTCTAGTTGGTTATTCTGGTTACATTAAATTCGCATAGCTCCAAAAAATCATAAAAAGACTACTTTCACTAGTTCCTATGGAACATTTGCCTTTACGAGAATGTTCTGCAAACATTGCAATACTCTTGTCACTTTTCAGAGGTGTATGATGTTTATTTTTTTGAATTTAATAAAAAAAAAGATTAAAATTTTCATGGATGACTTTTTTGTATTTGGCACATCTGATGCTTTGAACATCTTGTTAAAGTTTTGTAAAGATGTGAGAGATTAATTTAGCACTAAATTAGAAAAAATGTCAATTTACGGTGACTAAAGGAATTTTTTTTAGCATAGGGTGTCAGAGAAAGGCATGGAAGTAGAATAGGTCAAAATTAAGGTTATAGAGAAATTGCCGCAACCTACTTCCGTTAGAGAGATTAAAAAATTTTTAGGGCATGTAGCATTACGATCTATAAAACTTCGAAGCCTGTGTCCACCTATTAGTGAAGGACGTACGCTTTGTTCTCAATGAAAAGTGTCTAACAGTCTTCCAACATATGAAGAAAAAATTATTCATTGTGTCTGTTATTGTTGTCCTGGATTGAAAATTTTCATTTGAGCTTCTGTGTTATTATATTGTAGGGTTGTGCTAGGCCAAAGGTGGGACAAGGCTTTTCATGTAATATATTATGGCAGTATAACTCTTAGTCAAACTCAAGTTAATTACACTATCATATAGAAAGAGCTCCTCGTCATGATATATGCATTTCATAAATTTATATCCTACCTGATAGAAACCAGTTAAAACTTACACTGACCACCCCGCTATCAAATATCTTGTAATTAAAAAGAATATCATATCTTATTGGAACTGATGGTTGCTTTTATTATAGGAGTTTGATATAGAGATGGTAGATAGGAAGGATACTAAGAATAGTGGGTTGTCAACAGTATAGGCTTGAGCAGAAAATTTTTGAGAATTTATTCGATAAAATTAATGAGTTTTCCTGACGAGCTGCTCCTTTCGATCATTGATCAGAACATTCCTTGATATCATGGTAGACAGATATTATGAATTTCATTGTCAGTAGAATCATTCCATATGATTTGTCGTACCAAGAGAAGAAAGTTTATATTTGCTGTCAGATTTTACTTTTGGGATAGATCCAATATCTTTAGAAAGTGCAAGAACCAAATTATGAGACCGGGTGATGGTAATTCTTGAAATTAGAGAGTTTTATGCCAATGTTAAAGAGCATAAGGATGAAGAAGTTTTTGTCAATTTTAGTTCAGCAAAAATCAATTCTATCTTTGCACTCCATGACATTCGTCATGATAAATATTTCCTTTTCATGTCTTCGGATGCAGATCTGACTGAGATTACTACCTTTTTGACTTAGTACTGTGACTCTTGGCATTTTCATGACCAAAAATTGGTAATTTTCCTTCCTCTATTATGAATGTCGAGTAGAAGTGGCATAAATTTATTTCTGTTGAAATTTTCTCTTTGAATAATGTGAATGAGGTGACACGAGAAAGGGTGTTTTTAAACTATTTCATTCAAAATGAGAAGTCAATAAATGTTGGGATTATCATTAATACTGTTGATCATGGCATCACTAAGGGGGTACAACGATTGATCTTGGTCACCCTTCAGTGATTTTTTTGTTGTGTTTAAAGGTTGAGGTGAACTACGTCTTGGGAGGAACAATTACATCCTAACAAGCTCATTACAAAGAAGACCATTAGGACTTACAGTATGACATCTTTTGAGCGATGAGAAATCAAGATCTACCCCTTCACGACTCCAATTTTCTTCCTCCTTTACCGCTATTTCAGAAAAGTTGAACACCCAGAGTAATGATATTGTAATTCCGCAATTGTAGCAGCACGACATGGGCCAGAAGTTTGATTTTTATGTTGATCAACATCGATAAGAACACGACTGCCATGTGCAGACTTTCAATACACATGGAAAGATGATCCGGTACAGCTAGACACAGAAAGGGTCTAGGACTGCTCAGCTTCGAATGCACCACCATTCCACTATTATGGTGAGAATGTTGAGCCCATGGAGGATGATGGTGATAAGTACTGATAGGTTTGATACTTGGATTTGCTAACTGCTCTACTGTGCCTGATTTTTTGTTGTGTTTATTTTCTTTTATTTTATTTATGATTGACATTTATGTGGGTGTTATATTTAACATGTGATTTTGCAATTGATACTAAGATTGGTGAACTTTTCATTTGAATTTGTGACAAGCACTACTTATTTTCTTGCAATATTTTGTTTTATTATGTGATTCATTGAGGTTTTTCTAATTGTGATGTGATTTGGTGTTTACTATTATTTGTGCTTTACTTTTCATTGTGGTCATATATCNACTGCTCTACTGTGCCTGATTTTTTGTTGTGTTTATTTTCTTTTATTTTATTTATGATTGACATTTATGTGGATGTTATATTTGACATGTGATTTTGCAATTGATACTAAGATTGGTGGACTTTTCATTTGAATTTGTGACAAGCACTACTTATTTTCTTGCAATATTTTGTTCTATTATGTGATTCATTGAGGTTTTTCTAGTTGTGATGTGATTTGGTGTTTACTATTATTTGTGTTTTACTTTTCATTGTGGTCATATATGCTTACTCTCACGTGTATATTTATTGTTTTGTTATTACACATTCATGTTATACCTATTTAATTATTTTTTTACCCAATTATCTACATGTGTAGTATAAAAAAGTTTTGGGGAGAGATGTTTGTGTAAAAATTGTGCCCTAAAGTAAAAGTTGATATCTGAATCTTAGAATTCCAATAAAAAATGGTTGATTTAATTAGGGTTCAGAGTGATTTAATAAGAAGTTAAGAAAATCAGTAGAGATAATATAAATATTCATTAAGTTTAAAAACTATTAGTGATTCCATAATAATTGACCTTTAACTCTCATTAATTACTCTTGTATATAAAAATTTCTAAACACTTAGACTGAGATTGACTAAATATAAAAATTAACTTATCAAATATATAAAAATTAATAACTAAACAATTCAAATAAATTATTTTTCAGTTAAAATCTATTGAATTTCAATATTTTAAAATAAGTTAGGAGATAACTGAGAATTAGCCAAAGAAAGAGTTGGTATTCAAAATCATTAAAGAAGAGCTTAACTAAATATAATAATCATCTATGAAATTTAAGAAGGAAAATAGTAAAAATTTAAAAGAAAAGAAAAAATTATGAAAGCTCAAGTGAAAAAGAAAATTATTTAGCAGTTTTAGAAAAAAAGCTTGAGGTCAAGCTTGAATTTTAAAATTAGTACCAACACCCTTTCTAAAGTAAGAGAATCAAGAACCTCAACAACAACAATAACAAAAAGCCTTTATTCCACTAAGTGGAGTCGGCTACATGAATCCTCTTTCTACATTGCGTCCTATTGAGTGTCATATTTTCATTTAATTCTAACAAATTAAGATCGTTTTTTATACAATATGCCCAGGTTTTTTTTAGGTCTATCTTTGTCTTTCTTAACAAAAGTAGAATCTAAAACATCGACTCTCTTAACATAAGTAAAGAAAAAAAGAACCTCCTTAACTATAAATTCAAAATACTGAATTCAAGGAGATAATAACTGAATTAGCATTATTTTAATGATTAGTCAAATTGAAGTATATATATTTGAAAGGAAATCTTATTTTAGTCAACAATACATAAGTGATTTAGGGGTAATTATATAGAAAGTATACTAACACGAATTATGTTGGGAAATTAGGGGTTTCTAAAAAAATTCAATCTTAGGAAGAGGTTTATGCACCTTGAATGACTTATTACCTCATTACTAAAGAACCCTCAAATCCTAAGTTTCAAACTATCATTAACTTTAAGAATTAAATTACTTGATGGCAAGTAATATTTATGTTTAGAAGAATTAGACGTAAGAATATCCAAATGGCTAAACGAATTCAAAAATCAAGGCATTTTAAAATTGAAGAGATTCTTTGAAAGAAGAATAGAGTACCCATGACCTTATATCAAAATAAATCGGAGTTCAACTATTAGAAGCACAAGCCTTATAGATAATAGGATTAACTCAAAATTTTGCTCTACCAAGCATGAACTCCCCCNAAGGCATTTTAAAATTGAAGAGATTCTTTGAAAGAAGAATAGAGTACCCATGACCTTATATCAAAATAAATCAGAGTTCAACTATTAGAAGCACAAGCCTTATAGATAGTAGGATTAACTCAAAATTTTGCTCTACCAAGCATGAACTCCCCAAAACTTCTTTGTGCCCACCCCGCCAACAGTCGACTGCTCATTGGAGATATAAATAACGGGAGTGAAATAAATTTTGAGAATAGAATTACCAAAACATTATAAAGTTATTAATATAAATGGATCTTTAAGTGCAAGGAAATATCAAAATTCTAAAGCTCTCAATAGCCTAACAAGGGCTCAAATGAATCAATCACAAGAATATGATGTACAAATCCATTTAATTATGCATTTGATAATACCATATTCATAAATGTTGTGTCATAGTGGGGTCTCACGAGCCTTTAGAAATATCCAAGCTTTTATATGGGTCACAGCCTTCCAAAGGGATATCCTTAGCCGTGCATTTGTAAATTCAATACTTTACAATGAAGGTCATTGCCTTCCAAAACAACCTCCACTAGGCACTNATATATATATATATGTAAATTAAAAAGTCCTTCCGAAGCGGGCGACAGAATTTCGATTCCGGCGACCGACAGTTTCTTACGGGCGACCCCCAAACGTAACTCCCCCCTTTTTAACGCCGACACAACAATAACAAAAAGTCTTTATCCCACTAAGTGGAGTCGGCTACATAAATCCTCTTTCTACATTGCGTCCTATTGAGTGTCATATTTTCATTTAATTCTAACAGATTAAGATCGTTTTTTATACAATATGTCCAGGTCTTTTTAGGTTTACCTTTGTCTTTCTTAACAAAAGTAGAATCTAAAACATCGACTCTCTTAACGTAAGTAAAGACAAAAAGAACCTCCTTAACTATAAATTCAAATTACTGAATTCAAGGAGATAATAACTGAATTAGCATTATTTTATTGATTAGTCAAATTGAATTATATATATTTGAAAGGAAATCTTATTTTAGTCAACAATGCATAAGTGATTTAGGGGTAATTATATAGAAATTATACTTACACGAATTATGTTGGGAAATTAGGGGTTTCTAAAAAAATTCAATCCTAGGAAGAGGTTTATGGACCCTGAATGACTTATTACTTCATTACTAAAGAACCCTGAAATCCTAAGTTTCAAACTATCATTAACTTTATGAATTGAATTACTTGATGGCAAGTAATATTTATGTTTAGGAGAATCAGACGTAAGAATATCCAAATGGCTAAACGAATCCAAAAATCAAGGCATTTTAAAATTGAAGAGATTCTTTGAAAGAAGAATAGAGTACCCATGACCTTATATCAAAATAAATCGAAGTTCAACTATTAGAAGCACAAGCCTTATTAGATAGTAGGATTAACTCAAAATTTTGCTCTACTAAGCATGAACTCCCCAAAACTTCTCTGCGCCCACCCCGCCAATAGTCGACTGCTCATTGGAGATATAAATCACGGGAGTGAAATAAATTTTGAGAATAGAATTACCAAAACATTATAAAGTTATTAATATAAATGGATCTTTAAGTGCAAGGAAATATCAAAATTCTAAAGCTCTCAATAGCCTAACAAGGGCTCAAATGAATCAATCACAAGAATATGATGTACAAATCCATTTAATTATGCATTTGATAATACCATATTCATAAATGTTGTGTCATAGTGGGGTCTCATGAGCCTTTAGAAATATCCAAGCTTTTACATGGGTCACAGCCTTCCAAAGAAATATCCTTAGCCGTGCATTTGTAAATTCAATATTTTACAATGAAGGTCATTGCCTTCCAAAACAACCTCTACTAGGCACTTTCACACACATGTCCATCACATTCATGTGGTACAAGGGTTCAATTCATCCAGATGTCCAAATTGTCAACATAGCATTCTAAGCATCACAAAAGTGTTAACACAATTTATGCAACAATCAAGGTAGAAGGAAACTACGAAATAATAAAAATCAACTCAAAAGACAGAAAAAGTGTTACATTTCAACTAGTTACAACCAAAATGTAGTCATGAAGGACTAATGCATAAGTTCCCTTTCCACTCAACCCTTAATCTCGGTGACTAAAATCTCCAACAGCCTCACTCATCACTAAGGTTAAGAAATAATAACACCTTCATTGGCTAAGATCAACTCTTATATATTGCATGGGAGACTATAATTCAAGAGTTATAATTTAAACAAATGATGTACATCCAGGCATCTCTAGTTCTTCTTCTTTATCTCACTTCCTATCATTCAAGCAAAAAAAAAAAAAATCATTTCAAGGGACAAATTGCAAAAAAACAACTGGAAGCTTGATCTAGTAGAGTGGATCATGGTCACTCACTGCTAGAAGTATCCAAAGATTCTTCTCCAAATAAAAGTGTTCAACATACAATAGTCAGCTTTAGTCCTTTATGTCCAAGCCTCTCAATTAACAATAAGACTACTTAGGCAATATATACTGACAATCTTCTTCCAAACATCACATGATAACTACTACAATTCAAGCCCTGCTAACAACCATTTAGCCTACCATACATGACTCTTGGCAACAAACCACATTACTAGGCAACATACCGAAGAGCTCGAATAGAGACTAATTCTTCTTAAATCTACCTAGCTAGTGGTTAAATGATTAAAAAGCAAGCTAAATCAAATATTAAAACAAAACTTCAAAAATTTATAAATAAAGGTTCTCGAACATTACAACAACAAATAGAAAACAAATAGAAAATTATTCAGAGGAAGCCTTAAGATCCATCAATCAAAAAAAAGGTACATTGCAACGTTTTCTTGTTGCGAAATTTTCCCTTTGATTTAGAGTCTCATTTTGTTTTCAAAATTTTGCCTTCGATTTTTATTCAATCGCCTCTAAACAGTAGTAAAAATTTGTTTGCATCTCCAAGTCTCAATACTTGTAGTTTCTTAAAGTCGAAAACCTGTGTGTGGGTGGGAAAATTTACTTGGAAAAGTTTTAAATTGTAATTCAGCTTTATTCTTTCCTAAACCAACTCCACGGTATAAGCAACAATAGCTTGAATAAAATTTATTAAAGCAAATTTAAATTCAATCATATCCAGAACAATTCAATCATGTTCACATCAAGGATTGATCGTCTATATAAAGCTACTTGGACTAGCAAACAAAGTACACTTTTTGTCCTTTCAATTTTCATCTAATGGTATAAATTTTTCTACCTCTCAATTTGGATTATTAAACTTTTAATTATTGAATTGTCTGTTGATAGAATATGCTGACTTAAATCTTCTCATGATGGTGTGCTGAGAATAACCACCAATTTAAGCCTTCGTCAATAGATTAGATGGTCAAATATCAATGTCTTAAATAACTTTGGTATAATCATGATCGGATGACAAAATCATAATCATTCATGATTTATATAGTCAATCATACATAAGAATCCAATTCTTTTTTTTTTCAAAGGAAAATTTAAGAGAAAGTCAGGTAGCATAAGTATATTATAAAAAATTTCTATCAATACAGTTCATTATATCTTATACTAGATACAAAACAAACAAAGTGTTGTATCTGAACATTCAATTACAATTGGGCATCAGAATATTAAAAAAATCTATCAATAAGATAAACACTAGAAACAATGTCATTAAAAATCTCTAATCGACCTTATCAATAATTCAGATTGTCGGAAGGTACGCAAAAGAATAATGTCTGCCGCGTGATTTATGCATAGACTACAAGTTCCAAGTTGCTTTGGATTGGAACAATACAATGAGGCTCCTAAAACGTACATTTCCTTATCAATCCAGGGAATTTATCTCATCATCCCATGCCAGAGAAATCTACCAATATTATACCTATACTACCAAGGGGTTATTTTTTCAAAATACCAAGGATTCTGAAAAAGAGTCAACAGTTGGGGCTTCCAATTTTAAGCAAAGTGGCCAAACTGTTTTTCAATTGCCAACAACCTATAGAATTTTCCTATGAGTATCATTATAAATCACCTTGGAGTTTCAGACACCGGAAACAATATTTTTTGAGGTTTGTGTACTTGGGTTGAGTTCTAGCAATGTAGAAGACATGTTAGAGGGCATGGGCATTTCCGTATTGGCCATGAATTGTATCGTAGCCACAACTAGGAATGATGAGAATTTGCAATAGATCATTATCTCAACGCCTATTATAAGCCATGAATAAATCCTGCGAATAAATCGCTGATATTAAAATTGCATGAATTTAGTTTCTCAGGTGATTATAGTATTACAGGGAAGAAATCCAACAGAAGAGTATCAATGGAAAAATTCTATGAACAAAGTTTCTAAATCCTGTTTTAGCTTTTTTTCCCATTTCTTTGACATAGCTACACTCTTGGAGAATCAACTCACGGTTATTCAGAATATATATGTGCTCCAAAACCAAATGTACGCACCTCAAAATATATGCTGCGCAGCAAAATCAAAAAATAAATAAATAAATAAAACAGATTTCTCATGATTTAAGCAGCTTCAGGGAAGTTATATGATTGATGATTGCATTTCCTTATAATAATATGCAGAAATTAAGGCATTTTCTGCATAATTTGTGGGAGATAAGTTATATTCTAGCTAGCAAGATGCAAGAGTTTAGTACAGGCATTATCTTACCATAGATTACAGCCGCTAAATAAACTAGGCATTTTCGCTGACGCAAATAGAAGCACACTGCATGTCACATCTCCACAGGAGAAGTAATTGACAACAGAACAAAAGAAAGTATTTGTCGATTATCTTACCATCCCTTCATAAAAGAGGGGCAGGAGTCATCTTCATGCTGGTGATGGTGGTGATAATACATCTGAGAAGGAGGTTGAGGTGGCGGTGGTCCTGGCTGACCATAGTCATCATTGAAGTAGCTCTGATAGCCCGGAGGCTGCGGGGGCGGAGGATAAAACCCAGAAGGCGGAGCAGGGCCAGGATAAGCGTAGCCAGTTTGAGGAGGTGGCGGAGGATAAGGATGGCTATAACCTAAAACAAATAATTAAAAAAAAAAAAAAACCCAAATCATCACTTTTCTCATCCACAAACATCAATTAAAATCAATACGCTACAAATCAATCCCGCAATCTCTAGAACGCCGAAGAGTATCAAGCCAGGGCATAANAGCGTAGCCAGTTTGAGGAGGTGGCGGAGGATAAGGATGGCTATAACCTAAAACAAATAATTAAAAAAAAAAGAACCCAAATCATCAATTTTCTCATCCACAAACATCAATTAAAATCAATACGCTACAAATCAATCCAGCAATCTCTAGAACGCCGAAGAGTATCAAGCCAGGGCATAATTTGGGGAAAATTACTAAAATGAAGAAAATGCGAATAATGATGCTCCTGCATGAGACGATCTAAAATAACATCTATTGGCNGCATAATTTGGGGAAAATTACTAAAATCAAGAAAATGCGAATAATGATGCTCTTGCATGAGACGATCTAAAATAACATCTATTGGACTACAACCAGTGATTCGATATCACAAACCCTCCATTTCATTTCCGCATACGAATCAGAACATCAAAGCGGAAAATATGGAGCGTAGATTAAAGAAGAATCCGTGCTGAAAACTTTAGGAAAAAGAGCAGATCACCAGAAGATCAAAGAAAAGATAGAGAATGAAAAGAAAGATGGGAGTGAAGCGAACTGCCTGGTGGAGGATAGGAAGTTGGGGCTTGCTGGTAGCTCATATCGACTTCTTCCTCTCCCTCTCTCTCTCCCTCTCTCTCTCTATCGCAAACGCCGCTGCTGGTGTTAGGAAACCGATGAAGCAGAGCATCCGAGGTTCGCGTTTATGGAACCTGGATGGTATAACTACATATGATTTGGTAGTACGACGAATGGATGGTGTAGAATGATGGAAGAGTTTATGGCAGCGTCAAAGAAAAAGAAAAAGAAAAAGAAAAAGATATTAGATATATAAATATATAAGAATTTGGTGGTAGGTTCGTTTTTTTTTTTTCGTT
>JXCR01140624.1:137419-152776 GCA_002079205.1 Phalaenopsis hybrid cultivar | reverse complement strand
TATATATATATATTATCATTATAATTATCTTAAGCCAGAATTAATGATATTATAGGAAAATACATTTAGGCATTCAAACCACATTTTTTGACTTTGAAAATTTTATGGGAGTATTTTAAATTGATTTATTTATTTAATCGGACAATTTTTTTTTATTTTTCGAAATATATTTATTTATTTTTAGATTTAGTAAAATTTTAAATTAGAAAAATATTTAAAAATACATTTTTACATTTAAATTTAATTTTTCTTTTCCTTATGTCCTTTTTTTTTTTTTTGAGTTTAGGGTATTTTTATTTTATTTTTATGATTTTCCTACACCAAGCTATATATTTTTTAAAGTTTATGTAACTATTTAAATAAAAAACACTCTGTTAATCTACTTATCCACGTCGCAGCGTGTCAACCTCGTCGTCTCCGAAGCCTAAGTTGTTTTGCACCTAAGAAATCTAAGTTTTGGACATGTTTGAATGACATAAAAGAAAATCATCAAAGTTTAGATATTAGACATGTAAATCCATAGAAAGTATAGTGTGCATGTAAATAGAGGAGAATTACGTATCTTTCATGTGAATACCAATGATTTGAGTGTTGGCATGTGAGCATAAGGTTCAAATAGCTAGCACGAAAATGTGTAAATTTCGAGTAGCTAGCATTTGCATCGATGATACTCGAACAAGTAGGCATATAAACAAATGAGACTTGAATACTAAATATGTAAATACAAGTGTGGAGTGGTGCAAATAAGTACAAGCAAGGTGAGGGGCATGTAAATACATAAGAATTAAGTGATAGTCATGTGAATAAACAAGAAATAAGTAAAATGCATGTAAATATGGAAGTAAGGATTAGGTAGCATGTTTGTAGCTTACCTTTTTTTCTTTTGGCAAATATTTAGGTGTTAGATTTTTAAACCGCAAAAAATTGGGTGGTATGCATGTAAATCTGTTAAACGGAAAGAATAATGAGGGAGAGACAAACTTACCTTGCCATTGGAGCTCGCGGTTTGTCGTGCCACGGAAAACACGAAAAAATAAAGCTTTGTTTTGTCTTTCTCCTTTAAAACGTGAGCTCCTTATTTTTTAAACCGTGTTATCATTCTTAAGANTATATATATATATATATATATATATATATATATATAGTTTTGAAAATAATATTTTAATTTTAGAGAGGTAGGACAAACAATGTCCCATATATTAAATAGTTTGAATTAAACGAGCACAACACCAACAAGCAATGCATCTATGCGGAAGGGTAGACACATTATTTGAATAGTGGGACTCGATAAAATAAACAAAAGAATTTATGACACCTGTTTTGTATGCAAAACCATTTTTTATATAGTCAACAAATTTCCATATTCAATAAAAGAAATTAGATAGGTTTTATATTAGTTGGGTTCTTAAGTTCCCTATAGAGGCAAACCCCTATAGTTAATTACATTTTATATGTTATCTAAGAATACTCTCAATTAAGATTAATGGTTCTGCTTTAAAAAATTTCAAAGTTTAATTTTTCAGGGATGGACGTAAGAAAGTCTAAAGGGAAAGAGTCAAAATAGGAACATTTATTTTCAGGAGTCAAATGAGTGAAGGGTAGGGGATTTGATGGACCCTAGAGAAAACCTGATGACTTCCCAAACTATCATATTATTTGACTTTACTTTTGAAAAGATGTTATTTAATATTTTATTTTGTCAATTTTATTATTTAGGGCTTATGTTTACAAGGTCTTGATCAAACAAATAACCTAGAAAGATAAGAGATTTTACGTCGTACCGAACAATAACCTCAGAGCCTAGAGTGAGTTAGGACTTATGCCGCATAATATGATTATGCAGGAGCCTAAAGATAAAGTGATGATTTATGTCGTGCTAGACGAACTACCTCGAAATCCTATGTTTTTTTTTTAATTCTAAGGAATGGTTTAACTGATGTAGTCTTATTTTGCTATTGTATATCGTCACCCCCCATCTGCTTTAGCTTACCTCGAGTTCCTTGTTGATAATTGGTCTAGGTTTAGTATTTTATGTCTTATGTTTTTCTTTCAATTATTGTTAATCTAATTAATTAAAAGGTATGTGTTTGGGGGTGGTTTTAGTGATCTACCCTAGGTAAACTGGCTATTATTTTGAATCCTAAAGGTATTGCAATTATAAAAGTTTAAATAAAAGGACAGTAAAGGAAATGTTGTAGTAAAGAAAATTGTTGTAAATATATAACTGAAAGTACCTGGGCCTCCGCACTACTGCATAGTTAGTAACATAGTATATTTGCATGAATTCTAAGTAAATTGTGAGAAAAAAAATGAGGAAAGCACGAAAAAACAATTTGAAGAAAAAAAATCGTAGGAAATCACAAGCAAGAAAAACAAAACTCATGGCCACATATGAAAGATTAGGTCAAATGTAAGAGTTTGTTAAGGGTGGGGGCTCAAACCTGGGCTGTCTGCTTCCAACCGTGAATCAAATTTACTGACCAAGCAATCTTAGTAGGGCATGTTCTAGCCTAATCGAGATGATTAACCAGTGAAATTTCATAATTTTGTATTTAAAACTCTTTTCCTTTTTCATTTCTATAATTATTTTGTTTAGCAGTCAAAGACGATCATATTTTGAGAAAATTGTATTTTTAGATGTATTTGGAAAATTTTAGATTGTCCATGAGTTAATCATCCAAATTGAACTGAAAATGCTGACAACCTAAGAGTATAAGGGGATAAATTATTATCAAGTGTTGGTGAACAGTATCATCGGTTCTATCCCCTTTTCTCAAGAATCCTTGGGGTATGAGATATTATGTTAAATTCCTACTTTGTATCCCTCATTTATCACACATATGCAGTGTCGTCATCACCCTTACCACCTAAGTCTCAGACTTCCATCAGTCCAATGATCCATATGTGGCCAGACCAAATATCCTCAGTTGCTCACAAGGGTATATACACTTAATCCAAAGCCCATACCCTTAAGCATTGGGCAGTTAATGTAGGATAAATAGTGTTAGGGTATTTTATTTGATGTGTATTAACGGGTTCCAAAACATATCTTGGTGGGTCCTTAAGAAATTCATTTGTTATTTTTTTCCTGATTGTTATGTTATTGGGGATGATTACCCTCAACAAATCATGATAGGCTTGAATGTCCTGCAGAATGTCTGAAATCTTATAAAGGAGTTCAGAATGTGGTTCTAAACGACTTTAGAATCTATAAGGCATTTCTGAGTTCATTTAGCCTCCTCATATTGTTGAGTTAATCAACTCAAGTTGAATTAGGAGTTGTATTATTATGATTTAGATTATACTCAGTGTATTATATCTTGCTTAAACTCTAAGTAAGGTGAATTAATCAATTTCTTGATATCGTGGAAAAACCCTAAATGTATGAATATAATGTATTATAGAATTTTATATCCTCATTTTTCGATTGGGTCTGTACTTATGGTATCTCAAAGTTATCGTTTAAAGCTTATCTAAAAATTACTCCTCAAGTATTGTCATCTTGATTTACCACAAAACTCCTAAAGGCTTTTAGAGGTAGTCTTATAATTTTAAAACAATTTGTAAAGTCTTTTTAATCTTAATTCAAATGATCATGTTTAGTTAAACTATCGATTAAGGGATCAATGTTAATGGATTTATCAATGTGATAATGCTATTTCCTCACTCTTGGATCATCCAAATCATTACACATATTCCAATGTCAAATAATTCGAATAATTAAAATTATCTTTTTTTTATAGAAATCGGGCGAATGGGTTACTACTTAATTACCCTTATGCTTCAATCACTTTAGTATGTTCAATCATCCTAATTTCATATTCCCTTCCATTGGTTCATCCTAAATATTAATTAAACTGGGGTTAGTACATGAATTTCCAAAATTATATTCATATCATTAGGGTTTATATCCCATAACTCTCTCATTTCTAATCATATGATTATGAAACTTGGTTGAACGTTAACCTATAAGTTAATCAAAACATGAGAGGAGACATCATACTTTTCTCATCATTATTTTATTTTATGGAATTATTTTAATAAAAAAATTATGAATTTTCAAGGTTAATTAATTTAATTACTCAAATTAGAATTTCTATTCTTAGGAAAATTATGGGTTGTTACCTAAGACAAGAGGCTACTTAGGAAAATTTTTATGATTTTTTGAATTATATTTAAATTTTTATGATATTTATATTGGTTTTGATAAATAAATAAAAATAAAATACATTTTAATTTCAAAAATTCAAGTTTTACTTTTCATTGACTCCTCTAACTTCAAGCAAGTTAAATAAATTGATTTAATTTTTTTTTCATTTATATTTTATTTGTTACAATTATTTTGGTGGATAATTTATAAATCTTTAAGTGTTTAAAAATACTTTTCGGGTTTTAGAAAATTTATAAAAAAGTTTTTAAAGGTATCATCTCTTATTAGGAGTGATTTCACATCATTTTGACATATTTGCATTTTTCCAAATTTTAATTATTATTTTAATTATTTTTTTAATAAAAATACTCAAAAAATAAGCTTTTTATTTTGACTTCAATTTCATTTTTCTTAAGTGTATCTGATCTTAAGGAGTTCACAAACTCAATTTTATACTTTTCTGATTTATATTTTATTTTTATAATTATTTTAGTGAGTAATCATAAATATCTTGAAAAATAGTTTTAAGTATTTAAAATATATTTTTGGGTCCTGAAAAATTGAGGGAGGCATTTTTAAGTTATTTATTTAACGAGAGAAGATTTGGNTATATATATATATATATATTCTTTATTGTTATTATTATTATTTTGTGTCATGAGAGTGCTTGATATATATTTTTTATTTTATCATATTTTATTTCTTTTTTTTTTTTTTGGCATTTAGTGGTCATGTAAGCTTTGACATGATTTGAAGGGAATGATTTTGAGTTACTATTTGATAACTTTTGGTCTTTGCATTAAAATAGTTTGTTCTTGCTTGTCATGAGGATTGGGCGTTATGGGGCTTGGGTGGACAAGTCTGGATCATGGGGATTTGGGTTAAGCACAAGTTTGGGTGAGCACTTTGGTGGGAGGTGAAAGGAGGTTCTCCTTTTTACCCTTAAGGCATGGTGAACTTTACATGGCTCATATGGCTCACCTATGGCTTGCATGTGGCTTAGCAAACTTTTATGGAGAAGGATTTAAGAATTTTGGAGATTTTAGTGAGATGTTGGTATAAATCAAAATGTGGGATAATTTAATCATGTATGGCATTCTATGGTTTTATTTGATTAAATGGACGATAAAGATGAAATTGTCATGTGGCCTTTGGGCTTTTCAAAGGCATTAAAGCTTGAGCTTTTAAAATTAAGTAAGCTGGGCTTTTGAAATTTAATCATGATGGGCTCTTAAAATTTAATCATGAGATGCGAGAGTTAATTTTGTGATTTGGTAAATTTTAGGACATGTCATGATGAGACTTGGACTTGAATTTGAATTTGGGTTTGATTTTGGCTCATAGATTCAATTTGGTGGAAATGAGATTTAGGGTCAATTTAGGGTGGTTTGGCTTGAGTTTGGATTTGGGTTTGGAAATTGGTGGAATTGAGTTTGAATTTGGAATTAGGTGTATTAGGAGTGAATTGGGCGAAAAATTGAGGTTGATTTTGTAAATTGGATGCAAATTAGGGGTTTTGGGAACTTTGGGGAATTTTAACAAAATTGGGTATTTTTAGTACGTTTAGGGTTTAGGGGTACTTGGTCATGGGTCTTGACCACATTTAGCCACCTTGGAACCAAGTCTTGCCGAATGGAAACTCCTTTGTCAACCTTCACATGTTGGTCCTAGCCATCTCAACCAAAGGCCAGAGGCTTGAAACCATCCATGTAAGTTTCTCAAAGAGTAAAAAAAAGGGAGGTTGGTTTAATGAAGGTGATTTAGAGTTTAGGAAAAGGGGGAGTTTGGGGTGTGTGGTGTGAGACCAAGCCCTAGCCACCCAAGGTTGCCCTAAGTCCATCTAAATCCTATAGGAACTCACTATTGAGTCTCCACATGTTGGTCCTTTCCTTCCAAGTGACTTGGAGGTATGAACACTCTTGTAGGGTTTCCAAAGGAACAAATAGGTGTTTTGAGTTTTTATGTGGGGTGGTTTCCATCACTAGTCTTCAAGGATAGTGAAAGAGAAATCATATGGCTAGATCCTAAGCACTAAGAAGAGAAAAGAACACACCAAAAATTAAACGCCTGCCACCAGAGCATCAACCATTGGGTACCAAGGCTTCAGTTCTTGAAGGTCAAGGCCATGGCGCCAGAACATGGTGGTGCCTAGAAGCTAGGACCAAATTCTTGACAGTTTCAAGATGGTTCAAAGCAGTTTTAGAGCGATTTCATGGCAATTTTAAGAGCAGTTTGGAGAGGCTTTTAAGAGGAGATTAAGAGTTCGTGAAAGGGGGGAATAAAGAAAGAAAAAGTGTATGTTCTAGGGTTAGAGAGAGCTTTGGAGGGATTTTTCTCCTGTGTTTATAAGTGTCCTGAGCTTGTTCTAAGCAAGTCTAGGGGTGTGAGTTTGTTGTTTTGTATGTACTATTGTATAAAGAGTTGCAAAAGAAGAGTAAGGGCATGGGTGGAGCAATTTTAAGGCAAATTGAGAGAGTGAGAGAGAAGTAAATTTGTTATTTAGATTTGTAGTTTTTCTAAAACATATTTTTATGTTGAACATCTTTGTTTCAATGCATTTTGGTGTTGTTTTATCCATGCTTTATGAGTAAATTTACTTTCTTTGTGATGATGCAGTAGATGTGTAGGAATGTGAATAACATGCATGAAATATTTTTTATTCTATAATTGTGATGATTTCCTTCTGCACTCAGTTTACTTTTCAATATGGCTAATTAATCTGTTAAAATGTGTTGTGAACCCGTAAGGACTTGGAAGAGCTACGACATGAAAAACTACAAAAATCATGATCAAATTACACCATAGGGAGATGTAAATAAATAGAGAGATAAAATTCATTGGGTTCAAAGTGGGACTTAAAGAATTAAGGTCACTTTAACCAAGCCTCCTTATATGCTCGGAAGAGGGTAAAGAGGATTTATGCTTCTATTTGTCATAAAATTTTACCTTATTTCACATTTCTTCCACATCTACACTGTACTATTATCACTGCAAGGAAAAGTAACCTTAGCACTTTGGCAAAATCAATTCACATATCGTAGTTAGAAAATTTGTGGGCGTAAATTTAGATAATTTGAGTAGGTTTGTTAGCAAAAAGTATTTTAATATTTCAAAGTAAGAACAAATTAAGTAGACTAGAACAATTTTCTACTTTAGCTTTCCATTATTTCTTATGGGTTCGACATTCCAGATTCTTTACGTATACTGAAACAATACGTATACTTGCATGAGAAACCTTAGTGTGTAGAAAAAAGTGATTTTAAGAATTCAATCAAGTTGCTAGGAAGATCACATTTTTTGGTGCCATTATTAAGATTTACATTTTTGTGAAAACAACAGAGGAGGAACAAAAAATTTCGATTTAGATCAAAAGTTTTGTTTTCAAGAATTCAAAGTTAATTTTCACGATTAATCGTAGAAAATTCAAATGGGAAGGGCTCGAGTAGGAACAATTATTTTGGGGACCAAATGAGCAAGAGGTAGGAGATGTCATAGACTTGGAGGTGAACTTCAGTGACTTCCCAAACTATCCTATTGTTTGGCTATACATTTTGGGAATGATGTATTTGAATGTTTACTTCTGTCAATTATTTAAAATTTAGTGTTTACATCTGTACGATATATTATCATGCAAATAGTCTGAAAGGATAAGAGAATTTACTTTGTACTGAACGAATAATCTCGAAATCCTAAAAAAGAGTTAGGACATATACTATGCAACATGATTATGCAGATGCCTAAGAGATAGCGTGAGAAGTTACGTCATGACAAATGAACAACCTCAAATTCCTAATGGTATATGTTGTTTAAGACTACGAAAAGTTCAATTGAGGATCGCCTGTCCCTTCATGTTCTAGCTCGATCGCCGTCCAAAGTTGTCCTCTGTCTGCTTGTATCATTGCCTTGATTCCCGACAACTACTTCTAAGCTCCTTGCTGTGATGGTTTTGGATCCCAAGAGTATGTTTGAATTGATAAATATTTGTGGTTGGGTCACTCAGGCTTACTGTAGGGTTCCTCCTAAACAGGTGACCTACTGTTCTCTACCCTAGAAGTCTTTTGTATGTATAATAAGTAATAGAATAGTTATGTTGCATGTGCAAACAAAAAACTATATACATTAAAATGTAGTAAAAAAAAGTGCAGTAAAGAGGAAGAAGTAGTTAAAATATGGGTTTCATCCAAAAGTACATTTTTACTACTACACATTCTTTTGTAAATCAAACATTTCACAAGTCAGTCACACCATTGGGCTAGAGCTACAAGCAACACATGAGAGTAAGAGCAACGCTTTACCAAATGTTGGTGAATAGTAGTATCGATCTCGCACCCTCATGAGGGCAACGAGCTTAGGAGACACAACACTATTCTACTATCACACATACTTTGACGCCTTTCTCATCATCATCCTTTACCCGGACATCTCCCACTTATACACCAGCTCGATGATCCATATATCTCCATATAGAAGCGAGAGGTTGTTCACCGACGTAAATTTTAATGTCGTTTGGTTCATCCACTCCAAGGTGACTTGATTATCTAATACTTTGACCACGATCGGGTTTACCTCGCAAAGGCACACCAAGAAATTGGCAAGAGAATCAGTTTAAAATGAAACCATAGAAATATATGTGTGAGTATGTGTATTGATAAACATGCAAATGACCAAGTCTATTAATCTTGCATATCATTCAATTCCAATACATTTGCACATCCGACTTGCACACATAACACCCAATTCTTATGTATTTACATATCTAAAATCCAAATTTGGATTCTTCCATACATGCCACTTCATTTATACATGAAAAGCTATATTTTTAATTACAATTGTCACTTCATATGTTTGGAATTTTCGAAGTTTATGTGCCGAATATGTGAATGCATAAGGATTAAATGACCTCTATGTAAGAATTCAAGTTATATATATATGTATATGACTAAATAGGAATTGAAGGGTATGTATGAATGGACCACATAATGATTAAGATATGCATGCACCAAAAACACATGGAGCGCATATGTATTAAAAATGGAGAATGACAAGGTACACTTGTATGAAACCTTTCATGATACATCAGTCTAAGCTATTTTAATCCAAATTCCACATCAATTTTAAATTTCCCAAAAGAAAGTTCTAAAACTCCCAAACTTTCACAAATCAAAAGGCATGATGATTTTGTCATTTTTTAAATCGGTAAGTTTCCAAGTTCCAAAACCTTTTGTAAATCAAAATCACTTCAATTTCAGACTTTCCCATAAATAGATTCTCTCAAAGCTTCAAAACCATAAATATTTTAGACTTTTCGGCACGGAGTTACCACGCAGCTCATATTTCAGAAAAAAACAAAACTTTTGAGATCTTTCAAACTTTCGAAAGCCGACACAATATTTCAAATTTCCAAAAAGGAGAGTGCTCAAATTTCATATCTTCTACCTCAAATTCTTATGAATGACTAAGTAGCAACCTTCAAATTTTCACAAACAAAAGCATCACGCTTTTCACACTTATTCCACCCATATCTTTGGCATCCGATTAAAAATATCACCCCGAGTTTCTTTCAACGCCACTTAAAATTGTAATTTATGAAAATTTTATGATAAAATAAGGAAGGCATCTACATACATATCCGACAGTTCTTAAGTATTTACATATGTAGCATTTACATATATATCACCCTAATCTTTCTTACAAATATACCACCCAAATCTTTCATATCGCAGAAGAAATAACACCATTTTATTCATACGAACCTTACTATATAGGAATGGAGGTTTTGCTTTTCCTTTAGCTTAACTTGGAGGAGCGACTGAGATATTTTTAATGGCTTTTGTGCACTAACGAAGTGGGCCACAGATAATCTCCTGAATTTGCTAAAGGAGGGGATAATCCGTGTGGGAAGAGTGTTAAACCAACGAAGGGCTGATTCTCTTAGAGTGGTGAGAAATATGTGGTTCTTGAATGCGTCAATGATTTTGAGAATGCCTATGGCTGACTCGAAGGCGACTACATGGCCGGCCAGGTCGGTGAGACCTTCGTACGAGTTGATGTTATGGATCTGATACACCTAAAAAATGTGCAATTTTTCATATGTTTTCAATGCCTATATTTGGTGATTTTCAATAATATTGCACTTTAAAGGAAGGAATTTGTATTTTTGGTTTCAAGTATAGAAAATGGAGTTTTGGAGAAAAAGAAGCAAAAACATAGCAATTTGAAACAAAAACGAGCAAGAAAGAAAATTGTCTTGGCACATTTCGATATGTCTTTCTATGCTTAATCTCGTTTACACTTCTCACGCATTTTTGAATGAAATTACACTTTAAAGAAAAGGTTGTTTTTATGCTTATTTTGTAGGTCTATCTGTTAGGAACGCAACACAACTGAAACGGAGTGAAACAGAGCTAAAATGGAGCCAAACGAAGCAAAATGGTGGAGCTACGCGGGGTGTGCGCCGGCAGCGCTAGAGCCGGCGCCGGCGGCGCTTAAGAGTAGAAAAACGACGAGAAAACGACGCCGACAACACCCAAAATGGTGCTGATGGCGCCCGGGACGGTCATGGATTGATTTTTAGCGGTTTTTGATGTTCTAGAAGGCTCACAAGTGATTCAAACACCCCATGAAGCAATTCAATGAATCTAGACACTTGGATAAGACTCTTGAATGAAGAGATGTCTTTTGGAAAAAAAGAGGGAATTTGTGTCTCTTTAAAAAAGAGGGCTTGACACCTCTCATATGCATGCTTGTGTGTGTGTGAGGGTGTGTGTAAGTGAGACAATGTGAAGAATGTTTAGTGATCTTAGAATAGAAGTAGAAATGTAAATTTCTACCTTTTTTTGGAGAGATTGGTGAGAGGATTTTGAGAGAATATGTAAGGGAATGTTCTAGTATTGCATGGATCGGCGGGAGACTTTGTAGGAGAGATTTTCATCTTTCTTTCAATGAAAAAAAGTTAAGTATTGTGTTCTTCATTATCTTATGATTTTGTAAATACTTATCTAGTGGATTTGCTTTGATATAATGAAATTTTTTGTTATGTTTTCTTCGTTCTTTGTGATGTGTTTCTGTTACTCTTTCTTATTAGGAAATAGTGGCATGAAAGAATTTTGTCATTATTTTCCTTTTACTTATCTTTTATAATGAGTAGGATTCATGTTTTGGATTTTAGGATACAGGTTTGAAGAAGTTTTAATTATAAATGTGATGATTTTTACTTGCACTTCATTTACATTACAATAAAGATCTGTTGTAGTGTTAAAATTCGTTATAATTGCATTAAGGCCCGAGAGGGGTGTAATTTTCAACAAAGTAGAACCACATTCAAATTCCATGGATGGTGAAGTTCATGGGGATTGGATGCAAATAAATAGGGAAATATACTTTGATGGGCATATAATTGAAGATTTTAGGGTGACAGACTAAAATCCTCAATTCAATCTTAGTGTTTAAAGAACTAAAATGAGAGTTAGTCTTCAGGGGAAGAGAAGTGGGAGCTCTGGAGTAGGAGTCAGTATCCTCCTAGCCTAGCCACAAATTTAGGGACTAAACCTAAGATTAGCCAATGATTTTCGATAACACTGAATCAAGGTAGAGAATTAAAATTGCTCCTACTTCGCACATACAATATTTAATGTATCTCATTCCTTTACATTATCCAACTCACTACATAAGAATAGTAGTTTTAAAAATCTTAAAATTCTCCAAACAATTCATCCAAAAAGGGTTATCTTTAGAATTTAATATTTACATTTATGAATAGTTAATATTCTTATATTTAAATTTTACATTTAGATGTAGTTGCTAGATAAAACATCATTTTAATCGACATTCCAAACTAAGGGTTAATAGTAGTAAACTAGAATTTGACTAAGGACATCTTTCCTCGCTTTCTCGTGGGATCGATAATTGAGGCTTAATTAGAAAGTCTTATATTACTTGAGCGATATGTATACTTGTGTTTATATCATTGTAACTATATAGAATATATAAAATTAAGCATATAAAAAGTCGCATCACGGTCTTAAATTTTTATGGTGGTTCTACTTCGTAGATTTTTCTTGAGATGGCGTTTCCTGCGTAGCGGAGAGCTGCGGTTCATGCGGTGCTATGTTTCTGTACCGAGTATGATCCGACGCTATATTGGTAATGGGAGTTATCATCCCCATCTCCCTCTATCTGGGGTTGTTGATCGTTTGGTGGCGGTCCATCTTGTGGGTCATTGCTTATTCTCTTAATATGGTTGTGCTTGGAGTTTAGGCAGGGGGATTTGACTTTGTGGGTCCTGACCTTCTTTGGCCAAGGCTTTTTAGAAAGCGCCCATCATTTACTTCAGTTCAAGCATTAATTGCTCTTTTATCTCCATTACTTGTAGTATCATCTCCCTTGTGGTATCCTTCTCTGTAGCCTGGTTTCGTGTTTCTTGGACGGTATTACCGCCGAGCTATGCTCCTCTTCTTATTGGAGGAGTGAGCCCGTGCTCACCGCACATTTTAGGGCGTTGAACCCAACAATGTCTGGGAATCACGCTCAAGAAATAGAGCATGTATGATAAGTAAAGGAAGAGAATGAACAATAGAGCATAATGCATTTTTCTTTATGAAAGGACTCCCTATTTATAGGTATGGGAGGTACCTATATATACAATTACTCTTATGTCCACTTCATATACAAAGGAACTCAGGGGTACTAACATGATTTACATGATACATTATACAAATGGACTTTTAACTGACGGGGTGACCCCTCATTTAACCGGTGTTCACCCCATTTGTTTGTCTCTTAGGCAGAAGAACCATGTGATGATGGTTTGTAGTCTTCTTGTCTGGTTTAACCGGTGTTCACCTCATCAGTGAACACCGAGCAAGGCTTCTTGGAAAGCGCCCATCTTTTGCTCTATTTCAAGCATTAGTTGCTCTTTTATCTCCATTACTTGTTGCAATACCATCTCCCTCGTGGTATCCTTCTTCGTAGCTTAGTTTCGAGTTTCTTGGACGGTTTTACCGACGCTTAAGAAATATATATACAATTAGAACATAGTGTCTATCATTTCTCTTCATGAAAGGGCTCCCTATTTATAGGTATGGAAGCTACCCTATATATACAATTGCCCTTATGCCTACTTCTATACAAAGGAACTCAGGGGTACTAAAATAATTTACATGATACATTATACAAATGAAATTTTCACTAATGGAGTGACCCCTCGCTTGCTCGATTTTCTCCCATTCGTTCGTCCTTTAGCTGGAAGAATCATGTGATGACGGTTTGTGGTCTTCTTGTCTGGTTTTACCAATGTTCCTATCACAGTTCCTTGCCCTGCTTTTCCTTGCTCAATGGATATCTTCAACTCGACTAGTTCTATGAATGCCTTTTGTTCGACCTTGAGATCAGTCGGCTCGTCATATGGCCGGACAACTCTTTGGTATTTTGTGACGGCCTTCAGGTTTGAGTGTCGACTATCTGAATGATCTGATTTGTCTCCCTGACCGGTTCTGACACATCTCAACTACGCGCCCACCTCATTTGATGCGTGTCATATCCTTGTGTGAGATTCGTGCCGCCTTGATCTAATATACAAATATACAAGAAGATTATGACTCTTGCCATTGCGAAGTGGATAAAATTAGTTTATTAAAAAAAAAAGATAACTAAAAAATAGAGTAATAAGTATTCAAAATAACATGACAAAATAAAATTGAAATCTCAAATAACACGTAATATGTACACATAAAAAAGGCTCTTAATTATATAAATACAAAATAACAGTTGGGTATATATGTAAACTTTTCTAAGTTGTATGATATATAAATAATTAAGATAAGATTAGTCTTGACCAGCCCTTGCAGAAAGAAAAAGAATGCTACGGGTCAAAAATTCATCAGGACACGTCAAGAGAATTCACGACACGTCGCGAGAACCCGCGACAAGCTGCGCCAAATGCATCCCTCCTCGCTAAGGCACAAACGATCAAAATTACTAAAACAACCCGAAGCCACACTTATATATTTGTTTGCACCAGTTTGCCGTCTTCAAAATAATCAACTCAGGCTTTTGATCAAACACTTTGTCTGCATACTTTTATCATCCATGGAGGGGAAAGGAAACAGCGCGGCTTCGACGGATGCCCCAAAGTGGGGTACGAGCCAGATGGGCGCGCCTGCGCCGCCATCATACCCAGATAGCCAGCAGGCCAACACCTACTGGACTGCCCACAGCGGAGAGGGAAAAGGACNTTTGTTTTCAAGAATTCAAAGTTAAGTTTTCACAATTAATCATAGAAAATTCAAATGGGAAGGGCTCGAGTAAGAATAATTATTTTGGAAATTAAAGGAGCAAGTGGTGGGAGATGTCATAGACTTGGAGGTGAACTTCAATTACTTCCCAGACTATTCTATTGTTTGGAAATACATTTTGGGAATGATGTATTTGAATGTTTACTTCTGTCAATTATTTAAAATTTAGTGTTTACATCTGTACGATAAACGATCGTGTAAATAGTCTGGAAAGATAGGAGAATTTACGTTGTACTGAACGAATAATATCGAAATCCTAAAAAAGAGTTAGGACTTATACTATGCAACATGATTATGCAGATGCCTAAGAGATAGTGTGAGAAGTTACGTCATGACAAATGAACAATCTCAAATTCTTAATGGTATATGTTGTTTAAGGCTACATAAAGTTCAATATAGGATCGCCCGTCCCTTCATGTTCTGGCTCGATCATCGTCCAAAGTTGTCCTTTGTCTTCTTGTATATTTGCCTTGATTCCAAACAACTACTTCCAAGCTCCTTGTTGTGATGGTTTTGGGTCACAAGAGTGTGTTTGAATTGATAAATATTTGTGGTTAGTTCACTCAGGCTTACTGTAGAGTTCCTCCTAAACAGGTGACCTACTCTTCTCTACCCTAGAAGTCTTTTATATGTATAATAAGTAATAGAATAGTGATTTTGCATGTGTAAACAAAAAACTGTATACATTAAAATGTAGTAAAAAAGAAAGTGCAGTAAAGAGGAAGAAGTAGTGCATACATGCCGCCTCCGACGTCGCAGCTAAAGGGTTAAAATTGTAAATAATGCATGCAAATGTTGCAAAAAATTAAGCAAACATGAAAGTCATGAGCATGTGTGTATTAAAAAATTAAGTTGCGCATATATGGAAAATCGGAGCTGGGAACAAGAATTTAAGTTAGGTGTGGACTCAATATC
>JXCR01140624.1:114939-135890 GCA_002079205.1 Phalaenopsis hybrid cultivar | reverse complement strand
TTAAAAAAAGTGATAAAAAGTAAAAGCAGGACGTCCTTCTTAGGCCCTCATAATGATATAAATGTAAAGCAATGAATGGACCCTATAATGATTAAGATATGCATGCACCAAAAACACATCGAGCACATATGTATTAAAAACGGAGAATGACAAGGTACACTTGTATGAAACCTTTCTTGATACAAGAGTCTGAGCTATTTTAATTCAAATTCCACATCAATTTTAAATTTTCCAAAAGTAAGTTCTAAAACTCCTAAACTTTCATAAATCAAAAGGCATGAGGATTTTGTCATTTTTTAAATCGGTAAGTTTCCAAGTTCCAAAACCTTTTGTAAATCAAAATCACTAGAATTTCATATTTTCTCATAAATACATTCTCACAAAGCTTCAAAACCATAAACATTTTAAACTTTTAAGCACGGAGTTACTACACATCTCATATTTTAGAAAAAAACAAAGCTTTTGAGATCTTTCCAACTTTCGAAAGCCGACACAATATTTCAAATTTTCAAAAAGGAGAGTGCTCAAATTTCATATCTTCTACCTTAAATTCTTATGAATGACTAAGTAACAACCTTCAAATTTTCACAGACAAAAGCATCACGCTTTTCACACTTATTCCACCCATATCTTTGGCATCCGATTAAAAATACAACCCCGAGTTTCTTTCAACGCCAATTAAAATTGTAATTTATGAAAATTTTATGATAAAAAAAGGAAGGCATCTACATACATATCCGACAGTTCTTAAGTATTTATATATGTAGCATTTACATATATATATATATATCACTCAAATCTTTCTTACACATATACCACCCAAATCTTTCATATCGCAGAAGAAATAACACCATTTTATTCATACGAACCTTACCATATAGGAATGGAGGGTTTTCTTTTCCTTTAGCTTAACTTGGAGGAGTGACTGAGATATTTTTAATGGCTTTTGTGCATTAACGAAGTGGGCCACAGATAATCTCCTAAATTTGCTAAATGAGGGGATAATCCGTGTCGGAAGAGTGTTAAACCAACAAAGGGCTGATTCTCTTAGAGTGGTGAGAAATATGTGGCACTTGAATGCGTCAATGATTTCGAGAATGCCTATGGCTGACTCAAAGGCGACTAAGTGGCCGGCCAGCTCGGTGATAACTTTGTACGAGTTGATGTTAGGGATCTGATACACCTAAAAAATGTGCAATTTTTCATATGTTTTTAATGTCTATATTTGGTGATTTTCAATGATATTGCACTTTAAAGGAAGAAATTTTGTATAAAGTATAGAAAATGGACTTTTGGAGAAAAAGAAGCAAAAACAAAGAAATTTGGAGCAAAAACGAGCAAGAAAGAAAATTTTGTCCTGACACATTTCGATGTCTTTCTATGTTTAATCTCTTTTGCACTTCTCACACATTTTTAAATGAAATTACACATTAAAGAAAGGTTATTTTTATGATTATTTTGTATGTCTATCTGTTAGGAATGCAACGCAACTGAAACAGGGCGAAACAGGGCGAAACAGAGCTAAAATGGGTCAAACGAAGCAAAATGGTGGAGCTGCACAGGGTGGGCGCCGGCAGCGCCAGAACCGGCGCCGGTGGCGCTGAAGAGTAGAAAAACGACGAGAAAATGACGCCGACAACACCCAAAATGGCGTTGATGGCGCCCGAGACGCTCATGGATCGATTTTTGGTTGTTTTTGATGTTCTAGAAGGCTCCCAAGTGATTTAAACACCTCATTAAACAATTCAATGAATCTAGACACTTTGATAAGACTCCTGAATGAAGATACATGTCTTTTGAAAAAAAGGAGGGAATTTGTGTCTCTTTAAAAAAGAGGGCTTGAAACCTCTCATATGCATGTTTGTGTGTGTGTGAGTCAGACAATATGAAGAATGTTTAGTGATCTTAGAATAGAAATAGAAATGTAGATTTCTACCTTTTTTTAGAGAGATTGGTGAGAAAATTTTGAGAGAATATGTAAGGGAATGTTCTAGCTTTGCATGGATCGACGGGAGACTTTGTGGGAGAGATTTTCATCTTTCTTTCAAGAGAAAAAAACTAAGTATTGTATTCTTGATTATCTTATGATTTTGTAAACACTTATCTAGTGAATTTGCTTTGATGTAATGAAGTTTTTCATTATGTTTTATTCGTGCTTTGTGATGTGTTTCACTTACTCTTTCTTCTTAGAAAATAGTAGCATGAAAGAATTGAGTCATTATTTTTCTTTTACTTTTCTTTTACAATAAGTAGGATTCATGTTTTGGACTTTGGGATGCATGCTTGAAGAAGTTTTAATTATAAATGTGATGATTTATACTTGCACTCATTTACATTACAATAAAGACCTGTTGTAATGTTAAAATTCGTTGTAATTGCATTAAGACTCGAGAGGGGTGTAATTTTCAACAAAGTAGAACTACACTCAAATTTCATGGATGGTGAAGTTCATGGGGGTTGGATGCAAATAAATAGAAAAATATACTTTGATGGGCGTAGAATTGGAGATTTTATGGTGACGGACTAAAAACTTCAATTCAGTCTTAGTGTTTAAAGAACTAAAACGAGAGTTAGTCTTCAGGGGAAGGGGAGTGGGAGCTCTGGAGTGGGAGCCAGTATCCTTCTTGCCTAGCCACAGATTTAGGGAGTAAACCTAAGATTAGCCAATGATTTTCTATAACACTGAATTAAGGTAGAGAATTAAAATTACTCATATTTGGCACATACAATATTTAATATATCTCATTCCTTTACATTATCCAACTCATTACATAAGAATAGTAATTTTGAAAATCTTAAAATTCTTCAAATCAATTCATCCAGAAAGGGTTATCTTTAGAATTTAATATTTACATTTATGAATAGTTAATATTCTTATATTTAAAATTCACATTTAGGAGTAGTTGCTAGATAAAATACCATTTTAATCGATATTCCAAACTAAGGACTAATAGTATTAAACTGGAATTTGACTAAGGACATCTTTCCTCGCTTCCTCGTGGGATTAATAATTGGGGCTTAATCAGAAAGTCCTATATTACTTGGGCGATATGTTTACTTGCGTTTATATCATTGTGACTATATAGAATATATAAAATTAAGCATATAAAAAGTCGCATTAGGATCTTAAATTTTTATGGTGGTTCTATTTTGTAGATTTGTCTAGAACTGGTGTTTCCTGCGTGGCGGAGAGCCGCGGTTCATGTGGTGCTATGTTTCTCTACCGAGTTTGATCTGAAGCTATATTCGTAATGGGAGTTGTCATCCCCATCTCCCTCTATCTGGGGTTGTTGATCGTTTGGTGGCGGTCCATCTCGTGGGTCATTGCTTATTCTCTCAATATGGTTGTGCTTGGAGTTTAGGCAAGGGGGGATTTGACTTTGTGGGTCCTGACATTCTTTGGCCAAGGCTTTTTGAAAAGCGCCCATCATTTACTTTAGTTCAAGCATTAATTGCTCTTTTATCTCCATTACTTGTTGCAGTATCATCTCCCTTGTAGTATCCTTCTTCGTAGCCTGGTTTCGTGTTTCTTGGACGGTATTACCGCCGAGCTATGCTCCACTTCTTATTGAAGGAGTGAGCCCGTGCTCACCACACATTTTAGGGTGTTGAACCCAATAATGTATGGGAATCACGCTCAAGAAATAGAGCATGTATGATAAATAAAGGAAGAGAATGAACAATAGAGCATAATGAATTTTTCTTCATGAAAGGGCTCCATATTTATAGTTATGGGAGGTACCTATATATACAATTACTCTTATGTCGCTTCATATTTATAGGTATGGGAGGTACCTATATATACAATTACTCTTATGTCTCTTATGTCCACTTTATATTTATAGGTATGGGAGGTACCTATATATACAATTACTCTTATGTCCGCTTCATATACAAAGGAACTCAAGGGTACTAACATGATTTACATCATACATTATACAAATGGACTTTTCACTGACGGCGTGACCCCTCATTTAACCGATGTTCACCCCATTTGTTTGTCTCTTAGGCGGAAGAACCATGTGATGATGATTTGTGGTCTTCTTGTCTGGTTTAACCGGTGTTCACCCCATCAGTGAACACCGATNAGCTCAACATTTTTTGGTTATCATACTACAAAAATACATTATTAGTATACGTTTAAATAAAAATTGATAAAAAGAATTTCCCATACTTTTGCATTCAAACAAATTTCCTCTTGCCTTAATGTTTAGTGTTAGCTATGTAGTTTTTAACAATATCATTCATCCATGATATAAAAAAAGTTAGAAGTAAGAAAAAATTCTATGAAAGCAAAGAACAAAGGTTTCTTCTTCCAATGACACTAACATGCTAAAAAATTTTCTTAGTTAAAGCCTAACAAATTTTATCCCACAAAATATAGTGCAAAAATTCTTAACCAATAGTTGCTTTATGGTTTTCTTAGAAAAAAAAATATTATGTTCACTTTAAAAAAAAAATCTTGAAAGATCATTGTATTCAAGGAAATGTCTGCCAAATAATTGTTGCTAATTTCAATGAAAGTTCATGTTGCAAAAAAAAAAAAAAATTCAAAACATATGATTAGTGAAGGGAAAAATTTTATAAAAACAAATATTTATATTTTATTTTATTTTAATAATGAAGGTATTTTGACATAAAGTTTTTTATGATGATAGTCGATGAGATTGTTTCCAAGCACGAAAAATTTTTAGAAGGTGGATAAGTTTTGCTTTTAGTNTCTTCATGAAAGGGCTCCCTATTTATAGGTATGGGAGGTACCCTATATATACAATTGCCCTTATGCCTACTTTCTATACAAAAGAACTCAGGGATACTAAAATAATTTACATGATACATTATACAAATGAAATTTTTACTGATGGGGTGACCCCTCGCTTGCTCGATTTTCTCCCATTCGTTAGTCTTTTAGCTGGACGAACCATGTGATGACGGTTTGTGGTCTTCTTGTCTGGTTTTACCAATGTTTCTATCACAGTTCCTTGGCCTGCTTTTCCCTGCTCAATGGATATCTTCAACTCGGCCAGTTCTATGAATGCTTTTTGTTCGACCTTGAGGTCAGTCGGCTCGTCATATGGTCGGACAACTCTGGTATTTTGTAACGGCCTTCAGATTTGAGTGTCGACTACACATCTCAGCTACGTACCCGCCTCATTTGATGTGTGTCATATCCTTGTGTGAGATTCGTGCTGCCTTGATCTAATATACAAATATACATGAAGAATATGGCTCTTGCAATTGTGATGCTCGCATCAACTGGAAAATGCATTTATTAATGAAGTGGATAAAATTAGTTTATTAAAAAAAAGATAACTAAAAAAAAGAGTAATAAATATTCAAAATAACATGACAAAATAAAATTGAAATCTCAAATAACACGTAATATGTACACATAAAAAAGGCTCCTAAGTATATAAATACAAGATAACCGTTGGGTATATATGTAAACTTTTCTAAGTTTTATGATATATAAATAATAAAGATAAGATTAATCTTGATCAGCCCTTGCAGAAAGAAAAAGAATGCTACGGGTCATAAGTTCATCAGGACACGTCAAGAGAATTAACGACACGTCGCGAGAACCCGCGACAAGCTGCGCCAAATGCACCGTCTCATGCGCATCCCTCCTCGCTAAGGCACAAACGATCAAAATTACTAAAACAACCCGAAGCCACGCTTATATATGTGTTTGCACCAGTTTGCCAATCTTCAAAATAATCAACTCAGGCTTNCATGCGCATCCCTCCTCGCTAAGGCACAAACGATCAAAATTACTAAAACAACCCGAAGCCACGCTTATATATTTGTTTGCACCAGTTTGCGATCTTCAAAATAATCTACTTAGGCTCTTGATCAAACACTTTGTCTGCATCCTTTTATCATCCATGGAGGGGAAAGGAAACAGCGCGGCTTCGACGGATGCCCCAAAGTGGGGTGCGAGCCAGATGGGCGCGCCTGCGCCGCCATCATACCCAGATAACCAGCAGGCCAACACCTATTGGACTGCCCACAGCGGAGAGGGAAAAGGAGCTAGCTCTGCTCAGACGGAGCCTGCAAAATGGGGAACACACCAGATGGGCACTCCTGCACCGCCTCCATCACACCCTGAGAACCAGAAGGCGGCCGCCTATTGGGGTCCCCATCGCGGCGACGAGGAGCGTCCACCATATGTTTTGTTCGAGTCAGGTAATCATAGCCGCCCTGCAAGCGGAACAAGCCCCATGGAAACAATACTCGACGCCTTCAACTCATGGACGCGCAAGGCGGAAACTTTGGCAAGCAACGTATGGCAGAATCTGAGAACGGCGCCGTCGATGATGGACGCCGCTTGGGGAAAGGTGAGTCTGACGGCAAAAGCGCTGACGGAGGGTGGCTTCGAGACACTCTACCGACAAAGCTTCCCGGCCGACCCTTCCGATCGGGTTAAAAAGACCTTCGCTTGTTATCTGTCGACCACCACGGGTCCCGTAGCCGGGACGCTGTATTTAACGACGGCGAACGCGGCGTTCTGCAGCGATCGGCCGCTTAGCTTCAAGGCGCCGTCGGGGCAGGAGGCGTGGAGCTTCTATAAGGTCTTTATCCCTCTGCAAAAGATAGCTAATGTGGATCCGGTGACGGTGAGGGAGAACCCGCCGGAAAAGTATATCAAGGTTGTGACGGTGGATGGGCACGAGTTCTGGTTCATGGGTTTCGTTAGCTACGAAAAAGCGTCGAACCATCTGCTGAATGCAGTTCACGATATGGCGGCTGGGCAGTGGGCGGCGGGGCATCCGACGGCGGATCATCGGCCGGCGGGGCAGGGGCCAGCGGGGCAGGNNNNCGGCGGGGCATTGGCCGGCGGGGCATGGGACGGCGGAGCCACATGTAGCTGGTCCAAGGGGAGAAGCTTTAGCTAAAGAGGTGTGAAAAAGATTTGTGTGTGTGATTTGGTGAGAGTATTAGGTGCTTGATGTGTATCCTACAAATTGTAATTGGATTAGCGAATCATGATTTGGGAGTGTTATGGAGATTGTTTGTTAATAATAGTGTGTTTGTATCATATGGAGTTTGGTAAAATTTTCTAGATTTTTTGTTCAATTTTAAAATAAAAAATGTGAAAATGGTAGCAAGAATTTTATTTGAAATAAAGCTTTACAAAATTTCAAAAATATCTATTTATGTGAAGTAATAAAAAGGTTATAGTAATTTTTTTTTTATATTGATTTAATATCTAATGTATCATGCATTCAATCATATTTATTAAAGAATTATATTAGAATTTTACTACTTTGAATTTGGTTCTAAAAAATAAATATTTGAAAGATAAAGAAAGAAAATCTACATCATTAAATACCAAAATTCAGTAAGAATTTAGTATATCCATTTAATATAATTTACGATTATAATCTATATGTGTGTGTGTATGTACATACCAAATAAGGTTTAGTAAGTAAAATGGTACTCTTAAATAATATGAGGCCACTAAAATAGATTTATGCTACTATCGGGGCTATGCAGAAAGTTACAACCATGAGCGAGTAGTAGTGGCTAAAGGATATTATTGAGTCAACTAAAGCCATTTAGCTAGATTATGGTTAAGATTCACAAGAAAAAAGTTTAAACTAGATCCCCATGGTCTACTTGGGATTAAACCAAGTACTTGAAATAGTTCATCATAAGCCTTATTGATGGTTAGTGGGCCAGTTGAAGGGCCCATAATCTATTGGATTGGTCAAGCATTAGCTTGACTATATTCCCTAGCAAGGTTTTAGGATTGAGCATGTGGACAGTGGAAATTATGGGTCATGTTCATAATCTTAATAACCTCTTAAATATTTTTTATTAAATTTTCTTAAAATGAAAGCCTTGNCTATTGGATTGGTCAAGCATTAGCTTGACTATATTCCCTAGCAAGGTTTTAGGATTGAGCATGTGGACAGTGAAAATTATGGGTCATGTTCATAATCTTAATAACCTCTTAAATATTTTTTGTTAAATTTTCTTAAAATGAAAGCCTTACTCATTAAGGATGAAAAGAAGAATAATTAATTGAAAATTAAAACAATTCATCTTTATAGTCCTAAATTTTTTTTAAAAATAAATAAACTTTATATTTTTAACCATTACTTCTAAGAAAAATAATCAATCCAAGTCTTTGAGAATTTATTTAGATTATTGAGTTAATAATTTTTGTTATATTTTTCTCGAGTCCAAATAATTTTAAAAGTTTTTGAATACCTAGTTAGTAAAATTTGGTTAGAAATTAAAAATTTTATAAATGCATAAAAGTTCATCAGTTTTTAAATTAATATCAACCATTTATTATTTATTTTTGATTAAAAAAGTGGGATATTATCATTTACCTCCATATGTAAGTTAATATAAAGAATATTATAGTGTATTGAAAAATTACTTTCTCACAACGTTCTAGTTCTCTAAAGAAAGCTCATAATGTACTTTCTATTCATGGTTGGCCTCAATTTTGTTTATGAACTTAAATTTTTTTATTATTTGTGAACCATTTAAGATGCCCAAAGTTGAGATCATCATAACTAGTTATCGATTAAATTTCAATATGTGGAGCCTTGTCATTAAATAGAAGAAAGGTAGGACTTTAGTAAAGGTAAAATTCATAATTAAGAAATAAGATGCAATGCATTGGTGGGCTTCAAACATTGTTATGGATAAGAAATATAAAAAGAACTGATGGATGTGTTTAGAATTAAAATAGATCAATGACATTTATCCAAAAGATTCATATACTTTAAAGTATTTATTCAAAATTCAGGTTAGTTGAAAGATTCATATATCCAAAATGCATAAGAATACTTGAAGAATGTCTGTAGTGTTAAGAAAATAATATTTACATTTATTAAAATATTTTCGCTATAATCTTTTAACCACTTTGATAAAATTTTGAGGTATTATAACTCACTCAACAACNAAATAGATCAATGACATTTATCCAAAAGATTCATATACTTTAAAGTATTTATTCAAAATTCAGGTTAGTTGAGAGATTCATATATCCAAAATGCATAAGAATACTTGAAGAATGTGTAGTGTTAAGAAAATAATATTTACATTTATTAAAATATTTTTGCTATAATCTTTTAACCACTTTGATAAAATTTTGAGGTATTATAACTCACTCAACAATCGTTATCAAGTTTTATTTTCAATGAAAATTTGTGTGACCTCCCCACTTGAATGGAAGAAATATGTTTGAATAACCTATCCTGCACTCCATATTAGTTGAATAAAAAGACTAGCCTTAAATAATCTGTATTACACTATATATTGGCTAGTAAAACACACCTCACTTCGAAGACTCTATATTTTGTATACAAATAAATTAAATTATTATATCTTTCCTAATATGAAAGAAAATTAGCAGNGAAGAAATATGTTTGAATAACCTATCCTGCACTCCATATTAGTTGAATAAAAAGACTAGCCTTAAATAATCTATATTAGACTATACATTGGCTAGTAAAACACACCTCACTTTGAAGACTCTATATTTTGTATATAAATAAATTAAATTATTATATCTTTCCTAATATGAAAGAAAATTAGCATCTTTTTCAATATCTGCTACTTCTTAGGAAGACACAAATCATTCATCTAAAAAAGTGAATCCATTGGTTTAATTCAAAGAAAAGTCTCTTATTGAGAAGTTTTGCTCCTTTTTGCTAGTTTTACATGAAAGCATGCCACATAATTTTTAAATTTTAAGAAAATACACTTGCTTCATAATCTGTAAAGAAATTAGTCATTCCCATGATAATTGCAAATGACCGTGCATAAGAAATTTAAGATCTCAAGTAGGTTAGATACTTGGGGAATCTTTACCCCATATGTAATGTCTTATTGAAAATAGTAATGTATCTTAATGGAAGAAAGTGTACCGAACTAAAATTTTTAGAGCAGGATTTTAGTAGATCATTTGGAAAAACTAAAAGCATTCTTTGAAGAATTACTGAACAATCATTAATAATAGTGAACTCAACATCATTAGCCACTATCACACAGCTCAACATTTTTTGGTTATCATACTACAAAAATACATTATTAGTATACGTTTAAATAAAAATTGATAAAACAATTTCCCATACCTTTGCATTCAACCAAATTTCCTCTTGCCTTAATGTTTAGTGTTAGCTATGTAGTTTTTAACAATATCCTTCATCCACGATATAAAAAAAGTTAGAAGTAAGAAAAAATTCTATGAAAGCAAATAACAAAGGTTTCCTCTTCCAATGACACTAACATGCTAAAAAATTTTCTTAGTTAAAGCCTAACAAAATAGTGCAAAAATTCTTAACCAATAGTTGCTTTATGGTTTTCTTAGAAAAAAAAAATATTATATTCATTTAAAAAAAAAAAAATATTGAAAGATCATTGTAATCAAGGAAATGTCTGCCAAATAATTGTTGCTAATTTCAATGAAAGTTCATGTTGCAAAAAAAAAGTTCAAAACATATGATTACTGAAGGAAAAAATTTTATAAAAACAAATATTTATATTATATTTTATTTTAGTAATGAAGGTATTTTGACATAAAGTTTTTTTATGATGATAGTCGATGAGATTGTTTCCAAGCACGAAAATTTTTAGAAGGTGGATAAGTTTTGCTTTTAGGTTTTATGTGAAAAATTTCTCATTTGAATATCATTTTTTTATAATTTAAAATTTTACTCTTATGAGTGTACCCCTCTGGATAAAATTCATATTCAATATGAACATCATTGGTGAATAAATTATTTAAATAGTATCAAAATTATTAGTCATGCCAATATCAGTCCTCATGGGGAGGAGGATGTGACTAATATATCAAGAGCTCGGTCCTGTCAAATCCAATTTTGACAAGAAGGAGGATTAAACTGGGGGCTCATTCTTGTCAACTCTTGTCCTTGTAAAAATGAGGAGCAGACTGGTAAAAAAGTGTGGGACTTAAAACCTTATCCTATTGACAATGTGGCTCGTTGCTCGTAGAACATTCTTAAACCACGTGTGTATAGGTTTAATAAATTGGTCTGAGCACATGTAGGTGTTTAAACTTATTGGTTCAAATTATTTTAAATAGCATTGCACATGTTTTAAAGTGAATTTGATTGGAATGTAAGTATATATAGGCTCTGAAACATTCTAAGATGCATACCTTTAGGAACTTAGAACGATTGCCCATGCACAAGCATGCATTTAACACTCATAATGCATAATTTCCAACTTATTTATATAATCTAATCGCATGGTTCTTAAGGCATTTCATTTTCTTCAAGGTGGTGTGCTCGAATCAACATCAATAATTTCATGGATAAATGCTAAATAACATAACATTCTTCAAGATGTTGTACTTGATTTAAAATTGATAATCTTATAGAATGTGCAAGCTAAAACATTTAATATTTCATTTTAAGACCCCTTATGTTTGCTTTTATAAAAGTGGTTCAGATCTGAGAAAAGCATGTGCAAAGCTTCACTTTGAACCCCTAAATAACACATTTTATCAATNACTGGCCGGCGGGGCATGGGACGGCGGAGCCGCATGTAGCTGGTCCAGCGGGAGAAGCTTTAGGTAAAGAGGTGTGAAAAAGATGTGATTTGGTGGAAAAAATATTACCTAATGAGCATCAGTACTCCAATGAGAAGGTGTCACGTGATATCATGGTGGGATCATTGCATATGTGACGCATCTTCATTAGAGTACTGATGTATCAGTACGTAATATTTTTTTTAATTGGTCAGAGTATTAGGCGCTTGATGTGTATCCTACAAATTGTAATTGGATTAGCGAATCTATGGTTTTGGGAGTGATGTTTTGCACTTTGTATATTTATGGTGTTTTGGAGATTGTTAATAATAGTGTGTTTGTATCATATGGAGTTTGGTAAATTTTACTAGGTTTTTTATTCAATTTTAAAATAAAAAATGTGAAAATGATAAAAAGAATTTTATTTGAAATAAGCTTTACAAAATTTTAAAAATATTTATTTATGTGAAGTAATAAAAAAGGTTATAGTAATTTTTTTATATTGATTTAATATCTAAATTCTCATGCCTTTTCTAAATTGTACAATTCAATCATGTTTATTAAAAAAATAATTTAAAATTTTACTACTTTTAATTTTTTTATAAAAATTAAATATTTGAAAGATAAAGAAAGAAAATCTACATTATTAAATACCAAAATTCAGTAAGAATTTAGTATATCCATTTAATATAATTTATGTGTGTGTGCACACACACACACACACATACCAAATAAGGTTTAGTAAGTAAAATGGTACTCTAAATAATATGAGGCCACTAAAATAGATTTACGCTACTATCGGGGCTAAGCGCAAAGTTACAACTATGAGCGAGTGGTAGTGGCTAAAGGATATTATTGAGTCAACTAAAACCATTTAGCTAGATTATAGTTAAGATTCACAAGAAAAAAATTTAAACTAGATCCCCATGGTCTACTTGGGATTAAACCAAGCAAACTATGAATGAAATGTTAAAGTACTTGAAATATTCATCATAACCCTTATTGATGGTTAGTGGGCCAGGGCCCATAATCTATTGGATTGGTCAAGCATTAGCTTGACTATATTGCCTAGCAAGGTTTTAGGATTGAGCATGTGGACAATGAAAATTATGAGTCATGTTCATAATCTTAATAACTTCTTAAATATTTTTTTGTTAAATTTTCTTAAAATGGAAGCCTTACTCATTAAGGATGAAAAGAAGAATAATTAATTGAAAATTAAAACCATTCATCTTTATAGTCCTAGAAAAATTTTAAAAAAATAAACTTTATAATTTCTAACCATTACTTCTAAGAAAAATAATTAATCCAAGTCTTTAAGAATTTATTTAGATTATTGGGTTAATTATTTTTGTTATATTTTTCTCGTGTCCAAATAATTTTAAAAGTTTTTGAATACCTAGTTAGTAAAATTTGGTTAGAAATTAAAAATTTTATAAATGCAGAAAAGTTCATCATTTTTAAATTAATATTAGCCATTTATTATTTATTTTTGATTAAAAAGGTGGGATATTATCATTTACCTCCATATGTAAGTTAATATAAAGAATATTATAGTGTATTGAAAAATTACTCTCACAACGTTCTAGTTCTTTGAAGAAAGTTCATAATGTACTTTCTATTAATGGTTGGTCTCAATTTTTTTTATGAACTTAAATTTTTTTATTTGTGAATCATTTAAGATGCCCAAAGTTGAGATCATCATAACTAGTTATCGATTAAATTTCAATATGTGGAGCCTTTTCATTAAATAGAAGAAAAGTAGGACTTTAGTAAAGGTAAAATTCATAATTAAGAAAGTAAGATGCAATGCATTGGTGGGCTTCAAACATTGTTATGGATAAGAAATATAAAAAGAACTGATGGATGTGTTTAGAATTAAAATAGATCAATGACATTTATCCAAAAAATTCATATACTTTTTAGTATTTATTCAAAATTCAAGTTAGTTGAGAGATTCATGATATCCAAAATGCATAAGAATACTTGAAGAATGTGTGTAGTGTTAAGAAAATAATATTTACATTTATTAAAATATTTTTGCTATAATCTTTTACCCACTTTGATAAAATTTTGAGGTATTATAACTCACTCAATAATCGTTATCAAGTTTTATTTTCAATGAAAATTTGTGTGACCTCCCCACTTGAATGGAAGAAATATGTTTGAATAATCTATCTTGCACTCCATATTAGTTGAATAAAAAGACTAGCCTTAAATAATCTATACTACACCATATATTGGCTAGTAGAACACACCTCACTTTGAAGACTCTATATTTTGTATATAAATAAATTAAATTATTATCTCTTTCCTAATTTGGAAAAAAAATTAGCAGCTTTTTCAATATCTGCTACTTCTTAAGAAGACACAAATCATTCATTTAAAAAAATGAATCCATTGTTTTAATTCAAAGAAAAGTCTCTTATTGAGAAGTTTTGCTCCTTTTTGCTAGTTTGACATGAAAGCATGCCACATAATTTTTAAATTTTAAGAAAATGCTCTTGCTTCATAATCTGTAAAGAAATTAGTCATTTCCATGATAATTACAAATGACCGTGCATAAGAAAATTAAGATCTCAAGTAGTTTAGATACTTGGGGAATCTTAACCCCATATGTAATGTCTTATTGAAATAGTAATGTATCTTAATGGAAGAAAGTGTACCGAACTAAAATTTTTAGAGCAGGATTTTAGTAGATCATTTGGAAAAACTAAAAGCATTCTTTGAAGAATTACTGAACAATCATTAATAATAGTGAACTCAACATCATTAGCCACTATCACACAGCTCAACATTTTTTGGCTATCATACTACAAAAAAAAACATTATTAGTATACGTTTAAATAAAAAAATGATAAAAAAATTTCCCATACCTTTGCATTCAAACAAATTTCCTCTTGCCTTAATGTTTTAGTGTTAGCTATGTAGTTTTTAACAATATCATTCATCCATAATATAAAAAAGTTAGCAGTAAGAAAAAATTCTATGAAAGCAAAGAACAAAGATTTCTTCTTCCAATGACATTAACATGCTAAAAACTTTGCTTAGTTAAACAAAATATAGTGCACAAATTCTTAACCAATAGTTGCTTTATGGTTTTCTTAGGAAAAAAATATTATATTCATTTAAAAAAAAAAAATCTTGACAGATCGTTGTATTCAAGGAAATGTCTACCAAATAATTGTTGCTAACTTCAATGAAAGTTCATGTTGCATAAAAAAAGTTCAAAACATATGATTACGGGAAAAATTTTATAAAAACCAATATTTATAATTTATTTTATTTTAATAATGAAGGTATTTTGACATAAAGTTTTTTTATGATGATAGTCAATGAGATTTTTTCCAAGCACGAAAACTTTTAGAAGTGGATAAGTTTTTTTTTTTAGTTTTTATGTGAAAAATTTCTCATTTGAATATCATTTTTTTATAATTTAAAATTTTTACTCTTATGAGTGTAGCCCTCCGTATAAAATTCATTTTCAATACGAACATCATTGGTGAATAAATTATTTAAATAGTATCAAAATTATTAGTCATGCCAATATCCATCCTCATGGGGAGGAGGATGTGACTAATATATCAAGAGCTCGGTTATGTCAAATCCAATTTTGACTAGAAGGAGGATTAGACCGGGGGCTCATTCTTGTCAACTATTGTTCTTGTAAAAATGAGGAGCAGACTGATAAAGAAGTGTGGGACTTACAACCTTGTCCTATTGACAATGTGGCTTACACCACGTGTGTACATGTTTAACAAATTGGTCTGATTACACGTAGGTGTTTAAACTTATTGGTTTAAATTATTTTAAATAGCATTACACATGTTTTAAAGTGAATTTGATTGGAATGTAAGTATATATGGACTCTGAAACATTCTTAGGTGCATAACTTTAGGAACTTAGAACGATTGCCCATGCACAAGCATGCATTTAACACTCATAATGCATAATTTCCAACTTATTTATATAATCTAATCGCATGGATCTTAAGGCATTTCATTTTCTTCAAGGTGGTGTGCTCGAATCGACATAAATAATTTCATGGATAAATGTTAAATAACATAACATTATTCAAGATGTTGTACTTGATTTAAAATTGATAATCTTAAGAATGTGCAAGCTAAAACATTTAAGATTTCATTTAAGACCCCTTCTGTTTGCTATTATAAAAGTGGTGCAGATCCGGGGAAAAGCATGTGCAAAGCTTCACTTGAACCCCTAAATAACACATTTTATCAACTTTTAGATGCCTTTTGCTGATCTTGTGGTAAGCATGTGCAAAGGCGGACTTCAAACCCCTTAACATTATCTTTTGACCACTTATAAAAGCTTGTTGTGGATCGAACGGTGATCAAGTGCAATGCTTCACTTTGAACCTCTTGATATAACCTTCTGTCTACTTCAAGATATGCATTACAGATTCAATGGTGATTAATTCAGTGAGTTTTGTGAGCAACATTCAAATGAAATTTTGGTAACCTCCCAACATCATCCCTGTTTGGGGTGCTACATCTGGATGCTAGTCTTACCACCATACATAATAAGGTGTGTGTTTCTAGTGTCGTGGGACACCACGACTAAAATATACTTTTAGCTACCACATTTAACAACGTGCGCTTAGATCTTCAAAGAAAGGAAATACAAAAAGATTTCCCCATCAAATTGAAACAACTTGAATGAGTATCTAGTTTTTATTTTTATAATTTTAGTAGCATTTTATTGTTCACTTTTACCAATATGCTTGGACCCTTTTGTCTGAATTTCAGTAGCCTCCCCGACGTCATCCCTGCTTGCAAGCTACCTAAGAAGTTGGGTCTAACCGTCACACCTAACAAAATATTTGTGGTACATGTAATAAGACACCACGATTGAAATTAAATTTATCACCCATGACAAGATGTGTATAGGCCTTTGAAACCTACAAATTAGCATGACAAGAATCCCCACCTAGTTAGAATAACTTGAATGGGTACTTAAAACAGGATTTTCTTGCCCCATTAAAGCAACAAAAATAGATACTTATAGTAGGATTTGTCCCTCGGATTTGAAAACCCCGCACTTATAACAAGCAAGTTTTCCTACCTATTTGGAATAATGAGAACTAGTACTTAATATTTTGTGTATACCCTTCCTCGTGGTAAAGTATCAATGCTAATGTGATTAACCTTTATATGATTTGATACCTTTGGATCTCCTAATTTAAATTTTTAAGAATCTACATTTGGCTTTCACTTTGTGTGGCATGAGAATTGATTCACTCAGTCAAATTGTACTGACATGGGCAATAAAGTCATTCCCATCCTCATAAGCCTTTTAATGCATATCCAGCTTAAATTGAACTCCTTTCTTCTGTGTGGAATACAAAGTAGGCCATAGATTCTAGAAATCACTTTAAATTTGTTTTCCCAATATTCTACAAAGTTTGCATAGTGAAATTAGTTACTGTTGCTAATTATTTTGGTGGTGGTCTGGCTCCATTCCATGGCTTCAATAGTTTACTATACCAACTAGGCTTAGCTTTTTTTAGGAGCTCACACACTAGCTTAGTCATGTAGTGCTGGAGAAGTGATATAAATGTAGAGTAGATCTTGTGATAAACTTGAAACCTCATTGTCTTCTGTAGTTACTCCATGAGAGCCCAATACTTGAGGTTCATTAGCTGGTGGTCCTTAATAAGATCTATAGAGAAATATTAAGATATTCATTTCATTTGACTTTGGATCTATTAGATCACTTCAGCAATGAAGCACATGAGTTTTTGATTAAGTGATCACTAGCAAGGTTGGGTCAACTACCTCCACAACTTAGTAGATTTGGGGTCCTAATAATCTAAAAGGAAAGATTTATGGAGCCCCGACCATACTATCTCTACAAATTCAGGTTCTCCTTCAACTTACCTATTGTTATACCGCTTTAGGCATAAAATTTTATTTTTCGGGTCTTTTTTATGGCATGTTCCATAGGCTCTTTTAGATTAGTGGTGTTATGGTGATTCACCCTCTGCCTGATGGCCTAATTCTGCCTTGATGACTAAAGAAGTCTTCCCTACTAGGACAGCAAAAAATCTCCTTGTATATATTTTTGGAGCTAGTTTAAACAAACACCACACCTTATATCTCAATTTTTCTTGGCTTTTCTCAAAGATTTATTTGATCATGAGGATGTCTTTGTGGGAGGATTCTTTGAATCTAAAATAAAATACTTTTAACTTTGTATTCTGGTTTGATTATGAAGGTTTTCTTTATAGTATCTTTCTCGTATATTCTCTTGGATTTTATGCGGCTCTTATTTGATTTATGATATGAGAATTTTCTTACAAAAATATATTTGTAGCTAACTTTTTTTTCTTTTTTTATTATTTCTTTTGAGTTTTTGTCCACCTTCAATTCAGTCTTTTTTTTTTCTTCTTTAGGCAAGGGTGACCTAGAAGGGGGATTTCAAGAGGATGGATGTTAAGGAAGCCATTTTAACTAGAACATAGAAGAGAAGACTAAGGGGCACAAACAAAAATAATGTTAAATTGCACCATTAGGTTAAAAGTGGACGGTGAGAGAAATGATGATGAACTTGATCAATACCCCATGTTTATGTCATCTCGGGTTGTCATGATCCTTTGTCTACATAGTCAATGGAGATAGTTGACCCAACCTGACGTAAAGATTCCTGTAACAACCATGGATTGTTTCGTCCAAGGAAACCTTAAATACCCAAAGTGAGTGTTTGTCTAAGGGGACTAATCTAAGTTGACCATAGCTTAAAGATGACTTCGTGCTTTATCAAATAAACCCAATAATTCATAACTCAAATGGATAGAAGGCTGTTGGGGAACAAATGGACTACAACTGTAACTATTTTACAATGAAGCCTACAAGCCAAACCACTTGATGGAGCTTGCTAGTCAAACCCCTCGTCATATGGCTATGGTCATAACCACTTCTATGGAGTCTACTCAACAAACCATGCAGATAAATGACTCGAGGCATATCCTTACTAGTACAAAATTATTTTGACTTTGAAAATTAGTAGTACAATTAATATGGACTTAACTCTTTGTGAGCTTGATTCAACATTAAATTTGCCCACCTTGACAAACAATTAAGAAATGTAGATAGGTTTTGATTTTTAAGTATAGGTTTCTCATTTAACTATATTTTTTTTATGATTTAAAATATTTTAATTTTATGTGCGGACCCCTCCAATTAAAATTCACAATCAACGCAATCATAATTAAGGAATAAAGTATTTAAATATCATTAAAGTATTAGTTATGTTAAATTTGGTCCTCATAAGGAGGAGGATCAGACAAATATGGCAGGATCTCAGTTTTGTCATCTCTGATTCTAATTTGAAGGAGGATCAAACTGTGAGCTCAGTCTTATCAGCTTCTATCCCTATATAGAGGAGGATCAGACTCACCAAATGTATAAGACTTATGAGCTTGCCCTATTGGAAAGATGGCCCTTTGCCTGCACATCAATCTCATACCACTTGCATAAACATTTAACAAACTAGTTGGAGCATATGTGGATTGATTCAAGTTATTTTCAAATAGCTTTACACATGTTTTAAAATGAATTTGATTTGAACCTAAATATATATTTGACCCATGCAGCATTCTAGGTCTATAAGTTTAGGAATTTAGGATGATTGTCGGAGCACGTGCTTGTATTTAGAACTTATAGTGCGTAATTATTGTCAACTTATTTATATGATCTACTCTCACGAACCTTGAGACATTCGATGTTCTTTAAGGTTGTGTGCTTGACTCGAAATCAATTATATCATGCACAAATTTTAAGGCACTTAGCTTTCTTCAAGGTGAGCTTAATTTGAGATTGATAATTTTAAGGAATATGCATGTTAGAAAGTGCAAATTTTATTTTTAAGACCTTCGAATTTGTCTTCTATCTATTATTATAAAAGTAGTACAAATCCAGTAGTGAGCATGTGGAAAGTTTCACTTCAAAACTCTCAATATTGCCTTCTATTCACTTGTAGATGTGTGTGTGTGAATCCGGTGGTGAGCATGTGAAAGGCTTCACTCTAAATCTCTCAATATTGCCTTTTGTATGCTTTTACATGCGTGTTGCATATTTGGTGCAGAGTATGTGAAAAGTCTCACTTTGAACGTCAAGATATCGCCTTATGTTTCTTTCAATTGTGTATTATGGATTTGGTGGTATGAAGACCTAGAGCTTTGTTAGTCGCATTCAGATAAAATTTTGGCAACCATACGGTGTCATCACTACTTGAGGGACTACATCATAAAGCTAGGTCTTATCAGTAATAAGATGTACATGATTGGTGTCATAGGATACTTCAACCGAAATATATTTTTACCAACCGTACCTAAGAAGCTGCGTATAGTCTTTCAATACCTCCAAAAGAATACAAAAAAATTTCCTCGCCAAATAGGAATAAATCGAACACACATTAATTTTTATTTTTATAATTTTAGTATCATTTTATTATTCACTTTTACCAATATGATCGGTCCCACCAGTCTGAATTTTGGCAGCCTCCCAGGATCATCCCCACTTGGGAGCTACCTCACAGACTGTGTCTTACCACCACACCTAACAAGATGTGCGTGGTTGGCATCATAAGATATCGTCACCAAAATTTAATTTTACCCACCACATCAAACAAGATGCGTGAAAGCCTTTAATACCTACAAAGTAGCACAACAAGATTTCCTCACCAGGTTTGAACAACTCAAATGAGTATTTATAATTAGATCTTCCCATCCAATTGGAACAACATAAATGAATACTTATAGTTGGATTTCTCCGTTAGGTTGGAACAACCACAACAATTACTTATAACAAGGAAGTTTCTTTGTCTCATTGAAACAAAGAGAACAAGAATTTAATGTTCTTGTGTATATCTTTCCTTGCGGTGAAGTATGAGTGAAAATGTGATGAAACTTAATATGATTTAATACCTGGGAGTATCTTTCTGATTTGAAGTTTTAATAATCAACATTTAGCTTTCACTTTTTGTGGCGTGAGGATTAATTTCTACTTTCATTATGTTGAAATAGGCAATAAAACCATCTCCATTCTCATAAGTCTTCTAATCCATATGCAGCTCAAATTGAATCCTTCCATCAGTGTGGAATACAATGCAGGCCATAGATTCAAGAAATCCATTTAAATCTGCTTTTCCCAATATTCCGTAAATTTTGTATGGCAAAGTAACCAAAGGAAAATATGTTGAGATTTTCATACCTATTTATATTATTTTTAATGATATTGCACTTTAAAGAAATATATTTTTGATGTTTTATTGCAGGAATGATGAATTAGGGTCATTAGAGCAAAAAGATACAAAAAGGAGCGAATTTGGAGCGAAAAGGACCAAAATGTGGAAATTTGAACTAGGCCGCCGACGACGCCCTCAACCCCACCGACGTCGAGTTTTTCGAGACTAC
>JXCR01140624.1:100636-114398 GCA_002079205.1 Phalaenopsis hybrid cultivar | reverse complement strand
GACAGACTAAAATCCTCAATTCAGTCCTATCGTTTGGGTGTTGAAGTGTAGATGTTAGCCCTCAGGTGAGGGGAACGTGGGAGCTCCAAAGTGAGAGCCGGTATCCTCCCAGCCTAGCCGCAGATTCAGTAAACAAGCGTAGGATTATTCAATATTCTTTATGCCTAGACCAAAGGGTAAAGAATAAGTATGCTCCTATTTGGCACAATATAAATTGAACTAATTCATTTTATCCATTCACTATGATTTCTTGACAAAGAGAAGGATGCTTTCTTATATATTGAATATCACAATTAAACCCCCCTCAGTATTATAAGTTATTTAATTGTTATTAAAATTACCTATTTATTTCAATTGTCTATTAGTGACAGATAAGAAAATTGAACTTCGTTGTTGTGATTAAAGTATTGCTTTTCTAAAATCTTAATTCGTAATTCTAAACTACTCCCTATGGGATCGATATCTTGGACTTCATTAGAGCCCTATATTACTTTAGTGATATGTATACTTGCGTTGATAAGTGTGACTTTACAATTATTGAATATTTATTACGCTCATATTTATCTTATATTTTATTGCATGTATAAAGTTGTTGTCATGTTTTTGACGCCGTTGTCGGGGATTTAAATCTTCTAGTAGCGCTGTCAAATTCTTGTATTTTTAGGTATATAAGTCGCCGGTCACAAAGTTAGCTTCGGCTTCTGACTATTTTAGTGGTCGTCTGACTTCGTTTCATGACTTCAATAGTTTACTGTACCGACCGACCTATGCTTCTTTTGAGGAGCTCACACTTTAGCTTAGTCATGTACTGGCTTGAGAGTTGATATAGAAGTAGAGCAGATCCTATCTTTTGAAGTTACTCCATGAGAGCCCAATGCTTGAGGTTCTTTAGCTGATGGCCCTTGATAATATGTTTAGAGAAATATTAAGAGCATTTCCCATCTCTTCTCAGCTTGGGAATATGAAGTTGATGACTCCTTGCAGTGAGAACCTTCCATTTTTAAGGAGCTGAAGTACATTTTGTCCCCGTAAGCGGACATGGAACATAGGAGCTTTGGCTTGGAGGAAGAGCTTCGGGCCAGGATAGTGAGTTGAGGAGGATGGGTTTGTGCGTGGTTGGGTTTAGTATCATTTGAGTGACTTTGACGATCGTCTGAGATGAGTTGAGCCCAAATTATACTCGTCTCATAGGCGTTCCATTGATTTCATCTTGCTTACTCCTTTTGATTGTAGAAGACTCCTCTCGATACAATTTTGATAGTTTGGATGAGCTTGTGTCGTCTATTTTGTGATCAATTGTCTTTTCAGCAACTTTGACGACAATCAAAAATATTTGGGAGTAAATCACATACATCACAATAGCAATTTGTCGTTTGCATCTTCTTTCAATCATGAAGACTCCTCTCGAGATAATTTTAATCCTCTAAATGCATCAACAAAGTATATTTTATCAATGGGCATTGTGTAGATCAAAGTTGACATATGTGAAGGCATTTCACATTTAGTCGTGTGATTTCACACTAATCGTTTGCTGCTCTTTCCATGTTTGATCAGCTTGTCATGAAGAGTATGTGTGCTAGTCAAAATATGCTAGCCAATGATATTTTGCACCCACATTTCAGGTCACATTCTTCTCTTTTAATAGTTGAACAACTAAGTATATAATTTATTATTATTTGGACCTTAAATTCATTAAAGTTCTTGTCCATTGCATTCCAATGATTGAAATCAAACTTCCATCAACATTTGACAACAAATATTTAATGCATCTCTTCATAGTCATTTGGTCTTCATTTTTATAAAGAAAACATTTAAATCATTTTAAAACTCCCAACCTTCCTTGTTTCTTATTTATAGTTAGTTTAATTATTAATGCATAACATCCAATATCCTCCAATCATTAAAATTTGATGCAATTCTTTATGGTTGCATGCTCTTTCCTCCTTAAAGAAGAATTAATTAAGCTAACAAATCAATATTAATTGCATGATTTTTTATATTCCATATCAACCATCACTTAACTACCACTAACATCAGTTCCCATATTTATGATTATCACATGACCCTTTTATAAGAATAATTTGTCAGTTAATTAAAGGCACTAGAAGTTTAATGATTATTAAGTATTACTAAAAAGCAATTAATGACTAACATATGTTTTTGTCAATTTAGCAATATTTTATGCCTATTTTAATCTTAAATTTTCTCTTCTTCTTTCTTAAATAAATAATGATCTTGTTGCCACTTAATGTTGCTTAACATCCAACATTATTTGTTGATTGTCACACCCACCTATCAATATTTCATGTTTGATGTTTGATTCACTTCATTTAGGTTAGAATCAAATCTGCCATTTTTTAAAGAAGATTAAATAAGAAGTTCACCCTGTGTCTCTAACATCTAACATATGCTAGCAAATGATATTTGATGCATACCTTTTTTGTTGGTCAATCCCTCTTCTTATATAAAAAAAACAGACATGACTGCTTTTTTATCCAATATTTAACATTCCTTATTGATCGTTGCTTAATCCCATCATATACTAATGATTGCCATCTGCCCCTCGTTAATGTTTGATGCTAGTCTTACAAATTACCTAACTTCCTCTCCTATTAAGAAGAATGAGTAAGTGGACCACTTGATTTAGCTTAACCTTTAAACTTTCTCATCAAATGTGGTCTAACAAGTTAACTAAATTATGTACTTTATTTTTCTTGTGTCACAATCTCATCCTCTGTAAGTAGAGAGATCATGTCAACAATCATTTGACAGTAATAATATCACTAATATTAATTTTTTTAAGTAAAACACGCATTTTCATTCATATAATTTTTAATAGAATTATTACAATTAAATGTAATATAAGCTGTTGTGAAAAAACGACGGCAATAAAGCGAAAAACTAATCTAGAAAAATTACACTGGAAAAGGAGACACAAGATTTACGTGTTTCGATAAATTGTCTATGTCCACGGAGTTGCAGAGTATTTTATTAGCTTTGAGGATTACACCGTCGACCACATCGACTTACAAGAAAGAATTCTCTCTCTCTCTCTCTCTAAACCGAGAGTCACACAAGAAGAAGATAGACAACTTTTAAAGAAAAGCTTCCTTGTGATTCCTTTATTTCAGTCTCACGACAAAGTATAATCCAAAGAGAGAAAGTTGTTTGGAGAGTAATACCCATCCCTGTAATCGTGAGTCACTTTTAAAGCTTCACAATATCCAACTTATTTTTGTAACCCTTAATTTCATGTTTCCATGGAATCATTCTTTAATGACCCATATAAAGCCCATTAAGGCAAGCTATCAAATTTATTGCCTTTTTCTCTATAGCAACAGGAGGGGCGGGAGATTAATATGGTAAAGCTTAATTAATTAATTAAGCTTTCCTTAATTCTTTCTGTCAATAGAAGACGACTGCTTTAAATAAAAAATTGGGAATCATCAAGCTATAACAGGGAACAAAATACATAAAGAAATGAATTACGAGCAGATAAATTAGAATCAATTTATCAAATGATTTCTATGAATCTGCCATAATAGGAAGTGGACCGGGTCTCCACCGTCCTTAACATAAGCAAATATTACAATTTGGTGTTAAATATATAAATACACATGACTTAGGGTCTGTTTGGCGCAGCTGTAGCTTCTCAGCTTTTCAGCTGCAGTTGCGCTGCTTCAGGAAGTTGCTGCGGGGAAGTTGGTTATCTGTTTGGTTCGGTTGTGTAAGAACAGCTATGGGGCAGCTGTTTATGAAAAAATGATCATTCTGCCCATGTTTATTGAAGTTGTTTAAAACAGAACTATGACAATGCCAAATTTGATAATTCAGAAGAAGAAATTCATTTCAAAATATAATAATAGTACAAAACCACTCACTTAGCCGTGAGTATCAAAAATGTAATAAAAAAATTAACAAAATTACAAGTAAAGTAATAATGATATTGTCAAAACCATTTGAGATTTCTTTTAGAAACAACAGGAAATTTCAAACCCTCTTGGCAACGCACTTGGAAAAGAAGACGTGATTCATTTTAAAGATAAGTTTGTCCCTCTTGGCAACACACTTGGAAGAAGAAGACATGGATTCTCCTGTATGGTTCTTAACATAAAAAATCATAGAAGCAAAAATTTGCAAGAAATTTGGTGGTTGATTGATTCTAAAAAGCCAAGCTTATAGCCCCCTAGTTTATTGTTTAAACACAACAACATCAACTAAACATTACCATTTGACTAATTCTTACTTAAGACTACGTCATTATGTACATCCAAACAAAAAAAAAACAATGTAGAAACCCAAAAAAGGAAAAGAAATGTGTCAATTGAATTGAACTGAATTGTATCCATTGATTCTTGATTCTAGGTACAAACTATATTTATATACATCTATTTGCTTTACAAGGAAATTAAAAAAAAATAGATAAGAAATGAAAATTAAAATTAATATTCAACCAAGCCTAAAAAAAAGCAATGCCCAAATTCTTATGCAGATTTCACAAGCTAATCCAAGGGTTTCTGCCATTCTGAGAGGTCCAATGAGGGCTAGAAAAGTTCAGGAAATCATGATGGGAGGACCAGGAATTCAGGAATCGAAATGGGATGAGTTGAGGTATAGTGGTGTCATGAACATCTTACCTTAGACGAGTTGAGGTATAGTGTGTCATGAACATCTAACCTTAGACATGAGTGCTCAGAAGTTGTTATAGGAAGATGCCTTATAAAGCCTTACAATAACATAACGCTTCACATAACATTTGGATTCTTTTCCACATCATATGACAATTTTGTCCCTCTCTAGTGAAATATTAAAACACATAGGACTTCAGTGATATGTTTCTAAATGCACCCCACCCTCATCTATAAAAAAAAGGAATATGTATTTTTTCATGCATATTTCTAAAGCACTGAAGTGCTAATATGTAAATATGAAAGTTAGGTGTCGAATCTACAAATACATAAGATTTGTGTGCTACGTATGTATTGAAGTACCTACATCACTTCTAAGCCCTCCCAAAACAAACATCATCTCACACCAGCATTAGAAACAGCTATAGAATCAACAGTAAACCAATAGTAGAAACTACAATAATTCGAACAACAAATACTGCAATATTCAAGACAGAAGAGCCAAAAGGATCCGCAAGAGAAACAATGGGCGTACCAGAAAAACCTTCTTCCCTTTCCTCCTCAAATTTCAGCTTCTATAAATCTCGCAGGCATGAAACAGAGGAAAAATGGGATACGAGATTCTGAAGCCTATTGGAAAAATGGGAAAATTAAAGCAAAACAATCAACTTAAGCAAATATAAAAAATGATTGAAATACAAAGATTCGCCTCTGTCCCATCTAATCGAACACCCTAAAAAAATAGCTGTTCTTACCAGTGCGAAGAGAAGGAAGAAGCCCAACGAAGTGTAGGGAATTTGTGAGAAGACGAAGAAGAGGATGGGTAGCGTGAGATAAGTCGGAGGGGAAGAGGAAGCCGTCGGAGAGGTGGAGGAGGAGATTTTCGATCGCAGGTTTTCGCCTCTTCACGAGCGAAATGTATCGGGTAGGGTATTGTGGTAAAAAGTCGAACGAGGAAGCCAGACCACGGGTTAACATTCGCGTTCCGCTTTCGGGACAAATCGCGTCCCGCGGTAGAGCCACCGCCCGCGCCAAACGACATAATATAGCGGCGCAGCGCCAAACGCAACCTTAAGCAGTATGTGCTTAAATTTCTAAAAGTTATTTACATGGCATTCTAAATTTTGCCAAAAAATTTAATTTTCAGTTTCTTTTAGAAAGTGAAATATTCTTTTTCATGCTTAGGTAAGGACACATTTATTTAAAAATTGAAAATTTTAAGTATTAGATCTATAAATAGGATGGGTATGCATGTAAAACTTCCTAAGAATATTAATGATATCATTACAAATTCTTGTTTCTGTAAGGTCAAATCAAGTAATTTCTAGCACATTAGTTAATATATCAATATGTGGAATCCATACAAATCGCTAATTTGAATTTTTCTGAGCTAATCTAAGGATATTATTTCGAACCAGAAAAAAGTTTCGAAGCCTGCACATGAGAAATGGACACATGTCGTCCGTACATAAGCGTTTTGCAAAAGAACTTAGCAGATTTTGAAGTAGTCTCAAATCCGTGCTAAGCCAATGCATCACACAATAAAGGCAGAAGGCTTAGCCAGCTGCTCAGAAAACCCAGATGGCAAGAGAGGAAACGAATAAGAATCTTAGGTGCAGACCTCGAATGCTGCTCTTCACGTCGCGACGAAAGGAAAGCCAGCAAATAAAACATGAATTTACCGATCAAGTAAATGATTCAAATTTCTTAAGAATTATCAACAACCACGCCGTTTGTCGAGAATCAATCACAAAATCAAAATCTTTTCTTTTTGCCTTTTGCTCTGTAATCGACATCGGTTGACGAAGAAAAAGAAAAAGGAAAAAAAGATGCGAGCTTGATCGGANTTGCTCTGTAATCGACATCGGTTGACGAAGAAAAAGAAAAAGGAAAAAAAGATGCGAGCTTGATCGGAAAAAGTTAGCTTTTTTTTTCCTCATCGTTCGATCGAAGAACCAGGGCCGCCGGTCATTAGCCGAGGTGGATTAGACAGCCGCCGCACTTAGGGCATTCCTCGGCTCTCTTCGGAACCATGAAATACATGAAGCAAGACTTGCAGCCGGCGACGACGAGTATTAGGCCACCAGCGCCACCATTCTCACCGCCGGCATCTGAATCGGCGGTGGATGAACTGTCAGAGTTTCTGCTGTTGGCACTTGAAAAATCCTCAAAATCTGTTCCTCCAGCGAAAAACGAGGCGCAGTCTTCAACATCGCCGTCATTGTCTTCTTCATCTTCGATATCTCTTGCATCATCGGAATTACAGTCTTCGGATGAGTAATAGCCTTCCTGAAGACCGGAGGCTGCAATGGANAACGAGGCGCAGTCTTCAACATCGCCGTCATTGTCTTCTTCATCTTCGATATCTCTTGCATCATCGGAATTATAGTCTTCGGATGAGCAATAGCCCTCCTGAAGACCGGAGGCTGCAATGCGNGCCGTCATTGTCTTCTTCATCTTCGATATCTCTTGCATCATCGGAATTACAGTCTTCGGATGAGTAATAGCCCACCTGAAGACCGGAGGCTGCAATGCGAGGGATCTCTGTTCTCCTCTCGCCGCTCTTCCAATTTACATAGAACAGCTTCCCAGTCTGTCAAGAGAAAAACAGAGCAATCATTACATCATAATCTTAAAATAAGTTTAGAACTTGACCAGCAAAGACTAATCTTTCAATGTATTGAGAAAAAAAAGGAGTTGAGAAGAGAGAGAGAGAGAGAGAGAGAGAGAGAGATTAACACATTAAATGATGATGACGANTCAATGTATTGAGAAAAAAAAAGAGTAGAGAAGAGAGAGAGAGAGAGAGAGAGAGAGAGAGAGAGAGAGAGAGAGATTAACACATTAAATGATCATGACGAAAGAAGAGGAAAAGAACAGAGATAGAAATAGAAGAAAGCTACATCGCGCTCGCCAGAGCAGGGCATGCATCTTGGCCCCACACTGCAGTAATTAATGGACAATGATTGGTAGAGGAAGCAAACGATCGAGTAAAGAAAAAGAAGAAGAAGAAGAAGAAGAAGAAGGAGGAGGAGGAGGAGGAGGGGTGGGTGGGTAATTTGCAGGCATATACCCTCATGTCAAGGCATTGTTTCCAGTTATTGGAAAAAGCTGTATCAGAGTTCAGCTCCACAGTAACCTCTTCGTTATCCGCCACCGCCACCACCGCCGGCTGATGCGGCGGCGCTGCTCCTCTTCTGTTCTTAAGGGAACAGTTTCTCAGAGATGCGGCAATTGATTTGATGTTTGGGGCAGCCATCTCCGGCGTCGAGAGCTGCACCGGAGAGGGGGAAAGCGACGAGATAGAGGAGATCAGTTGCAGTAACGTGGGATTTGAAAGATGGATTTGTTCTTATAAAAAGAGAGTTTAGAGTTCAGGGTTCAGAACGTGATTATCAGTCTTCTTTGCCTCCACGGATAGAGTTTTAGAAAACAAAATTTATGAATAATATTTCGAAAATATAATGAAAAAAAAGCAAAACTTTATCTTTCCTCATTTTGAGGGAAAAAATTTGAGTGCCTAAGACGTACTCAATAGTGCATACATCAGGGTTATACAGAGAATACAAAAGAGTTATGTCCGTGTCATATCTGTGTTATATCCTCTGTAATCTCCTCGTAACTTATCTGTAACCTATAAATATATAAAAATAGAACCATGAAACTTAATAGAAAGTACAAGTAGATTACAAGTAGGTTATAGGGATGTTATAGTGAACATAACACAGATATAACCATCATGTACCCTTTGTATAACCCTGACGTAAGGGGCGCTGAATTTTTCTCCATTTTGAGAGGAGAAAGATGCATCTCTATTAATAATTTATTTTATTGGGCATTTACATACATGCCACGCAACTTTCATATATTTATATCTTGGACACCTATCCATGGATGCATAAATTTATAAAACCAAAATATTATAAAGATAAACATTTAACATTAAGTTTTATGTCTATAAATTTATTATATTTAAATCTTAGAAATTAGATGTCATTTTAAGCGATATTGTGATTTATAACTATAGACCCAAAAAAATTTAAAAATAATAAAAAATGGACATGGGAATTTGAATGCAATAATTTTAGAAACAATAAGTAAAGATAAAAAATATGAATATTTAAAATAAAGTTTGTTTTGAATATATGTAAAAAAATATAAAATTTGTTTGAAGAAAAATATAATGTATGAAAATTGTTAAATAATTATATTACACTTATTTTCAAATAACTATAATAATTTTAAAATTCATCATAATCACTAGCATTATATATATATATATATATATATACCACCCAATTTTTATGTAATTACATATCTAACACCTAAATCTTTTTACATTTATACCACATATCACATCAAAAACACTGCCATTCCTATGTAAATGCCTCTTTTAACTTTTAACAAATGATACATAGGAAAGAAAAAACATTACATCAGTACTACGCACGTAGAGTAACATGCGTATACGCCACGACACCCCGCGCGACAGAGAAAAAAACGGCGTAGTAACACAGGGAATATTCCCCTCCGTGTTATTCATGTGTTATTGTGTTCTGGGAATATTTCCGTGTTATTTAAGTGTTATTGTGCGTTATTCATGTGTTATTTTGTCCTGAGAATATTCTTGATATTATAATAACACAATAACACATCAATAACACATGAATAACACACAATAACACATGAATAACACGCATAATAACACAATAACACATCAATAACACATGAATAACACACAATAACACATGAATAACACGGGAGAGAATATTCCCCCATGTTACTGCGCTGTTTTTTTCTCTGTCGGGAATATTTCTCGTGTTATTCATGTGTTATTGTGTGTTATTCATGTGTTATTGTGTCCTGAGAATATTCTTGATCTTATAATAACACAATAACACATCAATAGCACACGAATAACAAATGACTAACACGCAATAACACATGAATAACACAGGAGGGAATATTCCCCGTATTACTGCGCCGTTTTTTTTCCCAGTCGCGCGGAGTGTCGAGGCGTGATTTCATTGGCAACGCATGTTACTCCTACGTGCGTGGTACTTATGTAATATTTTTTCCATAGGAAAAGTAGCATATGTGTAAACATTAAATAAAGTTTAGATGTTAGATATGTAAATACAAAAAGAATTGGGTGGTACAAATGTAAATCCTCCTAATTTTTTTTATTATAGGTTATTGCTGCACATATTTCCAATATAGTCCGAATAACTTCCAAGCAATCCAACAAATTAAAATGGGCATTACCATACGTCACAACGTGATTCCTTCTTCCCCGAGCTATAGAAATAAACAAATAATATTTTTCTGTTGTGCCCTCAATTGTATCCACTCTCCCTCTTGTATTCTCTAATATACTATTATGCAGCACATATTTGATAGATTTTTATTATCTTTTTAAAATTTCATCGACGTTTTCAACATCGCGTACATATCGACATTACGTTTTTCTTCGAATACGTGCAAGACTGTTGGTTGGCATCCATGGCATAAGATCCCTCATGTTGGGGGGTTTGAATACACATTTGGCCTTAAGGAGGTGGTACTTGAATTGTTAGACACATTAGGAGTGGGTGGAGATGCTGACCATTACTTTTAAGANTATATATATATATATATATATATATATATATATATAAAGGAACAGCCTGGGGTTATTATACGAGTCCCGACGATCTCCAACGCGCCTGACAATTCGAGTACCACACCCTCTACTGGGGGGAGTCGAACCCTAGATCAGAGAGGATTTACAACTGACAAGCAAATGCCCGATCATCTGATCTAAGTAAGCGACGCATATATATATAATGCGTTTGGATGCAAATCAATGGTACGGGAGAAAGAATCTCCCAACACGTCATATCTCACAGCAGAATTGCAATATGCACTTAAGAGTAAAATGCATATGTCAACTCAAAAAGATAAATTGTGAGGTAAGCCCCCAAATAATTTTCATATTAGTGTGTAGTGATTTTCTTTTCTCAATCGTGATGGAGACCGAAGATGATGATGAAGTTGAGGGTTGGAACATGGCTTCCACTTTTATGGACTGATTTGGTTTTAGATTTGACCTCCACTTTCATAAATGCTTTTCAACATTTTTTTTTTTTGTTCATTGTCACAAGCAAAAGTAAGATTAATGGGTTGGCATTAGCTCATAGACTTTTTGTGTGGTCATTTTTATATTAAATTATTGGTCTATTAGTTTTTATTTTTATAGTAGACAAAATATCTATGTTACCTATGGGGAATAGAATTCATAGAGGTAGGGGTTGAATGGTTTGTTTAAGAATAGGTGATGAATTTTGTATTTTTTTTTATTTGTTAAAGAAAAATGAAAGCGATGAGTGGTAGCGGGCGGCGACTGCAGGTAGGCGATGACGGGTAGTGAATGAAGACCGCGTTGATGTGCGGTAACAAACATAGGGGTGATGACCAACAATGAAGAGAAGCGGTGAGCAATTGGTTGCAGGCTGTGAGCAGTTGTGCCAGACATGTAACACTTTACATATAGTGGTGTATTTGGAATTCACCCAAGTCTAGGCACTCCATTTGTTCATCCAACTAAACAACCAAATCTCTAAAACTCCCACAAAAAAAATGCAATGCACTGTTTTTGTAATAAATTAGACAACCTCATAATGTGCTTTAAAAGAAAAAAAAAATTATAGGATTAAACTATAATGAAAAACTTCATTATTAGTATAAGAACTTGTAAAATCAACCCGTTTAGAAAGAAGTGTCTTCATAATGTCAATCATTATCATTTTATAAGTGTTTCTGGCTCAGACCTGTTGCTTGTTCATCTCTATTGTTTATAAGCTAAAAATATTATGCAAGTTTGGCATCATTTCATCCTTTACGGTTATTTCAGATTTATATGATATGAATATAATTTTTTATACATAAAAAAAGCTTGTGTATGTGAAATATAATATATAAGATATAATCTGTGCTACATATTTTTTTGCCATTCAGAAAAAAAGGTACAACTTTAGGAAAACATGTAATAACCATTTAAGAATTACTTAACAATTAATATTCTTAGGTTTCTCACATTTAGTGTAAGGCTTTACACGGTTATTGTTATACTCTTATAACATCCTTCTTTCTTATCTCGTTAGCCTCTCTATTGATCTCCTGTGCTAGCCTCTCTATTAATCCTCTAAATTTTAGTTTACTTTCTTGGGCCTTCTAGACTATTTATAGAGGAGCAGGGGACAAAAAGACAAGTGTTCATTGAGGATAAGCTATCTTAACTTGTGCTAAATTCTCATGGTTCCTTTTTCTTCCGAATCATGTATTTTCTCATACTATGTAGCTCATTTTCTTCATTTCCTTAAACATGATGTGTTGATGTATTATTTGATGTTAGAATAGTCTTCTTGGATTTAAGCATTTTCTTGGTCTAATCGTGAAATTTGGCCCGTGAATATAATCAATTCAATCGTTAGATTGAGTTAATTATCAAAAACCACGATAGCTCAATTTGATCCAATTAGCCCATTGCTTATCTATCTTGTTTCAACCCAACCCATATAATCCATTCAAAAGAGATTATATAAACTTAATGGAATAGAGGGAGGGATAAAGCATTCATTTATATTATATTTTAAATATCCATACTATTAATTTCATCAAAGCTTATAATTAACCCTCCAAAATTCAATATTAGTAATCCATTATACAAAGCTATATTAAATCCACAAAAATACAATCAAACAATAAACTATGTCACAACACAAGCCGCAATTACTATAAGAATAAACTTCATCATATTACATATACGATTAAATTATGTTTCTATCCAAACAACTATATGTTTCATACTATTTATGATATTTGTAGATCATGGACATTTATTTCATCAATTCTTTTCCTTTATCTAAAATGGAAAAAAAGTAGGTACAACAAAATTAAGCATAAAGTTTAGTAGGTTTCCCAAAATATATCAAAGAATTCATATCAACAAAAGAATATAATATGCAAAAAAACATAATATGGATGTTTATCAATTTACATGAGGCACGTGATGGTGTTGTTTAGAAGCTTACTATATAGCTTAGGTTTATTAATGTCGTACAATGAAAAAATATATGTACACACAAGATAGTATTTATTTTTTTATCAACACATTAAAAAAATGCAAGAATCAAACATTTTAAATAGTTATTGTTTTAACTATCTTGCATTTCATCTTCTTTCATTTTTATAATCATAGTAGCACAGTGAAACCATCATCATTGATAGGATCATCGTCCTATTTTTTTGTAGACATCATAATCATCCTAAAATTTTATAACATATTATCCAAACTTATATCTACTCACTCATTTCCTTTTTAACCTTATAAGGAATCATCTGATTGTTCTCTCTTATTTATAAATCTCATCATTTTTACTTCCTTTATGGAATCTACAGATCTACCAGGCCGTGGATCATTCATTTAGCCATTCTTTATTATTCATGCACTTTTGTCATTTATATAATGAATTAAATACTAAAAATGCTAGTATATATAAAAAATAATACATGTTGTTATTTACATAAGATAATAAGCCATAATTTAAGCATATCTTGCATTATATATATATATATATATATACATATACATATATATTATATGTATATATATATATATATACATATACATATATATTATATGTATATATATATATATATATGTATATGTATACATATATATTATATGTATATATATATATATATATATATGTATATGTATATATACATATTATATGTATATGTATATATATATATTATATGTATATGTATATATATATATTATATGTATATGTATATATATATATATATTATATGTATATGTATATATATATATATAGATATATGTATATGTATATTATATGTATATGTATATGTATATATAGATATATGTATATGTATATATAGATATATGTATATGTATATATAGATATATATATACATATATATAGATATATACATATATATATAGATATATATATACATATATATAGATATATACATATATGTATATATATATATACATATATATAGATATATACATATATGTATATATATATATACATATATATATGTATATATATATATATGTATAT
>JXCR01140624.1:72476-100608 GCA_002079205.1 Phalaenopsis hybrid cultivar | reverse complement strand
ATATATATATATATATATACGGACTCACTCCTCTCTAGGCATAGGTTCCCTTCCTAGTATTCTTAAGTGGTTGGTTTTAGCCTGGCCTAGTTGGCTTTAGGTTGACTAATCTTGGTGTTTGGCATAAGTTATAGTGATTGTTCAAAGTGGTTGGCCTGGGTTTAGGTAGCTGGTCATGGTGTCATTGCCTCACTTTCTGCCCTATAGTCCTAAGTGAAGTTCACTGGCTCTAAGCTCATCTTATGTCGTTGGCAACCTAATGATCAAATCGCTTTGAAACTTGAGTAGGTCTAGCTTGACTTGTGCTTGCCTAACTTTGGGATGTGGTTGGCTTAGATAGTTTTGGACTTAGTTCAAACTAATATTAAAATTAAAATTAATCTAAATTCAAATATGATTAAATAAATTTTAATTTAAACATACTTGAACTAAGTTTAACTTAATATATAATAATCCAAAATTAATATTAAAAAAATCAAATTTAATCTAAACTTACATTTAATTCAACCTAAAATATAAATTCAAATTTCTATTACAACTTAAACTTAAGGTAAACCAAACTTAAACATTTAATTAAATCTAAATTAAGTTTAATTAAAATTATACCTATAACATCCTATGATACTAAATGCAATTTAGCTCAGTAAGCCTACAAACTAAATTAAATTTAATTATGCCTGAAAATAACTACACTCGAACTTAATTTGAATTAGCCTAAATTAACTCATTAATTTAACTAAACCCAATCTAAACCTNAATTTAATTATGCCTGAAAATAACTACACTCGAACTTAATTTGAATTAGCCTAAATTAACTCATTAATTTAACTAAACCCAATCTAAACCTAAACTTAAAAATGAAGTGCAGAATAAACTATAAAATAAATATAACTTATTTTAGTCCATTACAATTTTTTAACCAATTTAATTAATCAAAAAATAAATCAAATTAAACTAAGCTATAAACCAATCTAAATAAAAAAATGACAACCCACATTAAACTTAATCAAATTGAATCTAAGGTTAACAACATCAAATCTATCATTTAAGGCAATTTTGAGTAAACCCAAATAAAATTGAACCTATCTTAAAATAAATTCAACCTACAACATAACCTACATAATCTAAGTCAAACATAATATTAATTTACCTTAATCTAAAGCTTTTTAAAAATAACTAACCTAATCAAATAAAATTCAATTTTAATCAAAATAAAACATCACTTTAACAACTATCTATCATAATTGAATTGAAAGTAAATCTCAATATCAAATAACTAATGGAACCCAACATCCCTAATGTTCTTAGCCTAACATGGATCCCTTAAGCTAGGTTATGACAGCCTAAAGCCTCTAATTAGGCTAACCCAAGCCTAAGGCACCAATTAAGGTTATTTAAGCTTGCCACCCATTTCATGACCAATTGAGGGGCTAAAATCTTTCAATTCAGTAAATTGGTAGTCCCACTTGGTAAGAGAAATTTCATGAGATCGAGATAGCTTGCTTGAGTTTACTTAGCTCACCAGACATCTGCTTAACAATTAGCCCAACCCAACTCAAGAGCATTTAAAAATAGAGAACCAACTTAAATTTAGGACACCACAACCAACATAATTCACTCCCTTTTTGAGCGAAATTGGCAAAGTGGTGGTGGTTTTCTGTTTCAGCTAACATCTACTACTTATTGAGACCAACCTAAGGTATCCAATGTCAGACTGTTTGCCTCACTTTTGGCTGAGTTCTAGCCTTTCTTCCTTAAAAGCTTATGATCTAGCCATAAGACTTTCTTGTTGATTATTCCTAGAGAACTAGTGATGGTACCCTCACCAATAGAAATTCTAAACTCTTTTTTGCTCATCTTGAAGTTCCATATGTTGGTTCTAACCTCTAGCACTTAGTAGGTGGGACCAATATGGGGGAGCTTAAGAGGAGTCCCCATAGGACTGTTTGGCCTTAGGGTTAGCCATAGGTGGTGTGGCCTTGGCCAGTCCTGCACACACACACTTGCACCTACATTTGCAACCTAAATCCCAACCCAAATATGCTTGGTTGATCTCTTACTCTAATTCTAATGGTAATTATTGTTGGACTGACTTTCTAAATGCAATTTTTGGCTCTCTGATTTGTAATTTTGATGTGAGATTATTGTGATATTCACGATTTCTGATTTCAGATTTATCNTTATAATTGAATATCTAAAACCAAATTTATTGAAATAATTCGGATCTTATCTTGATAAATGTGGGTTGGTTAACACAACCAATGCTATATTAGGTGCACAAATATTGGATACACTATGATTGCCCTATAAGTTAATTTGCTTTTTATTATGTTCTAGGTGTTAGAGCTTGGATGGATTAAGAAAATGAGCTATTTCATTATTAATATATATATATTTTAATTTTAATTGATGTTCATAACTCACTTGAAAGGCCGATTCACAATCGAAATCAATTAAGTGACTGTACATAAGGTTGTAAGTGAGCCAAATCGGCTCGTGAGCCAGCTCGGGCTCGACTCAATAAGTGGTTCATGAGCTGAGCTCGATGAGCTAACTAGGCAAGCTCAAGCCAGCTCCGACTCGACTCGTAATATAATTATACTCAAAAGTTATTAAATTCCAAGAATTTAAATTTTAGTTATTTAAAAAGAGTTAAAATAAGAGTTTTATAGTATGTAAAATTGTTTTTTATTATTTATAGCATAAGTTTTTTATTTTATTTATTAATTTATTATAATATTATATTAATTTAATATTTATTTCTCTAGCAAAAGGCCCAGAAATGCCCTGAAATGAGGCACCAATGTTTTTTAATCCGTCTTTCAATCCCTTCTGCCGCCCCCGACNCTTGCAATATATATATATATATATATATTGAGTGCTATTTTGGAGATCAGATGAAATATTTTGCTTAAATTATTGAATATTAATGTGATAAATGGATGAAAGAAGTTGCTTCACTGGTAGATGATAAAGTCTCAGGTGCCCTGCTTAAAAAATGGATGAACTAATCAATTTACCATATAAATAGTTATACAAAAGAAATAGAACTGTGAAATTCAGTTTCATTTCCAATTGAGGCAATTTATCTCTTTCATTACAGTGTAAAGATCATTCTATTGTACATTCACTGATCAATCCATTATAGAAATAGTTATGCAAAAGTAGTAGAATTGTGAAAGTTGGTTTCATTTCCAGCTGAGACTACTTCAGGGGTAAATTTTATAAGGTTAATTCCTGCAGCACATAAAATTCGTACCTTTCAAATCCTTATTATAATATCAAACATACAACTCTCATTGCCCTCCTAAAAGTGATATACACCTTCTAAGCATATATTTGTGATAACATTGTGTTGTGAGTGAGAATATCACACATTGTAATTTGACGAGTCCATTTATGCTTGTTGGAATATGTAAATGCAAAGCATGCATTATGGTCATCCTTATTCAATTTATGTTAGAGAAAAGAATATCTTTATTTCTTACAGATGTTTGAGGAAGCCATACTTGGAAAATAAATTGCACCTCATCACGAGACAATGTTTTAAATATGTGGAAAGATCCTTCTATTGTCCATTCACTGATCAATCTACTATATAAATAGTTATACATAAGAAATAGAACTATAAGTGTTGGTTTCATTTCCAACAGAGGCAATTTAACTCTTTCATTTCAGGGGGAAGATCTTTCTATCATACATTCACTGATCAATCTACCATATAAAGAAATAGAATTTTGAAAGTTAGTTTCATTTCCAACTGAGGCAATTTATCTGTCTGATTCCAGTGGTAAATTTTATAAGGCTCAATTCCTGTAGCACATAACACTCATAGCTTTCAATTCTTTATTATCATATCAAATATACCACCCTTAGTGTCCTCTTAAAAGTGATATACACCTTCCAAGCATATATTTGTGATAACATTGTATTGTAAGTGTGAATATCACACTTTGTAATTTGATGAGTATATTCGTGATCCAATCATGACAGTAGAAATATATAAATGCAAAGCATGAAAGAGGACAATGCCTATTAATTAAGAGAAAATGATTTATTTATTTTTTGTAGATAATTAAAGAAATCATACTTGGAAAAAAAAATAACACGCCCCATCATGAGACAAAGTTTTAAATACGTGGCAAGATTTTTCTATCTTACATTCACTGATCGATCTATCATATAAATAGTTAAGCAGGAGAAATGGAACTGTGAATGTTAGTTTCAATTCCAATTGAGGCAATTTAACTCTTTCATTTCAGGAGTAAATTTTATAAGGCTCAATTCTCCGCAACACATAACATTCGTACTTTTCAAATCTTTATTGTCATATCAAACATGCCACCCTCATTGGTCTCTTAAAAGTGATATACACCTTCTAAGCATATATTTGCGATATCATTGTGTTGTAAGTGTGAATATCACACTTTGTAATTCCATTCATGTTAGTTGAAAAGTGTAAATGAAAAGCATGCAAGATAATCATCCTCTTTTACGTGAGGTTAGAGAAAAAAATATATTTATTTATTGCAAATGTTTGAAGGAACCATACTTGAAAAAAAAATATTACACCCCATCATGAGACAAGGTTTTAAATATGTGGCAAGATCTTTCTATTATACATTCACTAATCAATCTACCATATAAATAAATATACATATGAAATAAACCTGTGAAAGTTGGTTTCATTTCTAAATAATGCAATTTAACCGTTCCATTTCAAATGTAAATTCTATAAGGCTCAATTTCCTACAGCAAATGACATGCATAACTTTCTAATCTATGTTATTATATCAAACATACCATCATCATTGCCTTTTTAAAAGTGATATACACATTCCATGAATATATTTATGATACCATTGTGTTGTAAGTGTGAATATCACACTTTATAATTTTATGAGTCCATTCATGGTCCATTCATGCTAGTAAAAATATGTAAATGCAAAGCATACAAGACAGTCATCCTCTATCAATTGAGGTTAGATAAAATGATAATATGTTGCATGATCTTTATATTATCTGATCAACCTACCATATAAATAATTATACATAAGAAATAGAACTGTGAAAGTTGGTTTCATTTCCAATGATGCAATGTAACAAGGAAAGGATGGTGTATTTTTGATATTATAACAAAGATTTCAAAGGTATGCATGTTATGTGTTGCAGGAATTTGAGCCTTATAAGATTTACATCTAAAATGAAAAAAATTAAATTGATTCTTATAAAATTCACATGATGGGGTGCAATATTTTTTTTTTCCTATTTTTGTTTCTTCACACAGATGCATGAAAGGTTGTGTTGTGTGTTAGTTGTGGGTCGGGGTGGTGGCTCTAGCTTGTGATGTGTGTTGTGTGGTGGTGATGGTAGTAGGTTGTGGATTAGGATGAGAATAGTTGGATTGTGTGGTGGCTCTAGTTTGTGTTAGGGTGCAGGTGACTATGTTGTAGTTGTATGGTTCTCCTAGCTAATTATTATTCTGTGATTGTTGTGAAATATTAATGTTTGTTTTTTCTATTATAGTAACACATTGGTTAAGTCTAAAGAAGTCAGTTCATCAACCACGTGGGATAGGGAAGCAAAACTCAAAATTTGCGACCTCTGTCTTAAGAAGGTTGAGCTGATAAATAGACCCACCACCTATTTTAATAAGAAAGGGTGGCAAAATCTTATGACGAAGTTCAAGGAAATGACAAGAAGGGAGTATGATATGTTACAACTTAAGAACAAGTTGGATCAGTTGAAGAAAGACTGAAATCTATGGAAGTAATTAAAATGACCATCTACGGGGTTAGGATGAGATCCAATCAAATGGACTGTTGATGCTTCAAAGGAATGGTGGACATGGAAATTGGAAGTAACAAATTTCATTACTTTATTTTCATTATACTAAAGATTATTTTTCAGTAATGTCTCATACTGAACTGTTTGAAGCAATCAACTTCCCCGCATATAACATGTAGTGCCAACCACCAAGAAATTCAAATTCTGTGGAATTGACCCTGATTTAGAAGAGAAGTTGGACCTTATGTTTGGTGGGTTTGTGGCAACAGGCACTCATGCTTTCACCCAAAGTGAGCACGAGATTGCTAGCATACCAGAGTTGGTCGCTAGACAGATAACTGACTCAGGTGAAGGCCCAAGCCTAAAACTAAATGAACTGAAGCCCACCTACAGGTCAAAGCATCCTAGGGTGGACAAAAGAAAAAAAAGGAATAGCTACTTTCATCAGAACCCAAATAACAAAACAGGTCGATGCATGAACGAGTCAAGCCGGTACTTCACATCACACCTTTGTAGATGACTTTCTCCGAGTTCTAGAGATAACTCTCAAAGTTTATGGGGACATGCCGTTATATCTAAACTCTTTAGAAGTTGTTGGAGAACTTGACCCATAGACAAAGAACAATTGCCAGCTCTTCCAATGTTTTCTATTGAGAGCTGCTGAATGGGTCTATCGACTGGTATGGACTCTCATTGATTGATTGAAGAGGTGCATCAGTCGGTTCTTGTGATTCAACCTTAGGAGTTGGGATCAAATCAACAATAATATTCTTGGATGGCCCACCATCAACACAATTCACCAGTGCAGTGGGCTTATCTACATTAAAAATAATGTCAAGGAATTATTAAAGGCTATCAAAGTTAGGAAAAATTTTACATACCCAAAAATCTGTTTTATTTAGAAAGGCTAACAGAAAATTCATTGGTTCCTTGTGTCAGGAGGTTGACGTTCCTATCTTGTAGTGTGGGCAGAATTGACGATAAGCTTTTCCTTCGACCTCCTTTGTCCACCCTCAATTCATCTGACAGGTGGAACAAATTGCATATTTTCCTCATCAATCACACTAATTTTTGGACCAGAAGTCAGGATTCTCTGGAAAGCGTATTTCTTCAAAGCTCTCTTTGGCGCTTGACTGCTGAGACCTTCCAAAAAAGTCATATGGTTGACCGACTCAGGTTCGAGTGTCAATTTCTTCTTTTTCTTCAAAACTTTCTTTTTCTTCTTTTCAACTATTGTAGAAGCAGGAAACCAAGAATTGATTATAGAGTTCACTGAGCAATGAACACAAGGATGAATTAATTATTAAATTAATTTTTTCGTCACTTTGTCATTTATTACTTTATAATTTTTCTGTCCTTATCGTAAATGTCCCTATTAAGAAGTAGAATAATTGAGAACCAATATGTATACAATAAAAATACAAGCTCGAATCTCAAATGGATCAATTGGTTAGGAATGAAGCCCTGGTGATCAAAGTTCCGAGCAAAAAGGCGAGATTGGACTGACCAAGTGATTGATCAGCTACATAGCAAAATAGATCGACAGATTTCTCGACCGACAGACCCCTCACCAAAATCAATCAGATGCCTTTAATCGATGGGACGATCCTGTCGGCAGAAGCAATCTTGTATATGCAGCCGATCGACATTGTCAGTCGAAGCCAAAGCATCCGACGATCGATGAACATTATATTTCTTTTGTACTATAATGTATTTTTCACTTGACAACCACGTTGATTCAGTTATTTGGACGGTTACTGTAACTGCTCTCTCTCTTTTATATAACTGTATTTTAGACTTCTATAAGAAGGAGGCCAGGACATAAATGAAAGGGATGCCTTCTCTTTCTCTAGACCATACCTTTCCCTCTTTTTTCCTCTCAGCTCTGACTCTCGTGGCGTATATACTGAAAGACAATTTAGGATCCAACAGTACTATATTGTTTTTTTCTTATAGCACGTAGTCTCATTATTTTGAGTTAAATAATTCATTATTGAGATAATGTATAATGTTAAACCACAAGGAAGGTGCTCAAATATGATAGAAATGATATATCATGATAATATGATTCAACGTGTACATACATAAATACATAATAGTTATCTCCGATTAACAATAAAATAAATAACAAAAGCCATTGGTTATGCATCTATCTACAGACATTGCATACTAAATGTGTTATATTTGAATATCTAAAACCAAATTTATTGAAATAATTCAAATCTTATCTTGATAAATGTGGGCTGGTTAACACAACCAATGCTATATTAGGTGCACAAATATTGGATACACTATGATTGCCCTATAAGTTAATTTGCTTTTTTATTCTGTTCTAGGTGTTAGATCTTGGTTGGAGTAAGAAAATGAGCTATTTGATTATTAATATATATTTTTAATTTTAATTGATGTTATCAACTCACTTGAAAGGCCGATTCACAATCGAAATCAATTAAGTGGTTGTACATAAGGGTGTAAGTGAGCCAAATCAGCTCGTGAGCCGGCTCGAGCTCGACTCAATAAGTGGTTCATGCGCTGAGCTCAATGAGCTAACTAGGCAAGCTCAAGCCAGCCCCGACTCGGCTCGTAATATAGTTATACTCAAAAGTTATTAAATTTGAAGAATTTATATTTTAATTATTAAAAAGGGTTAAAATAAGACTTTGATAGTATGTAAAATTTAGTTTTTATTATTTATAGCATAAGTTTTTTATTTTATTTATTAATTTATTATAATATTATATTAATTTAATATTTTTTTCTCTAGCAAAAGGCCCAGAAATGCCCTGAAACGGAAACGAGGCACCAATTTTTTTTAATCCGTCTTTCAATCCCTTCTGCCGCCCCCGAAGAAAACGTTCCCGTGCTCTCCGGATTTTTCAACGTTGTTTAGATCTGTGAGTGAACGAAACCCTAGCCATGGCGAGACCGAAGTTGGTGTTCCTCTTCCCTCTTGTCGTGGCAACCCTATTTGTTTCTTCGGTTCTAACGAGCTCTGATGTGCCCTTCATGGTGGCGAACAAGAAGGTGAGCCAATCCCGGCTCAAGTCCGGCGCAGAGCAGTTGGTCGTTTCAATCGACATCTTCAACGAAGGATCCGTGTAGGCTTCCCGCGAAATATTTCCTGCCAGTTTTTATTTCTTATCCTGATATGCACTTATTTCTGTATATGTGAGCATCGCAGCTAGCCTGATTTATAAAAAAAATTGGCTTGGTCATATGTGTTGATATGCCTTTTTCTGCTTTGTTGTANTTCTTCGGTTCTAACGAGCTCTGATGTGCCCTTCATGGTGGCGAACAAGAAGGTGAGCCAATCCCGGCTCAAATCCGGCGCGGAGCAGTTAGTTGTTTCAATCGACATCTTCAACGAAGGATCCGTGTAGGCTTCCGGCGGAATATTTCCTGCCAGCGTTTATTTCTTATCCTGATTTGCACTTATTTCATTGATGTTGATTTATGTGGCAATTAATCAAGGATTCTTATATATATATATTTGAATGTTTAATTCATCACTCAAGTTGGCCCTTCATGATTTCCTTGGAGATTTCCTTCTCCAGATACCTTCGGGTTTTAATGTGTCAGGGTTCATGAAAGTTGCCATTTCTTAAAGATAATTTATTGAATTTCTTTTTGCATTTTTTTTAGTAATTTGTGACTTTTTCCTGTGATTATTTTTGGTGTTCTATCGTTGATTTCTTTTTTTGCGTTGATTCGGATTATTAGCTTAAAATAGCTTGAATCTTGTGATTCTACTTCCATGCTTTCAATTTTCAATAAGATGAATGGATAGTGAAGTGTAACTGGTGGACAGAAAGGGTCTGAGAAGTTGAAGGAGCTAAAAATTCAAAATTAAGTGGATGGAACGTGGAATGATGAGTTGTTTGAGAAATGAAGAGATTGTTTTTAAATTTGGATGTTATCATAATAATGCAAAAAAATCAGTTTTAAATGCCTACTCTCCTTGAACATGTGCTCCTTGCAAGTTTTGTTCAGTTAATATACATTCTTGTTTCTTATGGCGCCTCCGCCGATATTATTCTTACTTGAAGGGGCTGTTATGAATCAATAACAAGTTGGAAGTTTCAGCAGGGTCCAATTTGTATAAGGGTATGGTTAGTTTTGACATTTAGCAAAAAAGAAAAGAACTTCAAAATATTTCTGGATTGTTTGTGATATTTTCCCCTGAATACATGAAACTCGAATTTTGATGATTGGAAGGTTGATCAAACAGCCTGCAATAATAATTAAGATGTCATATTGACTGATTTTGTGCCTGGTCCATTTTGTATCTGAAGATTTGGTCGAATCCTATGCATGAGTTAATGTTTTCTGGTAAGATTGACTTTACAATTGGTTGATTTGCTTATCTTTCATTGTAGAGGAGATGTGCTTAGGTGCTGCAGTACCAAATAAATTTATGTCTGTAAAACTTGAAAAAGTTGCATGATTACGGCTACTAACAAATGTTTAGAGTGCTTAGGTTTTATGGAAAATTGTTGTGCTATGATTTATTTTGATATAATGACAAGTTTAAATTCTTGGAATCAAGAGGGTGGGTGTAGGAGAAATGGTTTGATTGCCACTTTTATAAGCTAAGATATGTTGACACAGTTCTAGGGCTCTTAGAAGGTTTTTAGGAAGAAATTTAGATGGGTAGCAGTTTAGGAATAGTAAGAAAGTGAAAATATGGGTATCGACAGTGTTTGGAAGGTGATAAATGTCGTTCGACGGTTGCTTGGGCTGAAATCATTAAAGAAAACCACAAAATGGTAACGTCCGGATGGTGATGAGGTTCATCACATATTCTTGAACAAATAACAAGCATGCCACTTGCAAAATGAGGATGACACAACACTCGTAGAAATTAGATAATACATTCTCCAAACATATAAAATCAAGCTAAAATTTCAAAGTAGCCATACTACTAGATATATAGAAGTTCCCTAATGTAAAATAATCTATGTAGAAATAGTGAAATAGAAAAAAAATTGACAGTTTCCCATTCGGGAATTTTGTGGGATTGCAAGATCCTACCTATTTTACAATTCCACATAATCCCTTGGAAGCGGAAAGCTCCTGCAATATTCTCCCTCACCAGGACAGGCTTCTCCTTTTTTTTTATAGAAGAGCCTGGATCCCACTGTCAAATAATCTTTCTCATAAAACATTCAATGAGATTTTCAAAGCTATGGTTTACTACTTATGTCTGTCCACATGTCTATGACAGTGCTGTTTAACTGAATTGGAATTTAGTACCCAACTTACTCTATAGAGCTTTCCAAAATTAGCACAAAAATTTTTCATCTTTATTTAAAGTAATGACTTGCTGGACCTCCTTCATCAGTGACAACCTAGAGTTTGACTGTACATCCAAAAATCTTGAAATCTTCTTTTTTGGGGCTGCCTTGTGTCTAGTATCGACTCCACGAACTCATTGCCCTCTTGGACAATTTCATACTAATTCTATTGGTGCTTCGCTCAAGGCTTGCAAAAAATTAGTTAGTGATGCAACATCTTCAAATTATGTATGAACGTTCATTATTTCAGATTGTTTTCAAGGCAATAGTACAAAGCACTTCCCATCTTTGGTGAAAGAATGTGTTCTCGTAACTGTAATTGTGTGTGCAATGATCATACTACCAAGGACTACTTAATAGGATGTGACAATCATCCATATGTACTACGTTACACCACACTTATTTTTGAAATTTGTCTCTAATAAAAAGCCCCACTACGTATCTTTTATTAGCACTAATCTTATTCCCCTTCAATTTAGTCAAAGAATATGGCTTCTAATGGTTCCAAGTAGTGAGGTTTAATTTATCAACTAGCTGTATAAATGGATATTTTCATAATTTCCTCTATCTATAATGCGGTTGCACACATTTTCATTAATGGTGCAACAAATACGAAATATGTTATGGTAGAGCCACTTTGTTCTCTCATTTTCTCAGCTTGAAGGACTCGTCGGTTTACTGTTATCTTTCCTCGTTGGCTGGATGCCAACACTCCTCTTTTGTGTCATGACCTTTTTTAATATCTCATGTGACATTGTCCATTTTTTAAACTGCTATTCGCTCAGTGAAAAATATCACCCTCCTACTTGGGCAATCATAGACAATATACCCAAAATTGTGGCACTTAAAGTCTTCCCGATTGTGGCAGATTTAGGAGTACATGTGATCTTCATTTTTTTTTCAACTTTGAATTGATTTTTCCTAGGGTAAGACCGACTTGGGTGCTTAAATGGGTGCACTTTTTCTGCCTGATCTTGGGGTTGAACTTTGCCTATAAGGTGTGGTGGCCAACTAGTGACGTTGTTATTTCTCTACCTTCAAAACTAAGATTTTTACATCAAGTAGAGACTTATATGGTTGCAGCTGCACTTCACTGCATCATTGATAGAAGACCTCATGCCTCTAGTATATCTCACCATTGTGTGATTCTTTGATTTCACGAACTCACATTTCATCATAAGTTGATCAAATTCAACAGTGTACTCTTCCATAGATAAATCACTAGCATAGAGTTGTAGTTATGGGTGACCTCATTGGGTTATCTCCTCTCAAATACAATAGGTTTTTGCGGTAGTTGGATAATTTTTAACTGTAATCCTCCATAATATTCTCTTGAACATCTTATTAATGGCTTTTTTTTCTTGGAGGCGTTGTGTCTCATTTTTCTAATTAAGGTTTTCCTGAAAAGGAATTGTTGTTTCGAGTTAGATTAGGTTTAGGGCTAGGTATATGATATGAGATTTTGTTTTCGTTTGTTTTGTTTGGTGGAGGGTATTAGGTTAGGTTGTGTGGAGTTTTGGTTTGAGAGCAAAGGAAGACATCCCTAAAAATTTAGGGTTTGTCGGGCTCTGACTCTATATGTCACCATTATAGGACTCCTAGAAGGTGTTATAGCAAAGAAGTGATTATGGAATATCAAGGAAGTGAAAATATGAGGTATCAACGGCATTTGTAAGGAGATAGAGGGCATTTGACAGTTTTTCGAGCTAAAATCTGTGAAGAAAACAATGAAATTGAGCAGTACAAATGTCTAGGAGGTTCGCTATCTTTTCCTGAACAAGTTACATACACTTTGCTTGCAGAAGGAAGATGAGACAACACTTCTTAGGGCAGGAAACAAACAATCCAATCTCCAAACCACATAAGTCAAGCTAAAATAAAAAAAAAAGTCATAATACAACATATTTGAAAGTTCCTAGATAGATATAACCTACTTTGAATTAGAGAAATAGAAAAAAAAAACATTAGAAAAGAAAGAAATTAGGCTGAAATAGGTAACGCTGGGTGCAACAGCCTTTCGCTATCGTGGGAATCCACAGTTTCTCGTTTGGGAATTATGCGGGATTTCAGAATCCCATCTATTCCACTATTTGGCGGAATTCTCACTCGAAGAATTTCTCACTACAATGCGGGATAAGATTTTATGTATCAATCTCCTTGGATCTTGGATTTATTGCAGTGAAGCACTCTATGTATCTTTTGTTATGAAGTGCTTGCGAATGATTTGAACTAGAAGGTATGAATTTTCCTGAGCTTTATATCATCATGGAGTATTAATGTATAATGAATACTGGGATGCCTATGAATTTTTTGTACAAGTAGGCTGTTTATGCTACATCCTTAGACTTGGACCTAGTATTTCATGTGTAGTTTTACTAAGATTTAGTATTTATTTACATTTTTTCTGTTTAATTCAATGAAAACATTTTGCAAAGCATAAATTTAAACTTTGTAAACAAAATATATCTCATGCTTCGAGTCACAACTGTTATACACAAAAATTGACATGTATCATTGTATCTTATGCCATCTTCATTATTTTAGAAGAAAGCAAAGTATATTTGAAATCGACAGGACTTCCTTTAGTACATTTTAAAAACATATTCTCAATAGTAGATGAAAACCACCTGCCAGGACATCCTGTGATTGAGTGCTTTAGCGGCTGGAGATGTATGATTAGAAGGGCCTCTTTTTGGAGCTCAAAAGCTTAGACCTCTTCAATCTAATTAACTTTTACCCTTACAAACATTTTATATTTTTTAAACATTATTCTACTTGCATTCCTAGCTTGAAATCCTGTTCTCTGGACTTGGGATGACTGCAACATTGACTTCAATCTTGTCCATGTCCATGACTAGTTGACGACAAGTCCTAGTCAAAGTAGGGCTTGTGAAATTAGAATATCAGCTCCCTAGTCCTTATGCAACTTGAGAGAAAAATGGTGATATTGGGTTTGTATTTCTAAGCTTATAATCAGTTTTACAAGCACACATCAAAGTGGATGGTTTAACAATTCAAAAAACTGTAAAAAAAGCAGTTCAAGCACATCTGATACACTTCTGTTAAGATACATATACATACTGATATACACTCTCATGTGTAGTTTTGGATGTTTTTGTGTGATACTAATGTGTGATATTGGCTTTTATATTTGCCTTTGAAGCTAACAAGTAAAATTGAGTATAGAAAGGAAGATCAGCAAATAACTAGATATCACTGCTCAAGCTATGCAGCTGAAATTTATCAATAAAATAAGAAGAGGGATATGTTTAGATTAGCATGTTGTGGAGCTGGGAAGTAGGCGATGCAATGGAAGCTGGATAGCTATTTACAGTGTCTTTTTTGGCATGGAGTACAGTGAACAAGGTGATTGCAGAAATAAAAGAAAAGAATGAGATCAGACACACATATATATACACATGAAAATTTTGCGCTTACAGGATTTAATGTTTAATATACGAAGAAGAAGAAGAGCAGTATGAGGTAATAGTTTGAGGATATGCGTACAACCTATGAAGAAACTTTAGGAAGTAAGATGAAGTAGAAAATAGAGCAGCAGAAATTATAAAATGATGTCAAGGTGCATGAAAACAGAGAAGGTAGAGGAGTAGAAGAAGAATATCATAAGTTATGATTCATGAAATACTTTAGATGTGGCTCAGGGTTGCACTAGACTGAATTGATAGGGCAATGGTGCTAGCATTTCCACTAAAGCAAATATGTCTGTTAGTTGGGGCCTTGGGGTTCACCATCACAATATTGCAAAGCAGGAAGCAAAATCTGATTTAGTTGTCTTATTTTTCTCAGTTTCTTGGCAGGTTTGTCTTGATACTAAATAATTAACTAATAAAGTCATGCTGCAAAAGTGACCAGTTTGGTCTTCCGCTAAACAATTCGTGCTTGTTCTCCCACCTCTAGATTCACTCCATGCTTCAATCTGCCCTTCTGGTCAGCCTTCTATACAGAAAAGGGTAGGAAATTGGAAGCATTGTTTTCCAGCTCATTTGAAACACTGCTTATATTATTGATAAAAAATATGGTGCCAAAGTTCTTTATCACGCTATTGGACATGGATGATACCTGTTAGACCCTTCCTGCATATGCATAATTGTCTCTTTTGAAAATTCAAATGAAATGGTGTAAGTTTATATCGGTTAGACCCCTCCTGGATATGCTTAATTGTTACTTATGGAAATTCAAATGTGAAGTGTCATTAAGGAGTGAAGGAATGAGATATAGGCTTGAGTAGCTGGATGTATGATTATGATGTGATAGCCAAAGAAAAAAAATAACATATTCAAGTATATCAGTAGATGGTATGATCATATTGGTAGAAGAAATGGTCCTTGGGGTATTAGAAGGGAAGCAGCTCTCGTTCATGAGCCTAAACCTAAAGTTGAGCAAGAGCCTAATCTTGAATCTAGGTCCTATCTAAATCAAAAATAGAAAACTAAATATATCTTTAATTTAACATTAAACAATTCATATTTCTTGAACTTAAGAATTTAATTGAAATTCCAATAGTGTAACTCTTGGTAAATTCTCCATTGAAGATATCTCTACATATGCTGATCAAAGTGATATTAATTTTATTTTATTTTTTCATTTCTTGTTTTATATTTTTATTAAAAAAAGCCTTATCAATATCAAATTTCTTAAACATACAGAGGGATTCTTGATAGTTACTTTCTAGAAAATATAAGATCCATAACTCCATCTTTTTAATTGAATTCAATGATATTTAATTCATTGTAAATAATTAGTAAATATGGATTATTTTTTGTAATGTGATTAATTGTCCATATGATAGACCTTGTAAGCCAAGTTTGGTATTTNTGATAGACCTTGTAAGTCAAGTTTGGTATTTATCATTAAAAAAATTTGTTGTAATCAAGCGAATATAAAGGTTTAAATTTTTTTTTTTTGATAATTTTCTACTATTGGAATCAGTTTTAGTTTACGCATTGTTTCATGTGGCATTGCCCATTACTCATATTTATGACTTGCATGAAAATATTTACAAATATTTATTAACCATAATAATTATAAGTCTATTGAGGATTTGAATAAGATATATATGGAATTCAAACATGGTGATAAAACAATGGGACATTTATATGCCGGAATGCTTCCTATGTGAACTCTTAACAAATCAATTGTTAAGAGAAATTTGACAATATAAAATCATACCATGAATTGAGGCAAATTTACTAGGTTAAATTCTGAAAAAAATGGTGCTAATTCATTAATCATTATCTTGTATTCTTCTTTATCTTCATCTCTTCCTTTGGATTTCGCATTCAACATGTCATTTATATAATTCCTGGACGTTCATGGTTGAAGTTTTTATTGGTAATGAAATCTTACCCAATATTGAATGTTTATTCCCAAGGTAGGTTGCAAATTGGGAGGATAAATTTATTTGTGATGATTCTAGGATATCTCTTCTTGAACATTAACTATTATGCTTAGATATATTGGAATGGTATCAACTAAACAGTTTCTTAGAGCTTGAATTATTCCAAGCTTGACATTGATGCATATCCTAAGGTTCTCCGTTGTTACTGATCAACCATTGTTCACCATGCTAGCTTCATATGTCCTCTTCTTTCAATAATCTCGTACTTCTTACTGCTTCATTGGCTCTATACATGATTATGTCCTTTCTTTTTTTAACTCTTCTATGATTCCTATATCCTGCTATCCTTTGTTGTCTGAATTGGAAAGCTCTCGAAAGAAGTTTTTAAAATCTTTTAGAAACTCTCGAAAAGATTTGTTGATAAACAATACAAAGTAGTGTAGCTAGAAGTTTCCCACATATTTTGGGCATGAATGTGTGAAGGGATTTGGATATCATTTTTGTTGAAGTTTGATTGTTTGGCTTTTTTATGGAGATTGCTGGTGGTTTTGATTTTTAGATCACACCATAGCGATCAAAAAGGATGTTGCTACTAGGCCATCATCAATTAGACATCATTCAAGTGACATCAAGGCCTCAAAACTTGGTTGATTGATTAAAATCTGGGCTACAATATGATAAGGTTGATTTTGAGAACTTGTTCAGATTAGTTTATTTTTTTATTTTTAATTTATGAATATGATGATTCTTATTGTTATCATCTTTTGTTCAAACTTATCTATTTTATTCTTTTAGATAGGATTTTTTCTTTTTGTGCAGTTTATTAAGTAGATTATATTTAATTTTTTGTCATAAATTTTTATTTTAGTCCAGCAACAGCCATAGTGCCCGGTACTGTAGGCAGCTGCCTATTCAGTGTTGCTGCTGTTTCTATGCGCTAAGCCTTGGTACAGCTGGAATGCTCGAGCAGCTTCGGCATTGCCTTTGTAATATTCGCAGGAATCTTGTTTTCTTGTGCTTTTGCTGTTCCTCTAAAACGAAAACATGAGAAACAGATTGCTGTTTGCAGCAATGCTTTAGAAAACAGCAAATTTGTAAATAGCAGAATGGAAGCAGAAAACAGCAACTGGTTGCTGTCAAAAGGGAAAAAAAAAACAGTGAGACTGCTTGTTGTCCAGCAAAGCAAAACAGATTGACTGTTGTTTTGATCAATCCAAAAGAAAATGCAGCAGTTACCTTTCTGTCCTGTGGAAGAAGATTCATAAACAGAGAAGGAAAAATCATTTACAGCATGCAATAAGGCTTGAAGTACCTTTAATTGATTGGTACATTAATAAGAACTTCAAAAAAAAAAAAAAACACATAAAACTTACTTTTTTTAAGCTACCAAGTTCTTATTGTGGGAATTAACAATAGTGTAGATATGTTGGCTATCTTGAAGGTGGAATTAGGCCTGCTCATGTATAGTGGTGATTGTTGCAACATGTTACTCTATCTCTGAAGTTAGTCAATTGGCAGGCAATTGGTTTGCAAAAATGTCTACTAAACTTTCTCGCTAGGATCTAGTAGGGTTGTCTAAGAACCCGCAGAAATTTACCGCATTCATGGCCTTTTTTTATATAATATATTCCAAATTAGACTACTAGGCAAATGTTCCACCTAATAATATATGATTGCACTCCAACATTTGGGAAGGCTTGAACCAATTTTAAAACTAACTTTGTATAGGAAAAAAAATAATATTTGATGGCTAATGTTGGTAACATAGATTTTCTTTCCTCCTAAAAACGTCAAACAATAGCTTATTTATTGCTATCATATTTTTGTAAATATGTTGGTAAAATGTTCATTTTCATCACAATCGAATCAGAACAAAAGTTATATAGCTGCCTGTAAGTTAAAATTATGAATAAGCTGTACCAAAATATAGCTCAGTGAGAATCAAGTAGAACGATTATTAGACATTTTCTAAATTAAATGGATCCATTAATTGGCTATGCATGCTAGTTTAATATTCCTTTTTCGGGATTCTGAAATGGTCATTATGTAAATTTAAATAGTCTTTTTTGAAGTAGTGAATGTTTCTATGTTAATCCTGCCTCTCGTTCTCATCTTCAAGTTGTGCATCTTTCTCGGTAACCTGACTTCTTACTTGACAACTTGACAGGACTGCCTATGATGTGAGCCTTGTTGATGATAGTTGGCCTGAAGATAAATTTGAGGTTGTATCTGGTAGCACTTCAAAGAATTGGGAACGGCTTGATGCGTAAGTCCTTTATTTTTGTCTCCATGCATATTTCTTCAGTCTCTCCTGTTTCATCTTATCAATTTAAAAAATAGAAGTGTCAAAATGGTTCCCGACTCTTTGTAGGGAGTCATTTTAATCCTGGAGTTTATAAAAGTGTCAAGATAGTTCCTATACATACTCTTTTAATAAGAGCTGAAATGGTCCCCAAAAAAGACAATTTTAGCCCCGATTAAAAAAAATCTGAGTATTAAATTGGCACTTCTATATACTCTGGACTAAAATAGCCCAAACGTACATAGTCAGGCTACTATTTTGACATTTTACTCGTTTAAAAAACTTAATTTTTCTGTCTTGCTTCGTTTATCATCAGAGGCGCGACTGCATCTCATTCATTTGTTTTGGAGTCCAAGGTAAAGGGCGCTTTCCAAGGTTCTCCTGCTGTTATCAAATTTCGTGTTCCAACAAAGGCTGCATTGCAGGTCTGTTTTCTATCATGTTGAAACTGTGCAGTGCGTCACGTGAATGGAATTCAACTAACATTGCAAGTCTCATCATAGCTTATTAATATCGTTATTATTCTTAAATAAACTAGCAATGAAGCAAAATTTAGTATGATCCAAAGAGGCTAAATGTAGCAATTATATAAATTTGATTGTCCATCCATGCTAAAAATGAAGCCGTGGGATGTGGAAAATGCGTGAATCAGCAGACAGCAGCTAAACATTCATTGCTATTCATCAATATTCTGAAACTGCTGAAATATGGGCATCATAGAGATCATCATGGCAATATCATTGACCTTATTCTAACTATTTGGTGCTTTTTTAATACAATTCCCGTTTCTTTCATTCGTTCTCATGGAGTGATGTTTGATGTTTAAAATGCTCTTCTCTATAAATCATTTTAAAATTCTATTCAAGTTACCGTAGGCCTCTCTCTCTTTCTCTCTCTCTCTCTCTTCCTCTCTCTTTCTCTCTCTCTCTATCTGTTTCCTTTCTTTTTCTAACCTTCCAATGCTAATTTTATCTATAGTCTAATTTTTTGTGGATATCGTATAAAAATTGATAAATTTTTTGTAGATCCACTAGTGTTTCTACTTGGATTTTCTACTAGCTTTGCTATTTGTTATCAACTAAGTTTACATAAGCAACTGTTTTGATCAGTGTCACCTGGATATTCGTTAAGTTGGCCTAGCCTAAGGGCAATTTTGTCTTTTATTGGCCTAAGGGCAATTTATTTTTCATTATTATTAGGGTTTGGTATACAAAGGCCCCAATAGGATTACGGTTGGGTATCCATGAGATTGTTTGTTGTGAGTCTTAGGTTTATGATTTGGAAAAGACTTTGTACCTCTCGAATTGTCGGTGCTTATTCTTTGTATTCATATTGTTTTAAATTATTAAAGTAAAAATATTTATTTGCCCTAAATTTTTTGGAATACCCTGCCATTTCTACGTCAAATCATATCAGTATCTTGGGGATCTAGATGCTCAGTCCCACAATTATTGATAAGCTCTATAATATATTAATTTCCCTCTAGAAGGAATGTAAAATTTAGAAGTTCAGGGATTTTCTGAAGCATTTCTTTCCTCCTTTTATTCATATGCTACAGGAGGCTTTCTCTACTCCCATTCAACCTCTTGATATTCTTGCTGACAAGCCTCAAGAGAAGAAGTTCGAATGGGTAAGCCTTTTCTCTACCCACCCTAATATGTCGATTTTCCTTTCCTACATTCAGTTTCAATTACTAACAAATAATTCTGTGTTTTTCACGATCCTCTTCTATCTGATGCCTTCTTCATCGGTGAATTCTTTTCAGTCAAAAGTAAGAGAAGAAAATCTCACTGAAATTTATTTCTATGAATATCACAGCAACTTGTCCATTATTCTTCTAACTGTGCTTTGAAATATGCAGAGGTTGTTGACGAAGTACGGCTCACAGGTTGCAGTATTGCTATTTGTGGGTCTATTTGTTTTTGTTCTCGTGAGCCCTTCAAAGTCCAGCGCTGCAAAGGGGGGCAAGAAAAAGCGTTAGCTGGTTATAATCTGCTTCTGTTGTCCTCATCTTTATTTATTTTGTCTGAAAATTTGGTTGTGGATTCTTGCTGCTTGAAGCTGGACAGTTTTAGTGCTTAATTAATAGGTTTTGTACGGTTCTATTAATGCATTTTTGGTTATTTAATCTTATCTGAGGAGCAGTATGTTTAGACAGAAAATCTGGATTTCCACAAATTGGAAAACTGATGAAATCGTTCCCACTATATTTTTACTTTTTTTTACCTTGTAGCAGATTTTGCTGAAGCTTCTTATAATTAAATCTGTGGTTTGTCGTCTTGTTTTCAGTCAATCATGCATCCTTGTTTTTGCCGTGTTCTTTAGTTTCAGCGAATGAAGTGTTCGCCCTACTTTTTAAATTGAGCGTTTTGGTTCATGTCAAATTGGAATATTGAGGGGCATTTATGTAGTTTTATATAGATATGATCATTATGAGCGTTTGCATTGTTTGGATAGCAATCATCTTTCTTGTTTCATTTACCGTTTTTTCAGAGTTTTGATTGTTCTATAATGTCGTTTTATTGGGTGGATAAAAAAATTCTCTCTAGTTTTTTTAAAATATAGGGGTCACATTGTAGGATCCGGAAGCGAGTTAGAGTTGAGAGGAATAAAAAGGGAAGAAAGGTGTTCGAAAGTTTTCAATAGAAAGATCGGGGAAGGGTTTTAATCCAGGGGGAGTCCTCTTTATTCATTGTCGAGCCTTCTGTTTTTAGGAGGCTTTCTTGTACAATTATAGAAATGAGAGAGCGATTATGAAATGACCCTCAATTATCGAAAGGAAAGCAAATATGGAAATCACACTTAATATGCAATAAATGTGTGGATTTAATGCTATGTTACATTTTGAATTCGGATATAACGATAATCAGATGGTCAATGTGTTCTAGTTCGGTCGATTAAGACAAAGGGTCTAGTGGAGGCTATTCTTCCAAGGTATGAGTGGTCAGTTGGTCAATTGTGTTTGGCCGGCTTTCAGGGTTGCTTTAGCGGTTGGAGTCATAGTGTGGACTTGATCAGTATGTTGATCTTTTAGATGATCGGTTCATATCGTCTCTTGAATTTCATGTCTCGATTGTTGTGTCATCAACTTTAGTCATTCGTTTGCTTTGAAATTTGTGCCAATCATATTGGTGTATATATATTAGTTCCTCGAGTTTTTTTGCTCTTTGATAGTGACAGTTACAATAAAAACATGTAAATTATTAAATAATCAGTGGCATCAAAATCAAGAATTGATTGAACAATTTACTTCCCTTTGGGTTTTGTGCCTGGTGTGCTTTATAAATAAAGTCATAGGCTTGGTGTTGCATCTCTAGCCGGCAATTTTTTTCGAGATAGTTGAGGTATATCATGATTGATAGTATGAGCTGGGTCGATGAGGATCTCAAAATTCTGGCCAAGGTAGGCTTCCGAGCCCCAATCTCTGTAAAGAAGAGGAAGAGTGTGAAGAAAGAAAAGTAGTCGAGACTGAACCTGATCCAGTTGACATAATCGACTCGACGTTTGTTGAAAAAGCTCATCAGGAAACTCTGGCGTCTGGGCTCGATGTGGGCACGATTGTCATAGACCCACAAGTCTTACTTGCAACAGGTGTTGAGGAGAGCGGACGGAAGCGATGATCATCGTCTCTTCTCAGGCGGCAGTAGAGGTACCTTGTCTCAAGAGATAAACTTTTGAAGGCCCTTTCTTCGATAGATAAATTTATAGGTCTGTAAAGTTTTCTTTGGTCGTTAGTGGGTTTTAACAATTTTTTTGAAGTTGTCTTAATGCAGATGAATCAGTTGGGTCAGAGGGCCGAGAAGATGGTGGGCCTTCAAAGGACGTTACGGAGTATGTCCCCACTATGGTGGCCAGTCTGCAGGCTGTGTTAGCGAACTTCTACCATAATTGATTTCGAAGGGACACCGGTCGCCCAACCCTTTGACCGCTATCGACTCTCAACATGAGTGAATAGTGTCGACTCCCGAATCCGAGCAGTAGGTGGACAAGATCAGACCCTTGGCGATGTTGATTGGCTCTTCGAACGGAGCGATCGAAGGTTCGGTCGTAGATCCTGTGCGAGAGTTAGCGATCCAACTAGCAACCATAGACTCAGAGGTAATGGCTCTGTGGGTAGAGGTCACCATCTTGCAAAGCGGGTTGGCCGAGGCGCGACACGAGCTTAGAGTGATGATAAACAATTTCCATCACGAGGCCAACTAGGTGGACTGCGTTAGGTTAGGCGGAGAGATGGTCCTCCAAAGGATAACTCAGAGGGGTTATGTCTCGACTGTGGCTTTAGAGGACTCGTTCATAAAACACTTTATTCGAGACTTCTTATAATGATATTTGTAATAAAACGGCCTTTAAATAAATTTGAAAGAATGTTTGATGTGACATTTATCATTATCTGATGCTTCATTTTACGTGTCTTCCCTATAAATAGGGCAAGGGGTCGTTTCATTTTACTTTACGTGTTCTAGTTTTTTTCTTTGTGCCTTCAGCCTTTCTTCTCCTTTCATCTTAAGACCGTCTTTTGTTCTTTGAGATGGCTCCCAAATACACCCACACCCTCTTTGGCTCTATCAACGGTGATGATACTTCGTTCTTGACAGATTGCAACATGAACGAGCTTCAAAGGAAGTATGTTCTTCAAGACAACATTGATTTTCAGAGGATGCCGAGGTTGGTGTGAGCGATGGGCAACTTGGGTAAGGATCTGGTATTCTATCGGGACCAGTTCAAGTATGACCTTCGGTTGCCTTTGTGTGATGAGCTTCAGAGTGTTTTCAATAAGTATGATGTCATTTTGACGCAAATGTTGCCGAACTACATGGTTGTAATAATGACTTTCATCCATTATTATCGCTGGAGCATATTTTATGGTCGATCGACCTATTTAACCACTTTTCTCGTTTAAGTTTGTTAAGGAGGGCTCAGTGGGAAAGGAAGTCCACTAGCTTGGAGTAGAGAATATCATAAAGGATTGGAAGAAGAACTTTCTGGCTAATTCTTGCCCTGACAATTGAAGGATTCAGACTGAGCCATCTAATCGAGTGGTGGATAGACCGAAGTCTCTTCCATCAAGTATGAACATTTAGAAGGTGATGTTGACTAATCGTCATCTCTCGGTTTTGCAGTACACCACTAAGGAGACAATTACCTACATGTTGCAGGGTAAGTTGATCAAGGAACAGTGGCGCCTCTCAAATATTGACGAAGCGATCTTGGCCAAGGCGGCGAAGGAAAAGCTGGCCACCAAGCAACGGAAGCATCTGAGTCTCCTCGGGCCACGCAATTCTGAGAAAATGAGGGCTTACTTTCTTACAGTGGTGCCTCGAGATACCTTACTTCCGTGTATGAAACCACATTATTATTCAAGATACGGTGATTAGAAAGGTTGATGCCATCCCTCAAAAATATGTTTTTCATTTTTTTGATGTAGGGGAAGGTGATAGGAGAACATCTATTTTTGAAGGGTTTTCGGATGAAACCGCTCGCAGCCCATTCTTCCTCAAAAGCTAGCATGTCACCGACAACCACTATTTCACTGGATTCACATGTAGGGGATCCTTCATTTGTTGCCTTGTCTTAGAAAGCCAAAGCTAGCCTGGCCGCTCCTGTTGCCTCACCTAGTTCTTTGTCGGAAGAGTCGACTTCATATTTTGACAATGAGGCCTTACTCCCCCCGAGCGAAAAAAAGGTTCGTCGACGGGGTGGAGTCGGTGGAGGAAATAGACATGCCACTTCCCCCTCCTTTGAAGAGGAGCAAGAAGGCCTTCAAGTGGGAGCCCATGTATAGAGGCATTGTGGGGACGTAGCTCGTGTTTGATAAGCGGTTTGGTCTACTAGATCAGACTTTAGACTGGTACCCATAGACAACGAAAACAAGAGCATGGGGAACTTGTGATGGTCGGAGGACTCGAACATACCCTGGGAGGCTTCCGCTACGGGAACTCCTACTATGACGTCGCAGAGTGCCCATTTTCTAGGGTTGGCCATGATCGAATTTGAAGAAGTGCTAGATGAGGCTTTGAAAAAGGATGCTTTGTTGAAGACTGGTCTCAAGATAACTCGCGACGATTAGGACCTCTTGAAGCTCAAGTTTGACAAGTTTGAGAAGGCTAATCAGGAATCCATCGGCACCATAGCGGTCTTGAGGAAGGAGATTGCTGAGCTGAAGGAGAAAATCCCCTCATTTGTTTTCAAGGAGTATGTGGACAGCGTTAACTAAGGCTTACGGTGGACTAAGCTATCCAACGATTTATCCACCATGATCTAGTCGACCCCAAATTTTCCAAATCGGAAGAACTCTTTGCCCTAATTTCAAGCAAGTCGAAAGAAGCTTCCGAAGAGGAGGAGGACTCAGACAATGAAGAAGGACCAACCATCCGCTAGGGTTCTGAGATGTGAAGGCTTTTTTTTCCTAGAAATAAAAGAAAGTTATTTTTTAACTCTTTTTGAAAACATGAGAAAGGGTTTTTAGTTTTTTGCTTGGTCGTGATTTAATTGATCATGTGGGCATCTTGTTAGTCGATCTATCGTATGGGTTGGCTGGCCGAGAGATTTTATTAATTCTATTTGGTTAGATTGTCACCTTCAGAGAGACTCGTATATGAGACAACCTTTGTGACCTATTAGGATCTTTGTCGCTGACATGTGTCTTTGTCACCTTCAGTGCTAAACCTCGAACTTCGAATATCATGCCCTTATCAGTCTTTATTTATATTTTTGAGGATTCTTTCAATTGTAGTCATCGATTGGAGACCGAACCATACTCCCAACCGTTTCATATAGTAATCGGTTAAAATATGGCGACTGATTGGTTTGCATAAGATAAGTTATTGCGTACCCTTGCCCCGTTCAGTCGATTAGGCTTTTGCGTCGACTAGATTTGTTCCTTTTGCTAAGTGCAGATCTTGTCGTCACCCGTCAAGGCCACGCGTGGGGCTTATTCCCAAGATGATTTGGTCTGCACTCCTTCGCGGATCTTTTCTCAAAAGAACGGATAACCATCTCTTGAGACTTGACCTTCTCAACTTTAGAGGCTTGAGATTGCGATGCGAAAGTGGAGCATGTAGCCATCGACCTACCGTAACTGGCCACTAGGATGCACTTGTGTACATATTATTATTTTATCATTAGTCTTCACCTGTTAGGGCCACGTGTGGGGCTTGTTCCCGGGATGATTTGGTCTGCACTCCTTCGCAGATCCATCTCTGGAGACTTGACCTTCTCAACTTTAGAGGCTTGAGATTGTGATGCGAAAGTCGAGCATGTAGTCAATCGACCCACTATAACTGGCCAGTAAGATGCACTTGTGTACATATTATTATTTTATCATTATTTCATGTTATGTAATATATATTTTATTCTTATCTTATTTTATTTTGTTTATTTTTTTATTTTTATTCAACACACTTATGTCCTGCAAATTCTAGATTGGTAGTCAGTTGTCTCCCTCGATGCCCTTGGTCAGGCAAGTTCATCAGGTGTCGAGAAACGAAGAACGACCGTTTTGATGCTACTACCTCATCATGTGACCTTGATGGGCCAGTATTGAAAGTAGTATTAATTGTGACAAGGCTTCCTTTTATCTTTCCTCTTTAGGAACCCGACCACCAAGCCTTCCTGGAGGTGGCAGGTTGGTAGGTGTCGAGCTGTCTTGTCATAGGGGTCCATTTGTAGGCTTTTATCGAGTGACCATTGTTGGGGCTACTGACTTCCCTTCTATAAAAAGGGGAAGTGGGCACTTTCGAGAATTGTGCTCCTACTCAAAGAAGGTTGTTAGATAGAGCAATGAAAATCGGATTGGCTTTGCGAGGCATTTTGGGTGGAGGTGGCCTTCTGTCGACAGGAGTGATGAGCCTTGCCTACGCTCTATTTTAGTTTTTTTATTTCTTCAAGCCGTTTGTCGAAGGAGGGGACTTTCTTCGAGTCGGGCGTCGAATGTGACTCTAATTGGGCCAACACTCTATTGGAAGTCCTCTCCGCGAATGGTTGTATTGGATCTCAAGTTAAGGAGATGCTAAGCATGTTCTTAGGTAATGCAATACATTCATTTGGTCATGGCTGCCAGAAGGGCCCATAATTCTTCTGGCAGCAAGTACGTGTTTCCCCACCATCTCTTGTTCCTTCTGAAGTGAGGAAGAAATTTGAGACGAGGGGGGAAAGGGGTGCTTTTAGCGAGTGCTCGTCGACACGGGCAACTCCCTCTTCTCCCTCTCTCCTACATTTTTTTTTATAGACCTTGAACCATAATTAGATCTAACCAACAATTAGACCTTATTAATCTTCTTAAGCCTTACTTACATTAGACTTAAGTAAACCTAAACCCTAATTAGGTCTAAACTTAATTAGACCTAATTAATTCTTAAGCCTTACTTACATTAGGCTTAAGTAAACCTTGAACCATAATTAGTTCTAACCCTAATTAAATCTAAATTATCCTTAAGTTTTACTTACATTTGGCTTAAATAAACTTAAACCCTAATTAAGTCCAACCCTAATTAGACTTACTTAACCCTTAAGCCTTACTTACATTAAGCTTAAGTAACCTTAAACCTTAATTAAGTTCAACCCTAATTAGACTTACTTAACCCTTAGGCTTTACATTAGACTTAAGTAACCTTAAACCTTTATTAAGTCTAACCCTAATTAAACTTAATTAAACCTCAAGCCTTACTTATATTAGGTTAAGTGACCCTTAAACCATAATTAGGTCTAACCCTAATTAGATCTAATTAAACTTTAAGCATTACTCACATTAGACTTAAATGACCTTTAAACCCTAATTAAGTCTAACCCTAATTTGACATAATTAACCCTTAAGCCTTACTTACATTAGGCTTAAGTAACCTTATATTTTAATTAAGTTTAACCCTAATTAGACTTAATTAAACCCTAGGCCTTTATCACATTAGGCTTAAGTGACCTTTAAACCTTAATTAAGTCTAACTCTAATTAGACTTAATTAATCCTTATGTCTTACTTACATTAGGCCTAAAGTATCCCTAAACCGTTATTAAGTCTAACCCTAATTAGACTTAATTAATTTTTAAGTATTACTTATATTAGGCTTAAACTAACTTAAATCTTAATTAAGTTTAACCTTAGTTTGACTAAATTAGATCTTAAATTTTATCTACATTAAGCCTAAGACTCTTAAGTTCAACCCATACTGAACTTAAGTACTCTTCTCCCACGCTGTTTAGCAACAACCGACCGAGAAGCTAAATAATGGACCGACTGAAGTCATTAATCAGTTGGCCTTGAGTCCCATCTTGTAGAATAATTGTTTGAGCAGGATATTTACTGAGCTTTTGGTGTCGAACAAGATGCTACCCACCTGGTAGTTGTTTATGAGCATCATAACAATGATTGCCTCATTGTGCGGTTTTTCCTTTGGGG